>CM076573.1:329270745-329668480 GCA_034641835.2 Pinus albicaulis
ATGCTGCAATACAAAATGTCCTCCAATGCCTCCTCCCACATATGAAAACTGGAATGGTGCACCTTATGGAAATATAGAAGGTGTAGGCGGAAATATCCTTGCTGAACCATGGCCTCCTCAAGGTAGGAGTGATGACATGCATGGGAAAATATAATCCCACTAGTGATCTCCTCATCCATGCTATCATCCAAATGGAAATCGTGCCCCCGATTCTGCAATGTAATGGGGCTGAATGGAGAGTTGTGCTGCTTCATCATGATAAGCTCTTCTCTCCCTCTGTAGTCCATATGGGGCTGCCTCTATCCTTGGGCAGAAATTGTATCACCTCCAAGTGTGGCCCAAGCTACCCCGTCAAAATATCCAGCCATGAAATGCCTCTACAAATTCTCCAAGTGGTTTTCCCCACAATAAGAGAAAAGTAATAGTATGGCAATCATGGTTTTCCCATGGTATCTGCTGCAAAATAAAACATGTGAAATGGGGAGAATAGTGCTCCCAATGGGCTGTCCTAATCATCTAATTCACTCTCCAAATAGTGTTCCCTATGAATAAATAAGCATCAACAATATAAGGTAGCATATTACCATGAAAACAGACTGTCACAAGACAACTAGAGAGTAGGTCACTGCTCTTTTCATGGGACCAACGCAGTGAGCCTCTTGCCTTCATCAAGGATATACATAAAAAGCGATTTTCCCAGCCACTTGTTGCTACCACACACATCTCAAAAGATAGGAACATGAAAATATAAATTGGTGCCAAGGGTGCACACCAATGAGCATGTGGCTTCCTCTACAAACCACCATAAGAATAGTCCATTCTTCTGCTACAAAACTATACAAATACATCCTTGTACATCATGCAAGAAGGGATAAAATCTTATTGACTCATCATGCTACTCAAACAAGGAAGGAAAGTACAATACAAGATGTGAGATTATACCTTCTCCAATTTTTACTTGAGCTCTTGAGCTTGAAATGGCCCAACTGAAAATTTCCCTTTACCCTCAATGAGTAGGGAAGTGGCTGTGAGGTTCTCTCCAGCATAATCAAGTAGGCTATGCATCTCTCCTAATACTAATAGGTGACATGATGAATTCCCTCCAAGTGAACTCCTCTAGCCAATAAAAGTATGCATCCAAGTGCATAGCTAGGAAGTCCTCATGTGCTGCATGCAAATAATTTCTCCTTGAGACTAGAAACTCTAGCCAAGAAGAGTCCGCCATGATGATAGATGATCATGTCATCCACTGAGTGTTTGCCATCTCCATCAAGGCCATCAAAATTCATGCATGCACTAAGATCCTGGGGAAATACTCAACCAAGGCTGAGCTCTCCATCCGGGATCAATCCTCCATATAGACAGCGCTGGTGTTCTACAATATGGTGCTCCATCACGCTACTGCCTGCTACCTTGAAATCCCCTCATGTCAAAGTCATCCTCCAATGTTGCTGCCATGCCATCATGTAGCTGCTCATGCTCAAATAGAAATAAGGACCTCTGAAAATGAACCTCCATGAGAGACTTTCACCTCCAAAGATCCTCCAAATCCTGGGCAATGTAAGCATGAGTGGCCTCCATCCACTCCCAAGCATGAAAGATTTCTTCCCTCAAAGGACGTATCCTCTCCCACCAAATCCATGGAGTAGCCATCCCCCATCCATGCAGCAAGCTCTATCTACGCAGTATAGCTAATGAGAGTTGGTGAGACTGAAAAATGAGAGAGTGTATCCCTCCTCCTTGTGTTTAACCCCAAACTCACTGCGATGTGATGGACTCCTCTTAATGTCTCCACCCCTCCGGAATCTAATGAGTGGTGAACCAAGTAGTATGATGCCTCTCATCATCTCTAGATCATATGGCCTCCTAGATGGAAAGCCATCAAAAAATGGAGACATCAAGATCTGAAAATAGACTGCATGTATGAGTGGAATAATTTGTCCCTCTCTCCTCTGTGCAGTGCAGTCTCTTTCCTTGTGCAGAAAATTTCTGAAATAGATAAGGGATAATTCTTTTCATCCCTCCATGCTGATCTTGCAGTTCTTCTCTATCCATCTCACAATCCCAAAAAAATGCTACATGTGACTCTGGAATTGTGTCTTGGCACCCACATGAAAAATACTTGGAACTCCTTGCAAGACACAAGGGCTCCTCTAGTGGAAGCATTGGTTCCCTTTTTATCTCCATGTGGTGATGGATCTCCTCCAAAAGTGACAGCGTTGTTGGTTCCTCCCAATGCATGCAAAGTGTTTGAATTTATGCCACAATGTGTTTCACTAAGTTTTCCCATCAAACCCTTAGTGAAGGCATCACTTGTTTTAGCATTTGCATGACAATGAAAATGGAACCTTCAAACCAAAAATCATGAGCCATACCTTGAGTTGCAGTGCTGGTCCTCCCATGGCCTCATTTCTTCCTCTACTCCCTTTCAATGCAAATGAACAAGGGACTGCGCTGTGGATCTGCATGTGTGGCTGAATGCCCACACCCTTCATGGAAATAGTTGGGATTTGTCTCATCAACAAACCTTTCTCAGAAAATTTCTTCAAAGTTCCCTTTCATCAAGATCTTCAATAATCTCCTGGAAAAGAAGAAGGGAAACCTCCTCTTCCTTCATTTTTCTTTCCTCATCTCCTTTTAAATCTCCTCTCCTTGGAGAGAAGCTCCTCTTCTGATAGCAATGGATCTTGGGCACAGGATGAGCCAAGATCATGCTCTAATACCACTATAATATCCCAAATGAGGGATATTCTGCTCCATCGGGAACATCTTAAGATGTTGCATTTTTAATTCTTTAGTCAGACACTGCAAGTCCATTTTAGAGATTTAATATTGGGGCATTTACAGGATATGTCTCCTTCAAATAAGGGAGAGATCCTGAGGCTATCTGGCCCTTAACAGACTCTGCCGATGGATATGTAATATTCCACCTCGGGAATTTCTGCCACAGGGTCCTTGAGGACACTGTATAAGGAATTTGTTGCATAAATAAGGCTAACCAATGTTGGGATGCCCTAGAAAACATCTAACATAAATTCCCTGCAGAAAATTATCTTAAATAAATGCATCTAGATGGGTTATTCAGATCTCCCCAAACTAGATATCTAAAATAGTGCTCAATGAGAGAGCTTACAGCAATATGAAAAACATCAACCTGAAACTCTGCAAATCTGAATGAAACATGAGTGGGTAAATAACATATCCATCATCATATTAATATATCAGCATGATTATATAGAAATATCATGAGGAATAAGACCCTCAAGCATTAGAACCAATCCTCCAATAAATATATAATACAATGCTGGAGTAGCTGCAGCTACACAGAATGCCCGAAGAACATAACTGTGCAATCTCTATTTGAGATGCAACTACTGAATGTATAAAAATGAGATGTAGCTGAAGGAATACAAATAAAATGGCCTAAGAAAGGAAAATGGGCTCAATATGGGATTTCTAGCCAATCTCAGGGAGATTGCTAGAAATGCCGGATAAAATACAAAGTGACAAACCAATTGTCATTGCAGCTGGAACCAAATGAATATGAGGTTGTGGCTGATCTGATATGATGAGGCCCTCCTATGATAATTCCTTCAAGGAGAAGGGGCTGATCCCTTTCCACTCAAAATCATTCCTCCTGATGAGTTCAAGAATCTCCCTCAACACTACCCTCATGGAATAACGCAGTTTCTCCAAGTGACTGCGCAGTGGGAAATGGTGAATGGGTGGCCTGATGCCACTGATATGAAATGAAGTCCAAGAGACCTCTCTATAGCTCCTCAAAAGAAGAAATCCATCCTCCTCTAAAAATGCAAGTAGGGAAGAACTCTATGAGTTCCTCTGCTGCTACCCCAGCTACACAGCACCAACTTGCTACAGGAAAATGCTGCAACTGATAGAGTGAGCTTGGAAAAATGCCGGAATGATGAAATGTAGCTCAAATTCTCTCATCGCATGAGGAAGAGGTGGGGTATCCCCTCCCGAGAGCACCCCCAGTGATAAAGAGCATTGTAATCCTGCTAAACAGCCCGGATGTGGAAGTCTTTGACCTCACTACGAAATTTCTGAATAAATGAATGAATCAAATGAGCTGCTCCTTCTTTATTATAAATAAAATGAACTCTCTTTCACCATAGGCCCCAAAATTAGGGTTTCCATTCACTTTTGAATGTTTTCCCTCCAAAATCTGCGTTATCTTCTCAAGCAAGCCAGCCCTCTAAGGCAACGCTATTGACTTGGTCAAAGATGGCCAACTCAAGGTGATCCTCATCATATTCACACCATTAGGTGTTTATTTCAGCTGCTTATTTATCCTCCTTTCACACAAGGAGTGCTATTTCTTCATATAAAAGGGGCTAAGGTGTCTCCTTCCCCATTTTATTAAATAAAAATAAAATGTGTAACTATAATATTCCATTTTAGCTTGAGGCTAAAATTGGGAATATTACAGAAATGAAGGGATTTAAACCAAATCAAAGGGAGATATAAGGTTTAAAAAGAGGTTTTTGATGGTTTGGATGCTAAATGAAGGAAATAAGGGGAAATTTGTGAAGGAAATAGGGGGGAAAATGGAGTTATCTAAGAGTGAAGGGGTGAATTGAATAAAAATGGAGAATGGAGCCTTATAAGCAATTTCTTTTTAGCAAACAGCAAGGTCCTTGAGGGCTTATAGTGAAACATTAGTGAAGATTAATTCAAAGGATAGAGAATCATCATAAGACTTCAAAGATGATGGATTTTTAAAGGAAATATATCTCTTGAAGGCTTGAAAACAAATTTAGCCACCATTGGGTATATCCAAATTTATAAGTGGCTAACAGTGGCTCCACTTGGGGAGGACAACTTTCTTTTTAGGTGTCCAGAACCTGAGCTATTAATCTCTGGCCTTTCAGTAAACCAGTGCCTTGATCCATTGGGAAGCAATTTTTCTTTCCTTGGCTGACCTTCTTCTGAGCTGATAAGCTTTGCAACAATCTAGAACAATGGAATTCATTCAAACAACATCTCTACCTACCCAATCCTATTGATTCTAACATTTTTTCTTCTTTCAGAGTGCACTTGAACTGGCACACTCTTTTCTTCAACATTTTATTCTTTTTGAAAATAGGAAACTAATCTATTTCTACTCTTATTTTTTCCATGAGTTCAGGTTAGACTGTTGAACTCATGAATTCTCTACCTAAGCTACTATCTGCCAGGGTCAGACTGTCTGGCAAAATTTTATTCTCTAACTTCTAAAATAGAAATTGAAAAAAGGCAGCCAAACCAGGATTAGACTGTTTGATTTGATATGGGTCCATGGCATAAAGATAAGCTGCACACAGAATTTATTTTTCAGAAATTTAGAAACAAAATTGTGAAGGCTTAAGATCTGAAAATTTTAAAACATCCTTTATCCTTTGTGACTCAGATTTTGAGCTTTTAGAGTCACCTTTCCTTCTTCATTTCAGCTTTAGGTTTAATATTTTTGAGCTTTTCTTCTCTTTTGTCTTGGTTCAGATTTTGAGCATATTAGAACCAATTTACATCAATCTAATAGGTTCAGGTTTTCATTTTATTCGAACCTTTGCTTTTCTATCCTAATCTAATCTACTGATAAGCCAAGATTTAGCAGTTTGGCAGATCTTCTTCACTATTCTATCAACATAAAAATTGAAATCTATTTTAGTCATGATTAGGCTGTATGACTAAAATAGTAGTGTTGTTTTTTGGTAGCGGCATTTAAGCTTGCACACTTTCACAATTTATTTTCTTTTTGGTATGGGGTTGTACCTTTCTGGTTTTATTTCTGCCCTCTTTATCTGTTTCTGTTGTTTTTGTATTTTCTCTTTCTTCAAATTGAAAAACAATGTTATATACAATGGATAAAATGCCTTGAAAGTAAAATATTAGTCAACAAAAATAATGTTTGAGAACCCTGCCATTAACAGGACCTCCAAAATATTCAGCTCCATCTAATTCTTGCAGAAAAAATGCATTGTTTCCAACAACAGTTTGGATAATATAAGGGCCTTGCCATAGGTTATCAAATTTGACAGGTTTTCCCTTATCTTCTCTTCTTGAATCCCATTTCAAAACTTTATCACCAATTTTGAAATCACTTGCCTTGGTTCTTTTGTCAAACAACTTCTTGATGTTTTCTTGTAGTTTTTGTGCTCTAATGTATACTTCCTCTCTGGTTTGTTTTAGATGAATAGTTTGGTTTATCCTTCTTTTCACATCATCATCTTTAGACTGTACTTCCTAGATCAAATTCATGACTGGAACTCCTAAACTGGTTGGAAAAATTGCATCAATTTCATAAACTAGCTGGTAGGGAGACATTCCAATGGATTTTTTAATGGTTAGTCTGTCTGCCCATAAAGCATGTACTAGCTTATTGTGCCATGACTTCTTGTTATCTTCCAGAAATTTCTTGATGATGTTTACTAGACTTTTATTTGATGATTCTACAAGCCCAATACCTTAAGGGTAATAAGTTGTGGAATGAACCAATATAATCTAATATTTGTGACATAATTATACCATCTTTTTAGACCCAAATGCAGCAGCATTATCAGTTATGATATTTCTAGGACAACCAAATCTGGAAAATATATGGTTTTCAAGTAATGAAATGATAAATGAATCTATGGAATTCCTAGATGGGATGGCTTCTATCCACTTGGTAAAATAGTCTGTTGCTGTGAGGATCCATCTATGTTGGGGAAATGAGGCAGGATGGATTTCCCCAATGAAGTCTAGACCCCAATGTTGAAAAGGAGCTTCAACAGTGATTGGTTACAGAGGTAAGGGAAGCAGTTTTCTTTTGCCTTCAAAGATTTGGCATTTATGACAGGCAACAATCATCTTATGGACATCTTGGAAGAGAGTGGGCCAGTAATGACCAGCTCTAAGGATTTTGTTAGCATTTGACTTCCAGTAGAGGTGGCCTCCACATTCTCCTTCATGAAACTCATGCTTGATCTTATCTGCATCATTCTCAGGCAAACATTTAAGCAATAATCCACTAGCATTTTTCCAATATAAACATTTATTCAAAATGCAGTAATTTGTAGCTTTTAACTTTAAAAATATTGCCTTTGTTTTAAACAAACCGGGAGGAACATTGAGATTGAGAAAAACATACAAAATGTCAGCATACTAAGATGAATTTAGGAAATGGTCTTCAATAATTGGAGTGGAAAACTCCTCTTGTTCATCTAGTGCATTAAACATGTTTATATCAAGAGCTTGGAAGTTAGATTCAGCCATCAGTTTTTCTAGTCCTTGACCCTTTATGAGTTTAGTGGGCTTGATTTCCAAGTCATACTCTAAAATTACAACAATCCACTTTCCTCTTTTTCCATCTAGATCTTGGTTCAATATATCTTTCACCACTGAATGAGGCACAAATGCTGTGATGTGGGAATGCAGAATATAAACTATGAAGTCCTTTAAGGCTTTGACTAAGGTAAAGGCTTGTTTTTCCATTATGTTGTACTTCAGAGGTGCATCTCTTAATGCCTTGCTGAAAAATGCAATGGGCTGTTCTTGTCCATTCATGTTTTTCTGTAATAGGACAGTAGCCACTGTGTGTTCTGATGCAAATGAAAAAATGAATAAATCCTTGGAAAAATCAGGACTAATAAGAACTGGTGTTTTAGTGAGCACTTGTTTTACCAGTTCAAATGACTTCTTTGCTTCTAAGGTCCATTTAACTCCTTCTTCCTTTTTAAGCATATTTTTTATGTTTCTAAGGAGTTCAGCTAGATTGGGTATGAACCTTTTCAAGAAATTGATCTTTCCAATGAAGGATTGAAGTTCCTTGATGTTTCTGGGATGACTGATTTGCAATATGCCATCAATCCTTTTTGGATCTATCCTTATTCCTTCTTCTGATATGATATGCCCAAGGAGTTTGCCTTCTTGGAGACCAAACAATGTTTTCTTTGGGTTGAAGGACAATCCAAATTTTCTACACTTTTCAAAGACTTTTGTCAAGTGTATTAGGTGTTCTTTATCTTTTTTAGAATAAACAATTATATCATCAAGGTAAATTATAATGAAGTAACCTATTTCTTTTGAAAATGCAATGTCCATGTCTCTCTGAAATGTGGCACCAGCATTCATTAAACCAAAAGGCATTTTCAAATACATGAAAGTACCCCAGGGTGTAGTAAAAGTTGTTTTAAGTTGATCATCAACATGTACCAATATTTTATTGTAACCTGAGAAGCCATCTAGCAAAGAAATTCTTTTGGAACCAACTACCTTTTGTAAAATATGATCCATTTTGGGTAGAGGATAGTTGTCCTTCAACGAGGCTTTTTTTAAGTTTCTAAAATCAATACAAATCCTTATCTCTCCTGTTTTCTTCCTAACTGATACAAGATTAGACACCCATTCCGAGTATCTAACGGGGACAATAATTCCAGCATCATACAACTTTCTGATTTCTTTCTCTACCAGAGGTAATTGGACAGGGTTGATTCTACGCAATTTCTATTTAAAAGGTTTCTGGTTTTCTTTGAGGGGTATCTTGTGGTGAATTATTTCTATATCATAGGACTTTAGATGTTCATAGCTCCATGCAAAAACATCAGAAAATTCTCTAAACAACTCAATATATTTTAGTCTAATGTGAGCAGGAAGTGTTTTAGATATTTTGATTAGTTTGGGCTTTTCCTCACTGACTATATTGCATCCTTCTACTTCAGATTCTATGGCTTCCAGTTTTGGCTTCTTGGCCACATCATTCAAATCAAATAATTCTTCTAAGGGGACCAGCCCTTTTGGCAAGCTTTGGTCTTTAGATTGCAGCATTTCTAAGTCTTCATTTTCTAATTTTGTGCTATTCTCTATTTTATGATTGGATTCATAGGTTAACAGATTTATTTCATCAATCTTGGGAGACTTTTCTTCTTCAATAAGTGGGTGTTCTTCAGTAGGACAGTCATCATCAAAATCTGAATCTGAGTTTGTTGTTTCAAATTCATTTTTGGACTGTAGGAAGTCTTCTATCTATTTATCTCCCTCAAAAACTTGCCAGTATTTTTCATTGTCTGGGACAACTGATCTAAAATTGACTTAAGTGGTGCAGTGCTTGGTTTCATAAGGTGTAAGACAAGTTCTAGCAGCAAAGTCTAAACTATTGGCAAGGAAATTTTGGTTTCTTGGGACAGAGATAAGCTGGGATTCATCAAAATTACTTAACAGGTCTATGGCATCATCTCTATAGGCTCTAAGTCTGGGATTATTAGCATTATATTCCCCACTTACTTGCCTAATAATCAACTCTGAATCCCCGTAAACTTTTATCCTTTTGGCCCCTATTTTTTTCAATAAATGAAGGCCTAAAAGGAGAGCTTCATACTCAGCTATGTTATAGGTACATTGAAAGTTTAATTTGTAGGAATGCCCCTCGGCATGATTACTTTTAGTGTTATGTAACCATATGTCTGCTCTTGCATCATTTCTAGTGCAATACCCATCAAAGTTAATCCTCCAAAGAGGACTGTTTTCAGAATTAAGATCTATTTCATTGTTGTCCTCTCTGCATTCTTCATCATTCTGTTATGAACTAGGGTCTGCACTATATTTTCCTGAATTTTGTTCCTCAATATTTTCAATGTTTTGAGGTTTTACTTCTGGTTTTTCATGATTTGCGTTATTTATATGACTGTATTGGACCTAAAGACTTTTAAGATGTTTGCTATGAATTTCTAAATCAGCAGACTGTTCTTTAATTTCTTTTCTACTTTCCTCTTCATCCATGACTGGAACCATGTTTGAATGTGAAGTGATTATAGCATTGGATGTTTTTTCATTGATTAGCTCTTGCTCTTTATGAATATCATCATTAAAAAGGATAAAAGATTCAAGGTCAGTGTGTATGGAGTAAAGAGGAGAGTTTTCCGATCTTTCTTGGCTACTCACCATATATTTCATGTGTGTTTCCCTATAAAGTCTTCTAGGTTGACTGAAGACAGGGATGGTGGCATAAGTCATATCCATTTGCATTGTGCCTTGTAAATTAGCACCCCATGATCTTGAAAGGAGCATGCCATATTTGGGGGGTATATCAGCCACTAAAATGTCCATCACTAAACTCTTGGCTGGTATTTGGGCTAAGTTAACACACAGATCCTTTATCAGGCCAAGGCATCTCACCCTACTTGAATCAAAAGAATATAAATCTTTGTAGGGTCTAGTTACCTCTAAGCATAATCTTTCCATTATCACCTTGGGCATGAGGTTGTGTGATGCTCCTGAATCAAGCATGGCATTGTGCAAGATATTTTCATGAATGTTTAAACTAATGTAGAATGGAGGGGTTGTTCCTTCTTGAAATTTCCCTTCAATTTTTGGTCCAAAAATTAACTCTGGGGTGTCATCATTTAAGTTAACTGTGTCATGAATGTCTTCTAAGTTTAAAGCTTTCAAAATCTAACCTCTATATACATTTTGAGTGACTAATTCTGTAAGTGGAACAGAGATTTTGATTTTGGATATTTTTCTCTGTAGGTTGAAGGGAATCTAGTTTTTTAACATGTTTAGTTCAGCCTTCTTAGTCACTATTTCATCAGCTAAATCAGCTTGCTAATTTTTGTCATTTACAGCAGTCATAATGGTTTTTTTAGGAGCATTAGCTATGGTGCTAGTGCTACTAAGATTAGTACTCTGTTTTTCACTGGTTTGAGCATTTTCCCCCTTGTTTAAATCAGAATTTACAACTACTGTTTTTTGATTTTCAACTGTCTTTTTGGGTGTATTTTCAGGGCTGTTTTTGGAAGATTTATCAGAGGCTTTGTTCTTGGGAGTTTCTTTATTCTTATTACTTTTGAGGTCATATTTTTTAGGTGAACCTATGATGGCATTTTCAGAGTATTGTTCATAATAATAAGTTTGTGGTTTTCTGTCATCATAAGGTGTATATCGACCTTGTTTTCGTTCATAAATGAGATCAGAATCCTCATTACTTACTTCCAACATATTCATGTCGTCATCCTCTGTTTGTTCATTGGTTTCTTCATCCTCGTTAACATGATTTTCTAGAAAGGGAGGTCTGATCTGCTGATCATCCTCTCTCTATATGTTTTGAGGTTGATTTCTCCTAAAGTTCTGATTTTGATTTTGAGACTGATTTCTTTTTTGAGAAGCTGATTGGTTTTCTCTAGATTTTTCTCTCTCTAGTATGTTAATTTTCTTCATCATCTCCTCCATCATTATTTCCATTTTGGAGCTAGAGTTGGAAGGTGCACTTTCCTGCCTAAATGATACTTTCTTCTCATTCCTTATCCTAGCTCTTTTCTCAATCAGATTTACTTCCACGGCTAGAGCCCCCTTCTGCATGTCTTCTGAAGTCAAGGGGTCTCTTTCTCTTAGTTGATAGGCCATTTCAGGATCAAACCCTTCAGGAAATTTGGCCAAGGCTGAGCCTTGTGGAGGTTTCAAGTCTGGGGGTAAGACATTATAAACACTATTGAATCTAGTGCAATAATTTTGAACACTTTCCCGAGTGTTTCTCTTGAGATTGTTGTAATATGAAAGTATTTGAAGAGGTTTTTTTCTAACTTCCCATTTTTTTAGGAATGACTGATGGAGAGCTTGAAGATCCTTAATACTGTGAGGGGTTAAGCCTTTAAACCATTTTCTTGCTTCTCCCCCTAAGCTTTGAGCAAACAATCTGAGTTTGACAGTTTCATCATCAATCTCATTTATGTCAAAATAGTCATTCCTCTTATGCACATGTTGTGAAGTAGTAGTTGCACTAATGGTATTGTACAATGGTATCTTGGACTGATAGTCCTATCGCAGATTGACTAAAGGTAAAGGAAGGACTAGAGGGGCATACCATGTTGCCATGATAGGAAATTGTGGGAAAAATGGGGGGTTTATAGGTGGAGGATGTAAAATGGGAGGGGGTTGATGGAATGGGGTGGTTTGAACAGTGGGTGTATGGATAACAAAAGTGGATGGATCAACAAGAGATTGTTGAGCAGATCTAGGATGAGAGAAACCAAAATTATGGATGAAATGGAAATCAGGAGGGGTAATTTCTCTACTACCAGGATGTTCACCTTTATCTTGGGATGAAGGTGGAGACTCAAAATCTATCTGATCTATATCATCAAGTGACCTAGTTCTGAATGGGTATCTTAAGTCAACTGGTGAATCTTGTAGGGTTGTAAGGTTTTCAGGAACAGAATTAGCTCTATGGACTGGCCTGACAATAGCTAAAGTTTTAGCCTTAGGAGCTTTCCTAGGTATACTTTCTGGATTATCAACTATCTCAGGAGGGTTTGGGTCAGGATAGGCTCTTGTATGAATTCTTCTAGAAGCCATTATGCTATGTTTTCAGACCCAATGATAAGAAAAGTTTACTCAAATCTGACAATATTTTTTAGGCTAATTGGTCTTTTAACATGACAACTCAATCATCAAAGTTTCCTTAACTGAGTTTATATGATGTTATGATAGTAAAGGGTTTCCTAGTGGAGTATTTAGGTTTATTCAGGATTGTGGAGTCACCAGGTGGAAATTTTTAGCTTTTAGAAAGTAAAATGTTCTATGGTCCACCACCATTAATGGGTTTGAAAACCAATCTGAAATATTTTTGGGTTTTCCGAGCTTTTACAGTCCTGTGGGTTATGAGAGTGTCCTAAATTTGTTTCAACACTTAGCTACGGTGATGAGACACACAGAGTTCACTCTATGGTTTACCAAATGATTTCTCCAAGGTTTGATAAGGGTCTGTAAGAATTCTAAGAGTTACTTAGTTTGTCACTAATTCAAACAAGTCTTATCATAATCACCAATATGCATGGTAGTGCTTGGAGAAAACTATTCATTCTATACTGAAAACTTAGTCTTTAGTTTTAAGGATTTTACTCAGATGGTCCCTAGTATGGTCGCTAGTATGTTGGGGTCTCCGTAGTTTGCAATATTGGAAAATAAAAACACTACAGAGCCTACGTCAAAACCGCTTTGGAATCTGAGGACCTAGCCATCCTAGATTCAGAGAGGGATCTCTCTATTTATGTGTTTAAAGATGTGATCTTTAAGGCTTTTAGTGTGATTTCAGGCTAGTTATGAGGAACAAGGGTTTTTTGTTTGTTTTGGTTGGACAAGGATATAATGAAGATGAATGAAGTCTTTATGAAGGGTGAAGGTGTAAGTAGGTGAAGGAATGGTTCAGTTGATAAGATAGGCAAGGAGTAGCATCAGTCCATTGGGCTATGGAGTCATAATAGGGTTTAATTGAAACAGTAATGTTCAAGAGTGGTCCATGGGGCAAGTCATCTATGTCAAAGGATCTCTTTAAGTTGATTTTATGGAATGGAACATCAAAAAGTGGAATGAGGGAAATAAAACAAATGAAGAAACAAAGAACAACCTAAGATCAAGTAAGTACTTTGAAACTATCCTGCTTTTGGCATGCACTTAAGGAAAGACACAAAATTAATCTAAGATCAGGTAAGTACTTTTAAACTAGCCTTCTTTTGATATAATTTCAAGAGAAAACATTTAGAAAACATGGAATAGCTTAAGATCAAGTAAAGGCTTTTAACTTAGCTTGCTTTCAGCATATTCAAAGAGGAAACATTCATGATAAACACAAAAAGTAGTCTAAGATCAGGAAAGGACTTTGAACCTATCCTGCTTTCAACATACTCTTAAGAGAAATTTTAAAAGCAACTGTTGGAGAAGAAACTAGAGGACAGCGCTGACCATAGACTTCCCTAGCTCAATATTTAATTAGCAGACTTATCAAGAACATTCAAAGACAACATATCAAGTTGTACTCAGGAAACATGGGCTCACCAACACTTCACGATTATACTCTATTGAATTATATTTAAATAAACAATCAGCAGAAAACATAAAGGATAAATATTTTTAGTGAGATTTAGGGTACTTTAGAAGTAAATCCTAATCCATATTTGTTGTTCTTTATCAAAGAAAAATGGATAGAATGGAAACAAAAAGAAAATAAAAATTTACAGTGAGAAACACATCACCATTGACATAGAACAGGATCCCACGAATCAACTATTTGTATTTGATGTTCAAACCAGTTACAATATTCAAGTCCAAAGGGCCTCTACAGTTCCAAACTTCTCATCTCAGCTTATGTATCTTCAATTACAAACAGAGCTACATCATCTTCAAAAAGCTATTTACATGAAACAAATATCTAGAGACCAACCCCTTCATTGTCTTCTATAGAAGTATTTATAGAAGAATGAGGAGGTCGAGGAGTTTCTATGGTTTGAGTGTCATTAATTCCATACTAAATTCAAATCCTATCCTTGAAAACCATGAAAGGTATAAGGCAGGAATGCATTCAATTATACTCTGTTTCATCTACTCTATTTTCTGCTTTTTAGGCTTAGTGGGTGAAAAGATTGGCTTTTAGGAACTTTCTTATCTTTGTAATAACTTTGCTAATAGTTTGAGATATTTTTTTTGTTTCTAATAACTGTTTAGCTTCCTTTGGCCTTAATGTTTCTGACTGGGATTTGATCTGGGTATTCCTTTGAGGCAGAAAGGCTTCAAGTGATCATTTTGGTAGCTGGGGATTCAATTAGCCCCTTTGATGTGGCATTCAAGTTTCTTCTGGAGCTATCTTCATTCGTGGATTAAGCCTTTGATATTCAATTTTTGCCTTGATCCCATCAAGCTTTTTATTAACATATTTAATCCTTCAGCTATGCTCTGATCTTCATCTTTGATACCGATATTCTTTGTTAATTGATGCTGAATGTGTTTTTTTTCTTGCAGGTATGCAGAGGGTTTGTTAAAGAATTTGTTGAAAACTTGATGATCATGACTTATCGACCTTTTCAAACCGTGAAATTTAAATCCTTGATCCCTTTAATTAGTATTCAGGGTTTATGGGGATTTTCATCCTCGGCCCATAATACTATAATGGCTGTGGGAGGGTTTATCCCAGCAATTTTATCCAAACCTGCACAAACAAAAAAAGTTATTTAAAATCCTACGAATGGAGGGTTTGAAACTGCTTTGGAGGGTTTATGGAGGTGGTTGGAGCTGTGAGGAAGAAGGAATTTGCAGCGGTAGAAGGGTGGAACCCTTGCAGAGGTGAAACAAGGTTTGAAATTTGAATTTGGCGCGAGAAATGGGTTGGCGGTTTCAGGAAAGCTGTCAGTGGTTTTCGCGCAACAAAATGGGGGAGAGTGGTATTAGTCAGAGGGAACACGATACCATACATCACCTGACATGCGTCCCTCTGAATACCGCCCATTTTGTGTGAAAGTAGCATGGTGAGGGAGGTGGGTCGAAAGTCGCACGATATTGCGTGTCAACCATCCGATCTTTAAGATGAAGATCAACGACTCTTGATGAGCGTGATAGCAGAGAGATGCAGGGTTAAAAGTTAGGCAGGGTCCACAGTGACATAGAACCTTTTTTCACAGAGCGGGTTTGTTCAATGGAGGGGTGATATATCGGGTTAAGTCCTGATCGTTAGATCATCTGATCAGACAGTCGAGATTTAAAGAGGAGACGGGAATGTTAAAAAAGGAAGAAGGCACGGTAAATGAAATATACGGAGGAAAGGAGGCCCGATGGCCGTTGATCTATGTAGATCAACAGTCCAGATTTTCTTGGGACCATAATTTAGGGAAAAGGAGAATAGATGGAAGGTCGGGGTTTTTAACATGAGGGTTCAATGTTCTAAGCGCCCGATTGTGGGCTTAGTCATATGAGACGGAGGGCCAAAGGATATAAGCCCTCAGGGGCTTTAAAACCTTTATAGTGTGAAAGATTATTTATTAGGCCTAAGACAGGGATTTTTAAGGCCAAATGAGGTTTCGATAGGTGAAATGAAGGGATTTAAACCAAATCAAAGGGAGATATAAGGTTTAGAAAGAGCGTTTTGATGGTTTGGAGGCTGAATGAAGGAAATAGGGGGAAAAATGGAGTTATATAAGAGTGAAGGGGTGAAGTGAATAAAAATGGATAATGGAGCCTTATAAGTAGTTTATTTTTAGCAAAAAACAAGGTCCTTGAGGGCTTATAGTGAAACAACAATGAATATTAATTCAAAGGATAAAGAATCATCATAAGACTTCAAAGATGATGGATTTTCGAAGGAAATATATCTTTTGAAGGCTTGAAAACAAATTTAGCCACCATTAGGTATATCAAAATGTATAGGTGGCTAACAGATCCTACCATGATAGTAGATGACCCCATCTCTAACTGAATATCCCTCCTCATGCAACTGGTCATCCAAGATCATGCAAGTGAAAAGATCCTTTGAATACTCCACCAATAGCTAGGAGTTCCAATATGGATCTATCCTCCATAGTGACAGCGTTGATTCTCTCTCATGAAGAGCATCTGTCATATGGTCATCCTCCTCTTTGACGTCTCCCATGCTAAAGATACAAGTTGGAAGGCTGCTATCCTTCCCTTTCTGCTTCTGCCACAACACAAAATATGAAATGGAAGTGGTTACTGATGATGTTGAGGAAATGCTCCCTCTCTCCTCGAGTTTACCCAAGACTCCCAATGCTGTATAAAGCTCTCCCAAGGTTCCCACTCCTCTGAAATCATTGTGTGGTGCCTCAACTGGTGAAGCATCCATCCTCCTTTACTGATCCAGTGGTCTCCCCGGCAAAATGTCTCTATGCAATGAGACATCCTTGACAAGAGATGACTGAATATATGAATGGCAGAAACTCTCCATGCTTCCACTGCGCAATCCAATCACCTTATTAGGTGCATCAACCTCCTGAAGTGGATATGGATGTGTACATCTCATCTCATGATACTGGTTCTCCTCCCTAAGTTCTCCTTGTGTCCCCATGGTTCCACACCTCCTCAACAATGGCACATGTGGAACATGAGTTGTTCCTTGATCTCCACACATGAGATCCTAGGGACCTCTTTGAAAATATGCAAGAACCCCTCTACCTGGAGAAAGAGCTCCTCCTTCCTTTGCATGAGGCACTAGATGATCTTTAGATATGCCAGCGTTGTTTCCCTCAATCTCTCTCAAATGCAGTGCTGCAACTTTGATGGCTTCATCTTCAAGAATATGGTTTTGCTACAAGAAGGTCTCTAACTCTTCCACCCAAGCTTTGGCTGAACATGTAGGTGAATATTCAAAGGAAGATAGATGAAATTTATCTTGCTCCTCTCTTGCCTTCGCCTTCATCTTTCAAAACTCTGAAAAACTGAGATGATCCTGGTATTTCTGAGTTTGGGACTCATACTCTCTTAGGAAATCACTAAGAGTTTCCCTCCCAGCAACTTCTTCTCTTCCTTCCATCTCTATTCTGGAAATCCTAGGCATGTGACTACGTTGTGTATTCAAGTGTGTAGCTGCTTGCTCACACTCTTCATTTGACAATCTAGAGTTTGCTTTAGATTCAAACCCTCTCGAAGATTCTGTATAAATCTCCTTCCTGATCTTCTTAAAATATTCATGAATATCATGTACAGATTTAGGAACAAGCTTTGTGAGCTTATCCCCTTTGTCTCCTCTAGTAGATGAAGACTTCTTCCTGCTCATTATTCTATCTCCTTCTCGATGAGAATAGGAAGTGCAGGGTACTTCCTCTTCTATTTGCTTATCCTCCTTGGGTAACTTCTTCATGGATCTGAAATATGATGAGATAAAAACCATCCTCTTCAAATCTTCTGGTCTTCTTGGACTGAGACTCACAGGCCGAGTCATGAAAGTTGCTTTTATACCACTGTAATATCCCAAATCTGGAACAGCTAGCAAGGCATGACTAGAAAATGCATTTTCCAGTAATGGCTGCTACAGGAATTGAAACCAGGACCTAGATCCCTTATAAAAATGTGTCTAAGTCCTAAATCCAAGATATGGCCCCAAAGAAATCCCTCTAGGTGGGGTAAATAGATCTCCCACACCTAGTTGTCTTCAGAAATTGCCTGATGAAGGGATTGCAACATATACAAGAACATACAATGGAGTAACAACGTTATTTTATGAAGTCTGCACACATGAAGAAGTACATAGCCAACCAATGTGTAATATAGAAGCAAGGGTGTAGAATGATTTGAGGAATCAATCACTCAAGCTGGGCTATGAAAGCCTCAATGAGACATGTACATGACAATAGAGGAACACTGTTATGCAGAAATGTCATATGGCTAAAATAACGCAGTTCATGGGTGACACTACAAAAAAATAATAGAAAATACAATGATATGGCAATATCATCTCAAGAAATGTGGGGGAGCAAGATCTTAACCCCTGAAAATAACAATACAACAATCCTTAGAAGGATTGGCTGTAATACATGTACAAATGGTAAATCTGCAGAAAAGCCGGAGTTGTTGGGCAGCAACTGTAACTCAGAAAATAAAAGGAGATGGCTAAAGATTATGATAAATCTGAAATGAACCTCCTCTAATAGATCTCTCAAGTGATAGGCTGATCCTATCCCTGAAGATCTCTTCCTCCAGGATGATGGTGCAAGCCACCACTGCAAGTACTCAATGGAATAACACCATCTAGAGAAGGGACTACGTTGTCTATGATGGCAGATGCTTGGCCAGATGCCAAAATATGAAAATCAGCTCTGGAAACCTTCCTCACTAATCTTCCTGAGGAATAGAAGCTCCCTCCTATGAAATATGAGACAAGGAATGGTGTTGTGGAACCCCTCCACTGCAACACCCAGTAACACTACGTTATACTTCACCAGAAATAACGCAGCGATTGAAGAAGTGGCTTTGGCCTTGAGATAAGATGTGGAGAAAATGAAGTGAAATCCTTCAAGAGGCATCTCAAGAAGGAGAGGAAATCCTAAACAGGAATCCCTCGTGCTAAACAACACTGCAACTCAGCTGAACAATCGGAGAATTCTTATAGTCTTTAGACCAAAATCAATATGCTCAAAGATATCTCACTATGGTTGCCTCTTCCTCCTTTTATGCAAGTGAATGTCTCTTTGCCCTGGAACCCACACATTAGGGTTTCTTCGACAACGAATCTTTCTCCCTCTCAAACTGCGTTGTCTTCCCAAGCAAGCTACACCTCTTAGGAAGCGCTATTGACTTGGTCAAACTTAACCTTGTCCTCATGTATTTGCCCCTTTTCACACTGGAAGGTGCAAAATTAAGCTGCTCCATTGATCCATTTCACATTATGAGGGATTTATTCCTACTTATGGGTCTCTTTACCCATTTTATTCACCTCCTAGATGATATAAGAAAATTTTAATATTCCAATTTACTGCATGCAAATTTTGGAATATTACAAAGTGGAAGATTGATCATTCCACTTCCGGGTCTGTTTCTCAGTAGAGGGTCCCTTCCTTCTCTTGAGAGATTAGAAAAGGAGATTTCTGATCTCATTTCATATCTTGGCACTTGGCCAACGCACCTATGCTCTCCTACAGTGCAATCCCTTGTAGGAACTGCGTCATTTTCTAGAGAGTTGCTGCAGCAAGGTTTTAGGCCTTGTTTCTAAGCTAGTTTCCTAGGGAAAGGGCCAACCCTTCTCCTGGAAAGCTAGAAAAAGGGATCCTTATCCCTCTTGTACATTATTCAGCTATGTTTATGTAATTTTGCAGTGAGACTGCGTTACTTTTGAGATGAATATTCAGATCTGCTCTTTTTGTACATGTGTCTCAAGAAACCCTTGCCAGGTTATTTCTATAATGCAATAAGGAGGCTAGATCTCTGTTTTCTTAGCATATTGTACCATCAATCTCTAGATATATGATTTTATATTTTAATTTTGTAGAAACCCTCATAAAATAATTCTGTACATGCTTCAGTCTTTTCTGCATAGTCTAAGTCATAGGATTTGGGTGTTTATAAGTCATTGTAAGGCTAGGAGATCTGTTTAACCTATCAAAAGGGATTTATTTCTAATTCGCTTTTGTATGTGAGGGCCTTAATCTATATGCTAAGGGATCCAACCATTATTTCCCCTTATTATCATGCAATTACCTGGGAATCACGTTTTTAGGGTCTATTTTGCTGCTTTTCCCCACTTGGAGACAGTGTATAGAGGCATACTTTTGCTAATATGTTCATAATCTGATGGAAATGTGTTTAACACACATTTTATGAGATAATTTTCTGTAGTACTTTCATTTTTGTTCATTTATTGTTGGATCTCCAACTTTGGAACATTATAAGATGTTCCCATTGTTGTAGAATTTCCCTATTTTGGGATATTACAGTGGTATCAGAGCTACTTTCTTGGCATAACCCGTGAATATCAGCCATTATGCCATAAAAACAAGGGGATATGTACAGAAAAGAGAAGAATCCATTATGTGGAGGAAGAAAGGAAGATATGCTTACAAAGCTTCTCCCAAAATCTATACAGAGCTTTCAAGGAGATCTGAAGAAAATAAGAATGGAGATGGAATCTCCAGAAGAGTTTGGATCTAGAGCTAGATCTATATTTGCACATGGTAAGTGTGAGCATGCAGCTACACACCATGATGCACAGCATAGTCAAATGCCCAGATCTATCATGAGATGGATGAAAGGAGGGAGAATGCCTAAGAGGAGAACTCTCAGTGATTTGTTGCAGGAGTATGAATCTCAAACTGCGAGGTTTAGAGATCATACCACTTTCCAAGAGTTTTGCAAGATCTAGGTGAAGAGAAGAAAGCAGTAGAATATGGATAGAATTCTTCTATCTAATTTTTATGGTTGACCTACATGTTCAGCTAGAGCTTGGGTGAAGAAGCTAGACTCCTATTTGCAGCAACACCACATTTCTGAAGATGAAGCCATCAGAATTGCAGCACTGCATTTCGGTGGTAAGGCCTATGCATGGTGGATTTTTGAATCTTGTTCTTTGGAAAATGAAAATAATTCCTCTTATGCAAGATTCATTAAAACATTGGTGGGAAGGTTTGATAGGAAACTTCCTAAGACACATGTATTGGAGCAAGAAAAACCTAAGAAAAAAAAAATCTTTCATGTGATGGAGGAAACTATAAACTTCACCCCACTTCAAAAAACCATGGGAGAATCTGACATCTTGCATCATACATTGTTAGAGGCAAGACCTCTATCTCATATTCCTAAACAAGAGGGCATGGGGATCTCTTTTTCACAAGACGATCCAATTATTGGGGGGTTGCCCATACACATTGATGAAGATGAGGGTAATAGCGCTGTCACATCTAGAGCACATGTAGTAACTCATGAAGAGGAAGGAGGAGCACATGCTCCAATAGGAGGAATTCTTGTATCCTTGCAATAAGCTCCCCAGGATCTCATACATGGAGGTCAAAGCACAATCAATGAGCAGAATGATTGTGAAGCATTGCATATGAAAGGAGAAGGTAGGAAGGAAGGGCAGCATCACTTGATGAGGAGTACACACCCTTCTCTATTTTAGGGAGCTAATGTAGAAGGGAGGTGGACTGATTTTCATTGTGAGGGAAAGGGAAAGGTTTCCCAACCATATGTACAGTCTACTCTTAACATTGATGTCTCACTACATGGAGGCATTCCACCTGGGACACCACCAGATCTAGAATTATCGAGAGACATCTTGTCTTTGGATTCACCACTCTTGGATTTTGGAGAGGTGAAGATTTTGGAGGGAGACTTTGGCATGGGGGATGCCAAATTAGTAGGTAGCAGCATGAGGAGAGCTTCACATGCCAGATTACCAGAACTATCTCTTGGGAGGATTGATCCATATTGGAGGTCTCAACTCTTGGTAGAGTACTCCAAGGATCTTGGTGCTTACATGATTCTTGATGACCCAGATGGAAATGATAGATATATGGTGGATCATATGGTCATCTATTCTTATGGTAGTGTCTTCTTTACTAGAGATTCTAAGCTCAAGGAGAAGCTGCTACATGCAACACATGAGGAATTCTTTTCCATGCATTTTGATGCATATGTTTCCTTGGCAGAGGAGTTCATTTGGGAGGGCATCCAACATGATATATTTCAGCATATGGAGAGTTGCATAGCCTGGATGGTGATGTAGAGGATGTCACAACCACTTCCCTACTCATTGGAAGTAAGGGAGGAATTCCAGTTGAGCCATTTCAACTCAAGGTCTCAAGTACATGATGGAGGAGGTATAATTTCACATTATGTTTTGTACTTCTTTAGTTTGTATGAGCAACATGTTGTACAAAGGAGGTTCATCCCTTCTTTCATTTGGTATGATGATGTACTTGTAGCTACTTGCAGCATCGATACTGGCTACCTTATTGGTGGTCTGTGGGGGAAGCCACATGATCTTTGGTGTGCACCATTGACACCACATTGTACTTTCATGTTTCTATCTTATAGAATGATTGTGGCAGCAAACAAGTGGCTAGGAGAGCACTTTTTATTACTTGTTTTGATGCAGGAAAGGGATGCACTATCCTGGTTCCATCTGTGGAACTATGATCCACTTTACGGTTGTCATGTGACAACTTGATTTCATTGGTTTTTGCTTCCATGTATTGCTGATATATTTATGTTCATGGGAAGCTTTGTTTGGAGAGTGGGATATGAGATGGATATGCCCATTGGGAGTATGATTCTCCCTACTATTCATGTTGTATTTTTCAGGAGGAGCAACGGGCAAACCATGATTTCCACATCACATCTCTTTTCTTCGTATGGAGTGAGCCATTTGGAGAACGTGAGTGCTTGGAGCAGGCACTTCATTGTTGAATTGTTTGATGGGGTAGCTTGGGCCATTCTTGGAGGCCATGTTGCTTCAGCCCAAGGACATAAATAGCCCCATACTTATCATACATGGAGAGAGAAGCAAATGAAAAGGGGACAACTAATCTCTCCATGCAGCCTCACTACATTGCACCAACCGGGGGTTGATGATTTCTTTGATGAGCTACCTAGAATGGCTCATTTCATTTGGATAATAGCATGGGTGATGGGATCACTCATTGGGAATGAGATTCCCCATGTTGGTCATCACTCCTACCTTAAGGAGGCCATTGGACAACAAGGATATTTCCACTTGCACCTTCCACTTTCTCATGTTTTACACACTTGGGAGGAATCATTGGAGGATAGATTTGTTGCTAAGCTATGGTGGGATCTATTGATGAGGAGGCCAAAAAAAGAGGAAGGGAGAAATTTTTCTCTACCTTTGCAGTTGCTTGAGGACAAGCAACATTTTGGAGGGGGAGGACTGTAATATTCCCAAAATTTAGACTTCATCAAAATGGAATATTATAATTGGTTTTATCTTTAAATAAATGAATAAATGGGTAGGGAGGCCCATTAACCTCTTTAGAAGAAAGAATAACATTCCTCATGTGAAAAGAGGAAGAATAAGTAGCTAGATGGAGCACATTTAGATGTGAACAAGGAGGATATCATGTTGATTCAGTCATATTTGACCAAATCAACATACATTGTCTTGATACATTGTATCTCCTTGATAAACTGTGTAGATTGGGTGGAGGAAAAATTGCATGAGCTTGGAGGCAAATGTGGATGGGACCCGATGTGAAGAGATTCACTTTCTATATATGGAGAGGATGGAAACCTTTTCCATTCATGTTATAGATTATCATTTTGATATTTTTCTGCTTAGACTTGGCTTCCTCTTGTTGTTTAGCAGGGTTGCAATGCTATTTAGCACAAGGGTGTTCTCGAGTGGGAATCCCACCTCTTCCCTTGAGAGGCCTCTTGGGAGAGTATTGTACTGATTTTTTCCACATCCAAGCTCGAGGCCAAGCATCACTCTTCAGTCACAACATTATTTCTGTAGCAATATAATGTTGTGTTGAAGGGTGTTGCAGTGGAATATTGATCATTCCACTTTCGGGTCTGTTTCTCAGTAGAGGGTGCCTTCCTTCTCTTGAGAGATCATCAAATGATATTTCTAAGCTCATTTCATATCTTGGCACTTTTCCAAAGAACCTTTTATCTCCTACATTGTAGTCCCTTGCAGGAACTGCGTCATTTTCCAGAGAGTTGTTGCAGTGAGGTTTTAGGACTTGTTTCTGAGCTAGTTTCCTAGGGAAAGGGCTAACCCTTCTCCCGGAAAACTAGAAAAAAGGATTCTTATCACTCTTGTACATTATTCAGCTATGTTCATGTAATGTTGTAGTGAGACTGCATTACTTTTGAGCTGAATATTCAGATCTTCTCTTTTGTACACGTGTCTCAAGAAACCCTTGCCAGGTTATCTCTATAATGCAATAAGGAGGCCAAATATCTATTTTCTTAGCATATTGTACCATCAATATTCGAATATATTATTTTCTATTGTAATGTTGCAGAAACCCTCATAAAATAACGTTGTACATGCTTCAATATTTTCTACATAGTCTACGTCATAGGATTTGGGTGTTTCTAACTCATTCTAAGGTCGGGAGATCTGTTTAACCTATCAAAAGGGATTTGTTTCTGATCCCATTTTGTATGTGAGGGCCTTAATCTATATGCTAAGGGACCCGACTGTTATTTCCCCTTATTATCATGCAGTTACCTGGGAATAATGTTTTTTGGGTCTATTTTGTTGCTTTTCCCCACTTGGAGACAGTGTATAAAGGCATACTTTTGCTAATATGTTCATAATATGATGGAAATGTGTTTAACACACATTTTATGAGATAATTTTCTGTAGTACTTTCAGTTGTGTTCATGTATTTTTGGATCTCCAACTTTGTAACATTATAAGATGTTCCCATTATTATAGAATTTCCCTATTTTGGGATATTACACATGTTGAAAACTTTCTTTTGATTTGGAAGATTGCAACATTATTTTGAGTGCTTTCTTGTGCTTATTTTGCATTGGTTGAGTCATTCAATTTTGATCCCTACATTCAAAACACTCAAGCTAATGTCCATTTTTTTTTTCATGTAATTAGTGCATTGTGTGCTTTATCTTATTGGAAAAAATAAAAAAATCTTTGCATTCTTTCCTTTGCATCGAAAGTGAAACATTCTTTTGCATAACTAGCAGTTAATAGTATAGGAAAGAGTTTTTTCATTTTCATTTGGTTGTATTAGATGCATGAGAGGATTTATTTGCATATTCTCATTGTTTTCGATTGTTTGAAAGATCTCTATCCTTCTTATGATTAGCATTCATTGAATGAAAGATGGTGTTCTTTTGCATATATCTTGCATTTAGGAAATTTGAGATCCAAATTAGATAGGGCCTTGAAACTGCAACATAATCCAAGATCAACTTTAAAATTCATTCAAATAACCTAAGGAAACATTGGGACCTAACGCACACATTATAGCGGTCTAGGCTAGAGACGTGTTCCGACATCTTAAAACCTAGTAGCTGTCATTCACCTTTTTGGCTTTAGATAGCACTAGTATGGACTTGTGCTCCCTGTACCATCACGTATGTAAAGGAATACCCCTATAGGTTTAAATCCTTTATCCATAGGAAGCCAAGTATGCCATCCTATAACCATGATACACCAAACACAACATTCGAAGAGACTACCTGCATGTACGGAAATTCCTTGGTCATTTCTCTTTCATTTGATCACCAAGGTGTATATGGCAGTTCACGGAAATGTGGTACACCCTCTTTCTTAGATTACCAGAGTAGTCATTTTGGTCATTTTGGTCTTTTTGTGACTCTCTAAAAGTGAAAATATCGTCGAGCGCTTGTCCTCTCACACTCGTTTCAACCTGAAAGTGATAGAGTCACCTTTTGCCTATTTCTCGACTGTTAAAATATGAAACGACAGAGTTTTTCTTAAATGCCTAAAAAAATTAACTGCCCACGAAGCATTCCTGGTCAAAGTTATATTCCTTAGCGTTTTGTTTTAAGGTTGTTTCCAATGGAAATTTTTCCAGGGTTTACCAACCAAGAAATCCATTCCGAGGGGAATCTTGGTCCCTTTCCTACTTTTGGGAACATTGGTGCTCATTATATGGTGACATTGTTCCTACTTGGGTTAACGGTTGGGTTGCTTGTTTGGTCGTTTTCAACCTCTGTGGTCTCGAATGTTCCACCCGAAGTACAATCATCCCCTCCACCAGAACAAAATCATGTTGATTCTAAGGTGGATCTTTCCCCTTCTTCACCTATTTCTTCGTCTTCCTCTTCTACTTCGTTTGGTGAAGGTTTGGATTCTAGTAACCAGGTGGCTAAGAAGAAGAAGAAGAATTCAGCTAAGAGAGAGGCCAAATTTGTGGCTATTTCTCCTAAGAAACCTTCCCTTGATAAAACATCCAACCTTCCACGAAAAGTAAAATTCCCTTGCATGCTGTGAAAGGGTGACCACTTTCTTCGAGATTGCCCTGGTATTCCCAATGTACTTGAAGCATGGTCCGACGGCTGTCCGTCGTTGCCTTTGGCTTCTAGAAGTCATATTAGTGGCACATCTTTGACTAGCAATGGTAAGACTTGTAATAAACTGGGTAAGATTACGAATCCATGTAAGTTGTGTGAAGGGAATCATCCCATTCACCTTTGTCCATATATGGATGAAGCCATGAGAGTTTTGAACAACCCAACTGTTTCTGCACCCTGCCTTCTAGTTGGTTACCAGAAGCCTCCTCCCCTATTTGATTCAATGATCAGTCAAGATTCATGCTTGGTCGATCCCGTTCCCTCAAAAATTCAAATTCATGAGTCCACTCCTGACCAACCATTAGTCATGGAATCGGTCGATCTGGTCCCGCCCATGATTCATCAGGTTTTTTCCGTCGTGAGCGGATCTCATCCCCCTCATGTTCTTCTTGTTTCTTCATATTCCTTGGACTTGGAGGAAGATTCTCCCATCCTTGTAACTCAAGAAGTTGCCCCTCCTGCTCCCATGATGGAGGTCCTGGAGGATCCTCCTCTTGCTCCCGTAACATTAGGGGATGACCATTTTAGTTCTATGGTACCCCCTCCAAGTAGTTTGGTCACTTCCTTCGATTCGAGTCTATTTGTGGGATACCACCTTCATTCTTATGTGAATTTTAAGATCACAGTATAGGCCTTCAATATGGTCGTACCCAGCACAATTATAGATGAAGGCACATCTGTTAGTGTTCTGTCTTCCACTACTTGGCAAGCTTTTGGTTCTCCGCCGCTTGTGCCTGTTACATATAATTTGTTGGCATTTAACAAAAGAACCAGTCAACCGTTAGGAATCCTTACAAAGTTTCCTATTACTTTGGGAGGGAAAACTATCTATATATATGTGATGGTTATTCTAGGCCCCTTGGATTTTAATCTACTCTTGGGGCATGACTATGCTTATGCCATGGGTTCCCTTGTCTCTTCCCTCTTTCGTGTGATCTGTTTTCCACACAAACGTCAGATCGTGAACATTGACCAACTTTCATTATTTGGTCCTGATGTGACATTTGGTCCACCATCATCCCTTTCGGGTCTTTATCTGTCGGTTGTATCCTCCCCGCCGCAGGTTAGTCATGTGGCTACCTGTCCCATGCTCATATTCAGTGATAGTGTCGTTGTGCATCGTGTGCTGGGGGCATGGGTTCTTGATTTCCGAGATGTTTTTCTCCCATCAGATGCAAACCTCTTGGAAGCCATGACCTCTTATTCTTTATGGTAAAAGCTCATCGGAGCATAGTTCATTTTCTTGTGTCAAGCTCCATAAAAAAATGAAACAAGCTCTCTTGAGGATAGTTCGTCTTTTATTTCAACCTCGTTAAAAAATGAATTAGCTCATGAGGATAGTTCTTTTAATGTGTCAACCTCGTTAAAAAAATGAAACATGTTCCTATTCAATTTGATTCTTTTATACGATCTCGTAAAATCCCAGTCAAGTCTTTTTATTCTCTCGTCATTTGAACCTTCATTCCATCCACCTGTTAGTAACAATAGTCTACTCTGATGAATGTACTAAAGCTTGGCGGCCATGTACCTCGAATTAAGTCACCAGGCTGGGGGCATGCAAACATTTCAAGCATAGTTTTTTTCCATTTCAAGCTTGTGTAAAAATGAAACCATTCCCATTTTACCTCTCGAGATTGCCATTTTATCAGCCTGTTTTTCCAAATGAGCCTTCATTTTCTCATTCCATCATTACCGTCTGCTCGGCCGATCATATGCCCTCACTTGGTTGTTTTACCCATTCCTGAGGAACCGCTGCAATGAGTGGTCTTGTTATCCAGCCTCTTAAACTTTACTTGTTTTGAGCAATTCCACCATCATCATAACCAGTTGCTACCCTTAATACCACTCATTCCTCCAGGAGGATTCAAATGTCATCTCTTTTCTGACTCTCTAAAATTGAAAATATTGTCAATATTCTTGTCCTTTTGAACTCGTTCAATGGCTGTGAAACGATATCTACCCAGTATACGTTTACCCCTTTTTTGGGCTGGGATGGATTATTTACGAAAGAGGAATAACTTAGCCTATCATGACTAATAGGTTCTTTCAGATAGTGTTTTCTACCTTTTCAGATCTAAGAGATTATTTATGAAAAGGGCCATGCTGGAGTTTTATTTTCCGTCTTCTTTTCAAACTCTCTAAACATGAAAATATGTCGAGTTCTCCCTTTTTCAAACTCGTTAAACCCTGATGACATCGGATTTCATCTCCATGACATTACTCGAGTTCCTCCTTCCTAGGTCTTGTAAAATGTACTAGGTTGGATTTGTCTGAAGGAAAAACTTACAGTAAAAGCATATGCTATCCCTTTCAATCTTGTTCTAAAAAATAATTGGGGTACTCGCCAAAAATGGTGGGGGAAAATGGAACCAGTTTTAGTTATGATTGGAGGTATGTCACTCTTGAACATGACACTCATCTGCATTTGTGTCGGGTTGCATTTCGTCATTCTTTCCTTCATGGGTTTGGGTAATTCGTTTTGACCTCTCATTTGGTTCCTAATTACTAAATGAAAAGAGGACACGGTAGATCGACCTACCTGGAATCCAATGCTATCATCACAGTTGTAGTGGTGGTCACCTCTCATTCTTGCCTCGATAAGTCACAATCCTTCTGCAGTCATGCTCGGATACTTGCACATAGATCAGCAAACAAGAACAACATATGACATAATAAATTCATTCATAGCTACTTTCCAGTTAAAGAGGGCTAAGACTATTTCATTAAACATATAACATAACACAAAATGAGAACCAAACAATAGTCATGTATGTGTATTGATAGAAGGAAGAGTTACAACCAAAACTTTGATGTCGCAGTCTCCTCCAGCGGGGTTCACCTGAAGCGTGTCTCAAATTCTCATCAGGGGATTTAGACGGGATGAGGGCATGGACTTAAGCTCTCTCAATGAAGTTCCTTATTTTTCTATCTCTTCAATATTTCAGCTATAGTATACTCAATTCTCCATGTTTAGCTACCTTATGCAAGGAGAGATAGCTTCTTTTTATAGAGGAAAAGGAGGAGGTTGGGATCCCTACAAAGGTGGATGGGAGGCCTATCCTTTAAGAGGTTCCCACAAGAGGTGGAAACCATAAACTAAAGGAGGGAGTCCATGGTTATTCAGTCCAACCACTCCCAATGACTCATCCTCAGAGTTTTTAGAATGGAATATCCACCTCTATTTTTAAAAAACATTCCATAAACATCTTGGCACTAGAGGCTAACTGGGATAGAGCACCCACTGGTGCAGCGTAAAGTGTTAATCTCTTTCATTGGCACGAAAAAAACACTGGCTACTCATGCCAAGGCAAAAAAAGGGGTTTTTGAAGCTCTTCTTAGGGAATTGTCAACAGAAAGAATATTTCTCTCATGTAAAGGGATGCAATGATGGTCTTTGCAAGGCATAAAAATTCTTATTAGTCACAGAAACAACCCTCCAATGTGCGAGATGGCGATTGTAGGGACAGTGACAAAATGTTGTGTAACAGATGCCCCCTAAAGCATGAGGTCCAATAGAGAGGGGGAGGGGTGAAATGCTTTATGAGAATGCTTTCAAACTAAAAACCTCTATCAAAAAAACTACAATTACAAATACAACTAATATCTCTGATACATGAACATGTGGTATGGGCACAACCATCCATAATAGAGCATATAAGAACTAAGATCTGAGGTATGGACATAGCCATCCAGTATTAAGGATAAAAAAAAAACTCAGGTATGGTCGCAGCCATCCAATCAAAAGAGTCATGCAATACGTCGCCATGACCTCAAATCCCTTGATGTCAAATACTGCCAAATCCAGTGTCGTGTCGCTGATATGTTCAGGAGATTTTTTCCTCTGCATTTTTTTTTTCAACCTCCCTCTAATTCTCTGTTGGTCCTGATTCACTATCATCATGTTCCTCTGTCTCGTGTCAATGATATGGGAAACATTATGGCCCTCCTTCGACCAGGTCACTTCCTGTCGACTTTAGCTCATTATCCTGGACTCTGATCTAGAGACTCCCTTCCGGTACCTTGGAGCCTACATGCCTCAATGGTAGGTTCTTTGCATTCGATGCAAGGTCTACATCATTGGCCTTCGATCAGGTGATTCTGTAGGTGTTCGACGCTAGATCACTGTTCACATTCCATGGATTTTACCTATTGTACCTTGAGAGCCATTGTCATTATTGGTGGTTTCTCTCGTGCTTTTTAACAACTCTCATTATTGGCTGGTAATCAGGTGATTTTCTTGCATGTTCGACTTCAGGTCATATATTCACATGCTTGCATTTTTACTTTTTCGGGTCGAGATGGAGCGCAATACCTTGGGTTTTGTCTGATAAAATCCAGGCTGCGAGTTCTTGTGGATTATCATGACTTATTGCATGACTCTTTTGATTGGATGGTTGCAACCATTCCTGATGGCTGTGTCCATACCTCGGATCTCAGTTTTTATATGCTCTATTATGGATGGTTGCGCCCATACCGCATGTTAATGTATCAAATATATCAATAGTATTTGTAATTGCAGGTTTTCCAACAGCGGTGTTTAGTTCGAACGCATTCTCATAAAGCATTTCGCCTTTCCCTCTCTCTCGGACCTCATGCTTTAGGGGGCATCTATTACACAACATTTTGTCACTATCCCTAAAATTCCCATATCACACATTGGAGGGTCGTTTCTATGACTAATAAGAAGTGTCATGCCTTGCAAATACCATTATTCCATCCCTTTACATGAGATAAATATTCTTTCTATTGACAATTCCCTGAGCAAAGCTTTAGAAACCCATGTTTTTTCCTTGGCACGAGTAGCCAGTGATGTCCTTGCGCTAATGAAAGAGATTAACACTGGAGCCCATGCCAGTGGGTGCTCTGTCCTAGTTAGCCTCCTGTGCCAAATTGTTTATGGAATGTTTTTTAAAAATAGAGGTGGAGATTCCACTCTAACAACTCCAAGGATGAGTCATTGGGAGTGGTTGGACTGAATAACCATGGACTCCATCCTTTAGTTTATGGTTTCCAGCTCTTGTGGGAACCTCCTAAAGGATAGGCCTCCCTTCCACCTTTGTAGGGATCCCAACTTCCTCCTTTTCCTCTATAAAAAGAAGCTATCTCTCCTTGCATAAGCTAACTGAAAATGGAGAATTGAGTACAATATATCCGAACTATTGAAGAGATAGAACAAGAAGGAACTTTTTTGAGAGAGATTAAGTCCATGCCCTTAACCTGTCTGAATCCCCTAATGAGCATCTAAGACGTGCTTCGGTTGAACCCCACTGGAAAATACTGCGACTTCAAAGATTTGGTTGTAACTCTTCCTTCTATCAATACATATATGTGACTATTGTTTGGTTCCCATTTTGTGTTATGTTATATGTTTAATGCAATATGCTTATCCCTCTTTGAATGGCTAGTAGTTATGAATGAAGTTATTATGTAATATGTTATTCTTGTTTGCTGATCTATGTGCAAGTATCTGAGCATGACTATAGAAGGATTGTGATTTGTCGAGGTAGGAGCAAGAGGCCACCACCACTACAGCCATGATGACAACATGGGATTCCAGGTAGGTCGATCTACTATGTCCTATTTTAATTTAGTAAGTAGGAATCAACACTCTAGCATGTCTCTTTGTTTCTAGACCCACTCTAGGGCTAAAGGGATCGTCTCTATCTGCAGAGAGGATTTTCCTGCTTAAAACTTTGTGATAAGGCTCATGCCATGATCAGGAGATCATGTCCATTTCTCAAAAATGAAAATGCTCAGAAGTGTTTGCAACCTAAACGACCGGAAATGTCTCGATGTTGCGATTCTAACATCGTGAATGGTTTGCAAAACAAAGGTCATATGTAGAAGTTATGAAGGTTTGAAATGCCCAATAAACTCCAAAAAATTGATCTTTGACTACATTTGACTTTGTCAAAATTAAAAAAAAAAAATGTAATTTGAAATAAAATATTTTTTTTATAATAAATTTCGGGCCTATTAGTGGGTGCCATGTGGCCAGCGTAAAGGCCACCATGTGGCCCCAGGCCGGAGGATGGATTCATTGTAAAATTTTGGAGTTGGTGGGTCTTGAATGCAGGACCTCTCGCCCGCGAGCGTAGCGCCCAACTACTCGGGCTGTTGGTGATTCTTAACCCATATGCTCGCGGTGTTTAAATGAACTTGGAAACAGTTTCAGTTGGTGGAAAATGGGGGCAACCCCCACAGCAAGAGACACTCCATGTGACCAGCGCATTGAACCATGGGACTTTAAACCGACAGTTAACATTAACCTCAGCGGGATTTCAATGTTCACATGGTGGGTTTACAAACATTTCTTGCCACGGTTATGGAACGGTTAGTCAAAGATTTCAGCGGTTATCTCAGCGACTAACCCGGTGTGGTCACATGCCGCCAATAACATTTATTGCCACTTACAGTCGGTGGTCTAATTGGCAGAGATTCTGGCGAAACCAACATTTTAGGCTGCGTGTACTATTTTGGTGGGCTTAACTAAAATTCCTCTAGTTTTGGAGGACCTTTCCTAGGGGGCATTGGGAAATTTCTTGTTTTGGCCATAACTCCTTGGATATTGGACCAATTTTGATGCATCAATAGTCAATTTTTGATATTTTCAAAATTTTGAACATATTGGCAGAGGTTTCAGAGCCATCGGAGGTCATATTGTGCAGTTTTAGCTTCAAGAGAGGTCAAGGAGTCAGTAGAGCCACTAGGGTGTTTTCAGAGTATTGAGCATCCATTCTCTGTTTTATACAAATGAATAGTCATTCCTAAATAATTCAAGCATTATGAAGCTTTTTTTACAGGGAGAAAAACCATTTGAGGCTTTTATTCACATGTACTTACCATTTTTGAGCAATAAGAAATGAGGGACATGCCATTGGGAGCTGGACCAGCAGATGTAGCCCGGGAGGGGTGAACCAATTCATAAAATTTGTGGAGTATTGTTACATGTGATGTTTATTTCTCTATTATTTACTATTTTTCAGTGTTATACAAGAAATTTACATGCTTTAACCTCACACGGAAATCTGTTTAACTAAGATAAAACCATTTGTTTCACCTGCAAACTTCAGTAAACCTTATGCACACAATTTAATTATTGTTTGGATACTTAGCACAGAAAAAATAATACATTCCACTCAGATCAAGTTGGTATCAGAGCTATAGTTTTACTTTCTGTATTGTTATTGTGAATTTTTTTAAAATATTTTGCAAGAGTTTTAGTGCTTACTAGGCTAAATCTTAAGAGAGCAGAAGGTCAATTGGTGAAAGCTCAAAGAAATCCTCAGCCAAGGATGGAAAGAGTGCCATTATCTCCACCTTCAATTTCACCTCAAAGAGAAGCAGAAGAATCCATAAGCATGACTTCAGGAGAAAGAAAAATTCCTAAAGAATTTGATCCCAAGGAGGAATAAAGAGTGTTCAGGAAAGCATTCCTTGACTTGACTGAAATGGTGAGAGTTCTTTATCAAGAAAGGAATGAGAAACCTCAAGGAGAAGGGTCTAAAATTCACAAGGAAGGAGAGGTATCTTTAGGAGGAAAGAAAGATGAAGATAAGACAAAGAAGGGAAATGGAGGAAATGGATATCCACCATCTTCATCCTCATCTTCATCCTCATGATCATCATCCTCTACTTCGGTGAATCAATCTCACAAGTCAAATAACACTAGTAAAAGTCATTTTTTCAAAACGTGATGTCAAGTTTGAATTTCCAATGTTTAATGGTGAAGTTAATGCAAAACAACTTGACAATTGGATTAGGAAGTTGGAGGTTTATTTTAGAATCTAGAACCTTCATGATGACGACACTAAAATTCAGCTAGCTTCTTTGAGAATTGAAGGTGCAACACTTGTTTGGTGGGAAGCTAAGGCAAAGGAGGAGATTAAAAAACATGGTAAGATTATTTTATCATGGGTTGATTTCATTACTACAATAAAACAACAGTTTTATCCATTTTCTCATTTACAGAAAGCTATCATGAATTGGAAAATTTTCACACAACTTAAGGGACAAAATGTACAAGACTACACTCAAGGATTTAGGAGAAGAGCTCTCTTATTAGGGGTAGATTTGCAGAGTCAAGAAATTTTATTAAAGTACATAGGATGCTTACACAGCTACCTTAGAAACACTATCCTTATGTTCAATCCTACTTGTGTAAATGTGGTTTGTGTTCAAGCCACACATTTAGAGACTAGAGGGAAAAACACTTTTGAAGAGGGTAGGAAAAATCCTTTCAAGGGGAAAAACAAAGATAAAAAATGATAAGGAAAAGGAAAAAATAATGCATCTGTCAAAAAATAGGGAGAGAAAGTGGTTTGTAAACACTATTCAAGAGAAGGCCATGAAGAGAAAAACTGTTGGAAGTTACATCCTGAAAAAACAGCCCAATTTAACAAAAACAAATCGAAGCAGAAAAATGCAGGTATTACTACACAACAAGACTGCAATTTTCCCAAATTTTAGCCTCAAGCTAAAAGGAACATTATAGTTTGCATATTTTCATTTTATTGAATAAAATGGGTAAGGAGACCCCTTAACCCCCTTAGATGGAGAAATAACACTCCTTGTGTGAAAGGAGGGTGAATAAGTAGCTGGATTAAGCACCTAAGGGTGTGAATATGATCAGGATCACTTTGATTTAGTCATCTTTGACTAAGTCAACAACGTTGTCCAAGAGGAGGAATATCCATGACAAGGCAACGCAGTTTTAGAGGAGGCTCCACTTGCATGAGCTAGGTGGAAAGTGTGGATGGGACCCATGGTGGGAGGAGTTCATTTGCTTTATAAGGAGGAGATGGCAGCCCATTTTCATCATGCTATTGGCTTATCATTTTTGTTGGGTCTGCTTAGACTTGCATACCCGGGCTGTTTAACAGGGTTGTAGTGTTTTTGAGCACAAGGGTGTTCCTAGTAGGGAATCGTACCTCATCCTCAATGAAGAAGAGGGTTTTGAGCTCCATTTCCTCATTCCAAAAATTTTCCAAGCTTCCTCCTACAGCTGCAACGTTTTCCTGTTGGGCAGAAAACGTTGTGTTTCAAGGTGCAACAATAGAGGAACTCTTAGAGTCATTCGTTGGCTTGTTCTTCGGTGGAGATCTTGTTTATTCTTTGGAGGAGTAGTAGAGGAGACTCCCGGGCATCATTTCAGATATTTGGCACTAGGCCAACCATTCACCATCTCTCACAGCGTAGTATAGGGTTGAAATTGCGTTATTTTGTGTAGGCAGTGTTGGGAGACTTCATTGAGCTTATCAAGAGGATTGTTTTTGAGTAGAGGGATCAACCTTCTACTAAGGGGCATCATTGGAGGAGGGAAATCCATATTTCAGATGTTCCATAGCCTTATCATATGTATTCAGTGTTGCATTGACATATTAACCCCAACAGTTAATTGTCACATTGTATTTTATCCGACATTTCTAGCAATCCCTTCTAGATTGGCTAGAAATCTTGTATTGGAGCCAATATTTTCATTCTTGGGCATTTCTTTGGATCCTTCAACCTCATTATTATTTTTTACTTATTCAGTAGCTACTAATCTCATAGATACTGCACAGTCACTACTCTCCGGCATTTTGTGCAGTTGCAGCAACTCATGTATTTCATTGCTTGATCATTGGAGATTGGTTCTCATAGTTTGAGTGGCTTGTACCTCAATATTTTCTTGTATATTATTGCTGATATAATAATATAATTTTGGCTTCATAACATTTCCCTATTATTTTATATTCAAAATTGCAGAGTTTATGATTGTGTTCATGTATTACTGTAGTCTCTCTCTTTGAGCATTCTCTAAGGGACCTAGTTTGGGGAGATCTGAATAACCCATCTAGAGCCATTTATTTTGGCTCAAATTCTGGAAGGGAAGTTTTTAATGAGTTAACAAGGGGTTTCAAGCCCCCTTTCATCTTATTTTTTCATTAGCTTCCTTATACAGTGTCCCCTTAGACCCTGTTGCAGCAAATCCTAAAAAAGGGATATTACAGTGGTATCAAAGAATCAATCTTGGCTTAGCCTGTGCACCCAAGATAAATATTCCATTAGAAGGAGAAGCTTCTCATATAGAAGAGGAGTTGTACAAAGGAAACAAGAAAAGAGGAATGACGGAAGAGGAGGTCTCCCCTCTTCTTTTCCAGACCATTGAAGGAATCATTGGAAATCTTGAGGAGGTAGAAAGGGAAGTTTGGAGAGATTTTCTGAGAGGGTTTGTGAATGAATCAAGCCCTAGTTATAACCACATTGAGTCGGAGCATTCAGCAACACATGTAGATCCACAGCGCAGTACATTTCCCACATCTACTACAGGGAGAATGGAGGAAGATGAGTCACCAAGGGAGGAGACCTTGAGTGATTTTCTTTGGGGGTATGAATCTCAATCATGGAGATTCGAAGTGCACTTGGACTTCCAAGAGTTTTACAGACTCAAGGGAGAAAGATCTAGCAGCTACAAAGGGAGGAAGAAAGATATATTATTTCTATCTACTTTCGATGGATCATCAAGGTGCAAAGCCATGGCTTGGGTGGAGGAGCTTGATGCATATTCTTAGCTACACCAAGTTGCAGCCAAGGAGGCCATCACTATAGCACTGTTGCATCTCAAAGGTATGGCCCATGATTGGTGGTTTAAAATTTTTGTTTCATGTTATCATGCAAATGTAAAAACCTATGATGAATTCACTAAGGCATTAGTGAAAAGATTTGATAAAGATCAATGTGATTCATCATGTGTAAAAACTGAGAGATCAAACACCTTGCATGAGTTGGAAGAAATCATGAAACAAAATCCACTCCATATTTCTAGAGGGGAAGGAAACTGGGATGATGACTCTGCTAGAGGCAAGACACCCATTGTATGAAGGGCACTCTTCTAGTTGTAATGGTATGGAGATCCTTCTTTCAAAAGAAGACCAAAATCCAAGGTCTCTCATTGGAGAAGAGGGTAGAAGGACTCACAGCGCTGAATCATTGGAGGGAGATCCATCACCCCATGGAGGTGAGAGGGGAGTCATTTATTCCATTGGAGGAGTCCTTTTTTCTATGCAAGGGATTCCAAGAGGTACCACATGTGGGGACCTAGTCACAATTCCTAAGCAGCATGCAGTAGCATTGGAGGATTGTGAAATGAAGGATGGAGGAGAAGGAAAGGATCAACATTCCGGGGGAATAAGAATTCCCCCTCATCTTTTGAGGTGATTTTCTACACAAGGGAAAGGGATTTCATTGCATAGTGAAGAGAGGGACCATTCACTCCTCTCATCTATACAGTCCATTTCCCATATAGATGTCTCACTACAGGGAGGCATCCCACCGAGGAGGCCACCGGACCTGGCATTGATGAGAGGCATCCTGTTTTAGGGATCACCACTCTTGGATTCAAGGGAGGTGAATGTGTTAGAGGATTAATTTGGCATGGGGGATGTCAAAGTAGTAGGCATCATCATGTGGAGAGCACCACATTGCAGATCACCATCACTGTCTCTAAGGAGGATACATCCAGGTTGGAGGTCTCAACTCTTGGTAGAGTACTCCAAGGATTTAGGTGCATGCATGATTTTGGATGAACTAGATGGAGATGACATGTACATGATTTATGAGATGGTCATCTATACTAATTTCATGATCTTCTTGGATAGAGATTCTAGTATCAAGGGGAAACTATTGCATGAAGCACATGAGGACTTCCTAGCTATGCATTTTGATGCATACTTAGCTTTGCTAGAGGAGTTCACTTGGGAGGGAATTCAACATGATCTATATCAGCATATGGATAGATTTATAGCCTAGATGATTTTGAATATGTTGGAACAACCATTCCCCTACTCATTGGAGGTAAGGGGGAGCATTCAGATGAGCCATTTCAGCTCAGGGACTAGAGTATATGCTAAAGAAGGTATATGTTTTAATTTTGATTTACCTTTCTTTACTTTATATGGGCAGCTTGATGAGCTAAGGATGATCACATCTCCTTACGCTCCTTATTATGATATTCTTGTGGCCCATTGCAGCAATGGGAGTGGGTATTCTTATGATGGTTTGTGGGGGAAGCCACATGTTTCTTGGTGTGCACCTTTGGCACTGATCTGTATTTTCATGTTTCCATCTTATGAGATGTTTGTGGTAGAAAAAAAGTGGCTGGGAAATCACTTGTTGTTTTTAGTTTTGATGCAAGTAGGAGACTCACTGCGTTGGTCCCATGTGTGGAGCAGTGACCCACTCTCTAGTTGTCTTATGACAGCTTGTTCTCATTACATGTTGCTTCCTTGTGTTGTTGATGGTTATACATTTATAGGGAGAAATACTTGGGGAGTGTTGGAGGTATTGGGACAGCCCATTGGGAGCATGATTCTCCCCATTTTACATGTTCTAAATTGCAGGAGACACCAGGGTAAACCATGATTGCCACATTGCTACTTTTCTCTTCTTGTGGGAAAAACCACTTGGAGAATTTGTGGGGGCATGTCATGGCTGATTTTCTTGATGGGGAAGCTTGGGCCATTCTTGGAAGCCATATCATTTCAGCCCAAGGACAGAGGAAGCCCCATATGTATCACAAATGGAGGGAGAAACGTTTTGGGAATTAGAAGCCCAACTCTCCATTCAACCCCAACACATTGCATAAACCAGGGGTTCAGATTTCTATTTGAATGATAGCATGGATGAGAGGATCATCATTGTGGAAAAAATTTTCCCATGCATGTCATCACTTCTACCTTAAGGATGCCATAGCACAGCAAGACAGTTTCCACCTACACCTTCTATCTTTCCATAATGTGCACCATTCCGGTTTGCATACTTGGGAAGGGGCATTGGAGGACAGATTTGTTGCATGATATATTGAGCAGTGGTGGAGATTGTTGATGAGGAGGCCACAGAAGAAAATGGGGAGGAATTTTGTTCTCTCTATGAAGTTTCTTGAGGATAAGCAACATGTAGGAGGGGAGGAATGTAATGTTCCCAAATTTTAGCCTCAAGCTAAAAGGAACATTATAGTTTTCATATTTTAATTTTATTGAATAAAATGGGTAAGGAGACCCATTAACCCCTTAGATTGAGAAATAACAATCCTTGTGTGAAAGGAGGGTGAATAAGCAGCTGGATTAAGCACCTAAGGGTGTGAATATGATCAGGATCACTTTTATTTAGTCATCTTTGAGTAAGTCAACAACACTGTCCAAGTCGAGGAATCTCCATGACAAGGCAGCGAAGTTTTAGAGGAGACTCCACTTGCATGAGCTAGGTGGAAAATCTGGATGGGCCCATGGTGAGAGGAGTTCATTTGATTTATAAGGAGGAGATGGCAGCCCATTTTCATCATGCTATTGGCTTATCATTTTCATTGGGTCTACTTAGACTTGCATACCTACGTTGTTTGGCAGGGTTGTAGCGTTCTTGAGCACAACGGTGTTCCTGGTCAGGAATCCCTACCTCATCCTCAAGGAAGGAGAGGGTTTTGAGCTCCATTTCCTCATTCTGGAATTTGGCCAAGCTTCCTCTTGCAGCTGCAACATTTTCATGTTGGGCAGAAAACATTGTGTTGTTGGGTACAGCAATAGAGGAACTCATAGAGTCATTCTTTGGCTTGTTCTTCGGTGGAGATCTTGTATATTATTTTGAGGAGCACCAGAGGAGACTCTCGAACATCATTTCAGATCTTTTGCACCAGGGAAACCATTCACCACCTCTCACAGTGAAGTCTAGGGTTGAAACTGTGTTATTTTGTGTAGGTAGTGTTGGGAGAGTTCATTGAGCTCATAAGGAGGATTGTTCTTGAGTAGAGGGATCAGCCTTCTACTAAGGAGCATCATTGGAGGAAGGAAATCCATATTTAAGATCTGCCATAGCCTCATCATATGTATTCAATGTTGCAGTGACATATTAACCCCAGCAGTTAATTGTCACATTGTATTTTATCCAACATTTCTAGCAATCCCTTTTGGATTGGCTAGAAATATTTTATTGGAGCCCATATTTCCATTCTTGGGAATTTATTTGGATATTTCAGCCTCATTATCATTTTTTATGTATTCAACAGCTACTACTCTCCTAGAGACTATGCAGTCACTGCTCTCCGGCATTTTGTACAGTTGCAGCAACTCATGTATTTCATTGCTTAATCATTGGAGATTGGTTCTCATAGTTTGAGTGGCTTGTCCCTCATGATTTTATTGTATATTATTTCTGATATAATAATATAATATTGGTTGAATAAAATTTCCCTCTTATGGTATATTCAAAATTGCAGAGTTTATGATTGTGTTCATGTATTACTGTAGTCTCTCTCTTCGAGCATTCTTTAAGGGACCTAGTTTGGGAAGATCTGAATAGCCCATCTAGAGTCATTTATTTGGGCTCAAATTCTGGAAGGGAAGTGTTTAATGAGTTAACAAGGGGTTCCAAGCCCCCTTTCAACTTTTTTTTTCATTAGCTTCCTTATACAACGTCCCCTTGGACCCTGTTGCAGCAAATCCTGAAAAAGGGATATTACAAAGACTTAGGTGATGATTCAGGTGAAGAAACTAAAATTAAAGCCATGGGTTTGAATAAAATGAAGGGAAAAGAAACTAAAACTAAAACAAGTACAAGTACTTCAAACTATCATGTACAATCTCCAAATGAAGAAGAAATAATTGAATCGTTTCATGTGAGGGTTATTTCAAAACATACAAAAATTGACACATTGTTTGACAGTGGGTCACAAGTGAGCCTTATCTCTGAAGACTTAGTCAAGAAAATAAATCTTGAGACCATTCCACATCAAAAACCATATCCACTTGGTTGGATCTGTAAGGATGCAAATTTACAGGTTTCAAAGAAATGTATACTGCGCTTTGCAATTAATGCACATTTTATTGACACGGTTGAATTAGATGTTGTTCCACTTGATATTTTAGGAATTGTTTTGGGAAGTCCTTACTTATATGACAGGAAATATATCTTCTATCGCCATGAGAACAAGTATCATTTATTCAAATATGGATAGGAGTTTATTATTAAAGCACATCGCAAGAAGACAAACATTGCGATGGTAAATGTTGGACAGGTAAAAAGGCTAGTGAATTCTAGTAAGAGTTTCATACTTCTTATGATTAAGCCTAAATCTGATGTGAATCACAAGTCATTTGAAGATTATGATCCCAAGTTAAAATCATATTTATATGATCTATTTTATTCACATCATGAAATTTTTCATGAGCCAACAGGTTTGCCTCCTGAAAAGGAGATTCAACAGGAGGTTCAGTTGGAACAAGATTTTCCTCTTCCAAACATAGGCATGTACCTCATGTCTATCATGGATAATGCTGAAATAAAGAGGAAAATTAAATACTTGTTGGACAAGGGACTCATAAGACCAAGCACTTCGCCATGTGGGTCACCAATAGTGTTGATTCCAAAGAAAGATGGAACTTGACGTATGTGTGTGGCTTTAGAGCTTTGAACAAGATTACAATAAAAAATTGTTACCCACTCCCGAGGATAGATGATTTGTTAGATCAGCTGAAAGATGCTAAATTTTTCACTAAGTTAGACTTACGTAGTGGATAACATCAAGTTAGAATTGCAGGAAGTGATATTTGGAAGACTTCATTCAAAACCAAACAAGGACTCTTTGAGTGGCTATTTATGCCTTTTGGTTTGTGTAGTGCACCTACAACTTTCATGCGTGTTACGGATGATGTTTTGTGTCCATTCCTTGATGATTTTGTTATAGTCTACTTAGATGACATCTTGATTTTCAGCAAGACTATAGAACAACATTTCATGCATGTTAAGGAAGTACTTGATGTTTTGAGGAAAGAGAAATTATTTCTTAATATGTCTAAGTGTGAATTTGGAAAGAGTTCTTTGGTTTATTTGGGACATATTATAGCAGGAGGTGCATTGAGAATTGATCCTTCTAAGGTAGAAGCCATTATGAATTTGCCTACTCCCAAATCCATTGTAGAGGTAAGAATTTTTTTTGGTGCAGCTCAATATTGGAGAAATTTTATTGCTAACTTTTCTACCATAGCAGCTCCTATGCATGCAATGACAAGTGTGAAGCATGCTTTCCAATGGGGAGGAAAACAACAGAAAGCTTTTGAATCTTTGAAAGAGAATATCAGTTCAACTCTATTCCTTGCTTTTCTAGACTTGAGATAGCCATTCGAGATTCATACTGATGCTAGTGATTATGCCATGGGTGAAGTTCTCTTACAACATGGTAAGCCTATCGCTTTTCATTCTGAGACATTTAATGGTACTGTAGTTAATTATCCTACATATGATAAGAATTTATATATGTTGGTTCAAAGTGTCAAAAAGTGGAAACACTATTTGATGGGTAAAGAGACAGTTGTACATATCGCTCACCAACCATTACAGTACTTGCAGTCATAAAGTAAATTGTAGCAATCACGTCATTTCAGATGGATGGGTTTTCTACAACAATTTTACTTGGTAATAAGGTACAGGAAAGGTATTTTCAATAATGTTTCTGATATGCTTTCAAGGCCTATTATTAGTGCTTCTACTTTAGTTAAGAAATATTCTATTGTACATGAGAGTTACATAGAACAATATACATCAGATGTTTATTTTAAGGACGTGTACGCTAACTTCAGTGAAGGGAATCAAGTTGAAGAGAATGATTATCACATGCATAAAAATTTTGTATTTAATTTAGGCAAGTTGTGTATACCACAAGGAGAGAGGCTAAGTGTCATGATAGAAGCTCATTCTTCTCTTGTTGTTGGACATTTCGGGGTAAGCAAAACGGTGGCACATTTACAGAATTATTGTTATTGGCCTCACATGGTAGATAGTGTTTCACTTTTCATTAGAGGTTGTTCATTATGTGCTATAAGAAAGCCTAGCAATAGGAATCTTGGGTTATATATGCCATTACAAGTACCATCAAGGCCATTGGAAAGTGTTTCTATGGACTTTGTTGGAGGTCTACCTATGTCTAGAAAGCATCATGTTTATCTTTATGTAGTAGTTGATAGATTAAACAATATGTGTATTCATATGCCATGTAATAAATCTATTACTGCTGAACAAACTGTTGAATTATATTTTCAACATGTATGGGTTCATTATGGTTTGCCTACTATTGTTAGTGACAGGGATTCCATATTTGTTGGGAATTTTTGGTCCAAACTAAGGAAGATGATGGACACCAAGTTGAAAAATAGTACTCCTTTTCATCTGCAAATAGATGGCCATACCGAGGTAGTGAACAGAACCATTGTGCATCTTTTGAGAGGTTATTGTAGCAAGCATCCTAAGTTATGGGATGAGCATCTACATTACATTTAGCATTCTTACAACCGAGCCAAGCACTCTTCTACAAATACTTCACCTTTTGAAGCCTATTTTGGGTAATTTCCAAAGTCACCTCTAGATTTCATTCTTGAAAAGGATGTTTCCATTGATGGGCATAGTGACATTCACAAAGCTCACGTGTTCATAGAGCGAATTCAACTTATCCGTCAGCAAGTTCAATAAAATATTGAAAAGATTCAAAGCAAGTACAAGGAGAGGCATGAAAAACATAGAGTTGATCATAAGTTTCAAGAAGGTAATGAAGTATGGTTGCACATACGAAAAGAAAGGCTACAAGGAGAAGGTAAAAAGCTGAAGCCTATTCATTTGGTCCATTCAAGATTATTAAACAAGTTGGTAATAATGCATTTCAACTTGACTTGCCTTCATATATGCAAATGTATTCTGTTGTCAATGTGGAGAATTTACATTTGTATGAGCCTCCATTGATTGTTGATCAAGGGAGTGACATTCAACTGCCATCAATAGAAGATTTCTAGCTAGAATTTATGGACGAGATCAAGGAGGATGCCATCCTTGACAGGAGGACATGCACTTCTAAGAGAGGAAGTGATGATTATCTTTGGATTGGTCTTAAGGGCAGGAAATATGGATGGAAGTGGATAAGGCGAGAGAGTTGTACCCTCATCTTCTGAATAGGTAATTAAAGGATTTTGGGGTCCAAAAGCTTCCCAATGGGGAGGTGTGATCAGGAGATCATGTCCATTGCTAAAAAATGCTCAAAAATGAAAGTTCTTAGAAGTTTTTGCAACCTAAGTGACCGGAAAGGTCTCGTCGCTGTGATTCTGGCGCCATGAATGGTTCGTAAAATAGAGGTCATATGAAAAAGTTATGAAGGTATGAAAGGGCCTATAAACTCCAAAAAATTGAACTTTGACTACATTTGACTTTGTCAAAAATTTCGAAAAAAAATATACTTTAAAATAAATTATATTTTTTTATTATAAATTTCAGGCCTATGAGTGGGAGCCACTTGGCTAGCCCAGAGGCTGCCACGTGGCCCCAGGCCGAAGGACAGAATCATTGTAAAAATTTTGAGTCAGTGAGTCTTGAACGTGGGACCTCCCACTCGCAAGCGTAACGCCCGACCACACAGGCTAAGGGTGATTCTTAACCGATATGCCTGCAGCGTTTAAATGAACTTGCAAATAGTTTCAGTTGGAGGAAAAGGAGACACTCCATGTGACTGGTGTGTTAAACCATGGGCCCATTACCCGACAGTTAACATTAACCTTTGTGGGATTTTAGTGTTCACATGGTGGGTTTACAAACATTTCTTGCCATGGTTATGGAACCGTTAGTCAAAGACTCTGGCGATTATCTCGGTGACTAACCTGACACGGTCACATATCACCACTAAAATTTATTGCCACTGCCATTCGGTAGTCTAACTGGTAGAGATTCTAGCAGAACTGACATTTTAGGCAGTGGGTAGTATTTTGGCAAGCTTAACTAGAGTTCCTCCAGTTTTGGAGGAGCTTTCCTAGGGGACATTGGGAAGTTTATTGTTTTGGCCATAACTCCTTGGATATTCGACCAATTTTGATGCATGAATAGTCAATTCTTGATACTCTCAACATTATAAACACATTGGCAGAGGTTTCAGAGAAATTAGAGGTCAAATTATGTAGTTTTAGCTTCATGAGAGGTCAAGGAGCCACTAGAGACACTAGGGTGTTTTCAGTGTATTGAGCATCCATTCTCTGTTTTCTACAAATGAATAGTCATTCCTAACTAATTAAAGCATTATGAAGTTGTTTTTATAGAGAACACAACCACTTGAGGTTTTTATTCACATTTACTTACCATTTTTGAGCAATAAGATATAAGGGACATTCCATTAGGAGCTGGACCAACAGATATATCCCAGGAGGGGTGAAATGCTTCATAAAATTTGCTGAATAATGTTACATGTGATGTTTATTTCTCTGTTATTTATTGTTATACAAGTAATTTACATGCTTTAACCTCACACAGAAATATGTTTAACTAAGATAAAACCATTTGTTCCACCTGCAAACTTTAGTAAACCTTATGCACACAATTTAATTACTGTTTGGATACTTAGCACATCAAAAATAATGAATTCCATCCATATCATGCCATCTCATAACTTCCCTCTTTGACATCCCCAATTCCAAATTCACATACTATGATGCTTTTATACATGGGAGATTCCTTCCTATGTGGAAGTAGATCCTGACCCTCCAATGCTGAAGAGTAGCCCCTCTGCACCCTGATTGTGCCATTCTCTTCTTCTGAAATATCATGCAAAGTATGGGAGAAAATCAACCCATACTCTCCCAAGAGTAACCAAAGCAACAATATCTCTTGCTGCCTCCTCACAACTCCATAATACAAACCATGGAGTGAAAACATTATGATTGACATGAGAAATGCTACATCACCACAATGCACCAAAACTCCTTGCTGCCTTATGATGCAAGTGTCATGCCATGTTCCAACTACTAACACACCCTTTCAGATATGATATGTTAAATGATGGAAAAATTATTTCAAGAGTAGTAAGTGCAACGTTGCCTCCTGCTGCCCAATGTCATAGATCTGCAAGTGGCTCACTAGCCTCTTTCTCATTAACATCATCCATCCAACCAATGTTGAATTTCTACTGTCATGCTCTACATGGGTATTCCTCCAATGGAGAATAGCATCCTCCCAAATAAAATCAATAGCTCTACATTTTATGGGATGTTGAAGTGCAGCTTCTTGGAGATCTCCGTATGAAGACCACTCATTAATGACCAAGTTGACCCCATAAGGATCCAAATATGTTGTAGGAAAAAAATTCTCATTGAGCTGTGAGGTGCTCATCAAGAAGGATTCATCAAAATAATGGTAGATGTCATCCATCATAATATGTCTTCCATCAACCATATTCTTATCCACTGCTACACAAGTGTATTGGTCATCAGAATGTCCCAATAACAGTTGGGCCCCCAACTCATCACTGCTACTCAATGACAGCGTTGTTGATCTCCATGATGGTGCATATGTTATCTCATGATCAGGCACAATGTTGAACACATAGTTATGAATTGGATTGATTAGGATAATTCACATCCTGTCCTCCCAAGCTCTACACTCCAACCCATTGTGTTGTGTGTATCTCATTAGTGAGAAAACATGATGGCTATATATCTCCTCCTTGAACAAATCAAGGGTCCTCTGCGCAGTGATAGTCTGCTGCTCCAAATCAGCAGTGTGCTTTGACCCTAGGTCATGTATTTTCCCTGATGGCATGTTCCCAAAATCCTCCATATGATGTGTTAAAATAATAGGAAGCAGAAATATGTGCATACCTTGGTAAAGATTGGGAAATATTGTATTGCTACAAGGATTCCTTCCTCCAGTGTGATGGATTCCCCAACTACTGGTGATGATGGTTGCTCCTCTATGGCTGTACTAGCACTGGTATAAATCTCCTCTTCCTCATGCATCTCTTGAATAATGCATGGGACTCCAAGTGTCAAGAGATCAAGACCACTTTGCAAGGGTGCAAGTGTTCCTTCTCCTGATGAAAGTACTCCTACATCAAGTGGTGGTGAAGGTTTCTTCTCCTCTGATTTATTCTTTTCAAACTTCTTGATCATCCTTTGAGTAAAATCTGCATATTCAATCACTCTTACATGACTTAAATGGTTGAACCACCAAATGTTTGCTCCACCCTCAAGGTGCAGCGATGTAATCTCAACGACTTCTATTTATACTACTGGATGTAGCAAGAAGAATGCATCTAATTTCATTCCCCAAGCCCTTGTTGTGCATGTGGATAACCCATCAAATGTAGACAATATAAATCTATTGTGATTTCTCCTTCCATAGCTTCAATGTCTCCTCTCTTCTTTGAGCTAAATGAACTATGGGAGAGTTAAATTCTCCTTAAAAGATCTTGATTGAGATTTGTACTCTGCAAGATACTCACTCAAAATATCATGGTCTAAGTTTCCTCCATCTCCATGCCTTTTATCTTCTTCTTCAAAAGAAAAGGGCATAGTATGTTTCTTGGGAGCTCTATGCAATACTAGTTCTTTCTTCTACTGATAGGAAGTGCATGGACCTTCCTCATCTTGAAACCCTATTATGGTTTCATTGCTTTTCTACATTCTTCTTTGCTTGACCTCCCTGGTGAGGTACCTCATAGATTTGAAAAGATATGAGATAAAAATCATTCCTTCTTAGATCTCTTTCTCCTTCTTCTTATTCTCCTGATACCATAATGGCTAAGACCCATAGGCTGAGCCAAGAATATGCTCTGATACCACTGTAATATTCCCAAATGGGGAAATCAGCAATATATGAACATAAAATGGAAATAGCAGTGTAAATCAACACATCAACAATGGAGACCAATATGTAGCCATTACATTATGTATAAGAAAATCAAATCGATACAAAATAGTGAGGCACATATCATATGATGTGAGGAAACAAGCCTCCCATAAACAATCACTCCCAAATATGAGATGTTGCTATAATAAAAAATGTTGGAGAACTACTATAGCGTAGTAATAACATGCATAAATACAACTGGAGATCATACAGTGATATAAATATAACGATATATGCCTCAATAGATGTTATACAAACAGATCTAGGCCCTATATCATATTTCCAAGTTAACCCAAGAGGGTTTCTGAAAAATATACAAAATATACAATGTGAGTTGCAGCCCTAGGGCTGAAGATTTGTTGCAAAAATAGAAATTAGAAGATATGGCTGAAGCTGATGTAGAATCCTACAACTCTTCTCCAATAGATCCTCCGGATGAAAGGTTGTCCCCTTCACTGAAGAAATCACCTCCCAACTCAGACACTGCAACCACCCCTGCAACTCCTCCCTAAAAGAACACAGATCCAGATGGAAACTACATTGTAGGGGATAATATCACCTTGGCCTGGTGCCAAATATCTCAATAAATCCCAAGGGAATTCTTTACTGGCCTCCCAATGGAAGGAAACCTTCCTCCAATGAAAAACTTGCTCATAAAACACCCAATACAATCCTCCACTGTTGCACCCTGCAACACAACACAACCTCAACAGGAACTGCATTGTATAATAAGAATGAAGCTTTGGCCTAATGTCAAAATGTGGAAATGCAGCTCAATCACATCTCTTGAGTGGGCACTCGAAGTCCCCTGAGGATGAGGGTGGGATTCCTGCTCGGGAACACCTTGTGCTAAACAACATTGGTATCTTAGCTAAACAGCTAAAGAGAGCCTCAAGTCTTAATATACCATAAAAAAAAAAAAAATCTAATCATGCCTAAAATGGCTTTCATCCCCTTCCTTATATTCTTGGTGAGCTTCCTCACCTTGGGCCCCACTCATTAAAGCCACTACTTCAATGCATGGAGTCTCCCTCCAAAGCTGCGTTGTCCCTCAATGAATTCCACTCCTTCCATACTAACGCTATTTTATTTTGTCAAAGTTGACCTAGTCTTCATGATCCAACCCCTTTTCACACATAAGGGTCTTCAATCCATATTTTAGATGACCTCATTTCACATTAGGAGTGCCTTTATTCCTTCTAAGGAGATTTATGGGTCTCCATACCCTCTTATTCCTCTAACTAAGAGCAAAATAAAAAATTAATATTCCAATTAGTTGTGTGCTAATTTAGGAATATTACACAGCATCAGCTCACACCTACAAAAAACATCCTCCAGTAGAGCCTCATATTCAGGTCTCTGGTCTCCTCTCGCTCCACTATGTAATATTCCAAAATTGAAAAGATATTAATATAGAACATATGCACAATTCCAACTACGGTAAAATAAGAATTAAACATGTAGAACTGGAAAATGTTGGAATACATCAAAACATCATACGTATGGGTAGAAAATAGCTGAAACATATCATTTAGGATCAACAACAAGGTAATTACATAGTGCTCCAAAAGGAATGCACTTAAGTAACAAGATGGCTTAAGTACACTAAAGAAAACTAGCACTGGAAATTTTGTGTTGTTACTACTGATGCTATTGGAAACTATTGTTACTGGTAAGAAGAACCATATGTGTAAGGTTTCTGGAGCAGTAATAAAGATCTAGTATTTTAACCATGGATTCTACTCAAAAAGCCCAGAAAATCCCAGAAATGGTTTGGCCCAATTTTAACTTTGGATTTTCAGCCCTTTTTGGGTGGCACACTGCACCCCTGCTGGTTAAGTTACGCACTCCCTGGATACAACTAATGATATGGGGCTGAAATAATGATCTATTAGCTGAAATATCACCCACTCATCTCACTAACTAAAGGGTTGATCCCTTCTCCTGATCTCCAATATAGAATCTTGAGATCTAGCTCCTCCTTTCTTTTCTCAAGTTGCAGCTGCAAACTACAAAACTGTTGGAATAAACTACGTTGTCAAGGAGGCTGGAGTTGTAGCCTATTTTTGGATGATGAAATAATTCTCACATATCATGAATTATCTCCCCAAAGTGAGGGAAAGACCCCTCACAATATTCCAAGCTGAAATACTTGGAACTTCCTTCCTCCCTTAGCTCTGCCTGGCTGGACTGCGGAATTCCTAAAGGAACTGCTACTGCATGGAGGTGTAATATGATGGCCTGATACCAGATATCATAATTCTACTCCTGGAATATTGAAATGGAAGATCAATGTGAAAGGATGAATCATCCACTAGTTTCGTATCTGAAATGGTAGAAACTACCTTCCTCCTCTCAAACCCTAAGAGAGGAATGCGTAATTCCTGAAAATGTATATGCATAAGAGAGGGCCTGAATGCAGCACCTAGACCTTTATTGCCCTCATCTTCCTTATATGGTTGTGAGCCTTCCCTAGCCTTGGCCCACCTCATAACTGGGTTGCACATGTGGCCACTAGTATCCATGAAGATTGCGATGTCTCTCCATCATCTCCATGATCTCTGCAATCAATCTCCACTCTCTCTATCATGTCTGCATTTAATGCACCAATTCCTCCATCATTGCATCATTAATGCTTTATGATTTTACCTTTACTCCACTATATCCATCATCTTCCTCATTATTCTCCTTGATATCCATTGTTCCTCAATTAATAATCTGCTCCACTACTCCATAATGTTGATCTACTATCTAATTAACCCATATTCACACAAAAAAAGGGGATTTTATTCTTCTATGTGGTTTATGGGTCCCTCTACCCTTTTATTTACTTACTAGAAATAAAAGTAAGAACTCTAATATTCCAATTAACTGGTGGAAAATTGGGAATATTACACACTAGACTCTGTATCCCCTGGCACCACGGGTTGTCCCATATACCCTTCTGGATTCACCAGTGCTATCTCTGAATACCAAAAGTAATGAATCAGTACCACATACATATTCTCAAAACTTTAAAATGCATCATAATATATAGAAACTTTCACTTACCATCTGGTCCCCATGCTTGACCCGGCGAAAGTGGAAATTTAGGGTCCCCTTGAAATTTCATACCATTGTATGGATATTCATCTATATATAGTGGCATCTGATCCCAATGTGCGAAGAATTTGGGTCAGAACACCTGTCCAACACCCCCATCTCCTCCTCTCTATAGTAGATTCCCTAGCGGCGCATCCCGGGCTCCCGTGGGCCCCCATCCTGGATCTGCACATGAGGCCAAAATGTGGGGATCTTCTTGAAGAAGAATGAGCATAAAACTATACCTAAAGCATAGTCATGGTTCACCTATCGCTTGCATAGTGACAACTATCCTTTCATCAATGACATCATCATTTGGGCCCACCCATAGCAGGTCCCACCTAGTACACTCTCAACTAACATCATCTGCCCCCAGTGATGTGGTGGAATGCCTAGTTGCCTTGGATCCACAGTATTTCTATGGTGACAACCCATGTCTCTACCTCATTAGATCACCAATCAGTATGGTCGTGCCCTTAGCATGAACATCTGGTCTGCAGTGGCATTCCAAAAACTCTGATATGTTCTACCCCCACGGTAATAACGAATGTATATTTCCCACTACCCCTATTCGTGGGAGTCTAGTTAAGAATTATATGTCCTGTATGGTCAACTCGATCCTATGCCCCTACACTTTCAAGGCCTCTTGGTCTAGATCCCAGTAGCTGACTATCCTGGACAACAAGGGCTCCCCTTCACTCATTATTCGGTTATCAACCAACTTGAGAAACTTGTACCTCGCAAGTGGGCCTTAGACCACCTTATCCCCCTCGATCTTGGCATGAAGCACATAAAAATACCTCTCTCTTCAGTTGGTATTCAACTCTGCAATACCTGTATAAACCCATCATGTTTGTCATCTTAGAGAAAAATAAGTTGCATCGTAATTTATCAAGTCCTGGTCCCCAGCCAAAAATAGGATAAAACCCACTTTCTAGCCAACTCCAAATTTTCAAGACCTATACCTGTGAGCTTGCAGTTTTCCCCTCTTAAAACTATGAGACACGTTGTAGTACAGGCCACATAAAGTGTGAGCTGGCTGTGAGGATGGGCAAAGTGTTATTCCTGAGATCCGGGCACCTAATCTAAAAAATTGAACTACTGAAAAAGTAGAGTAGGGTTAGGCCACCATCCTGCAACTGACGGATCTTGATTTCAATGGTTGATTTGTCTGCTATGATCACTGCAATATTTAGGTTCTTCTCCTCCTCTCCAAATTCACCACAACTCCACTAGCAAATGAATCAAATTGGAGAGAAATTTCCCTATTAAAAGAAAGACCCTCATTTTTATTTTGTTGTTTGCGACGAAACCGTAGCTCAATTTGATGAACCATCAACACTGTTGTGCATCTCTCATCGAGCTCTAAAATGGGTATAGTTTCATTTTTGGTGATTTGATACATCACCTGGAAACCATTTTTCAATTAAGGGTCACTTCGTCATCTCTCAAAATGGGATTTCTTCACCTGCGCTTCTTGTACTTGAGGCACCACTTTTCCTTCATACTTGTTAATGCGTGTGTCGATTTTATTCATGAGTAATCATATTTTTCTGATGTTTTTATGGTCCCCACCGGGCCTATTCTGTGTGGCAGCTTTAGCGCATCATCCTTGATCAGAGCATATGAGTTGAGTCACCATCGCATTCATGGAGCCTATCATGAGTCCCTTTTGCCTCCTGTTACAGTATTCCATCCATTTGTGCCTTTTTTCTCTCTTGTGTCGCCCATTTTGGCCTCCAGTCATACTATCCCCCATTCCCCTACAAGGCGAGTCAGTTGCTGCTAGTTCATCCATGTGTTTTATGTTTTGATAGGGGAAGTCATCCGTCTACTACTCACTATCCCCTATTCCATCATCATCCCTGGTTTCATTCCATCAGTCACTTTAATATGGTCCCTTGCACCTTAGTTGAGGATTCCTCATTTTTTCACCTATGGCAGACCTCCTTCTGTCGACATCAACACATTCATTCCATAAGACATGTCTAGAGGGAGGTGTACCTTTGTTCTAGCTTCCATTCTTGTTCATTTCCTTGGATCAAGAAAAGGGACTCATCATTGCCCTTTCACTTGATAGTTTCTCATCTGCCTAGCTTCTACTCCTTATCACATGATTGAGATTTGTATGATTAATAGTTCGGTGATCCAGCACATTGTACCAGTGATTCCCGGATGTGTGTGAGATGTTTCAGACCTCATGAAGGGGTGGCCCTTCAGGTAACTCCCCACATAACCGAATGAATTTATGATACAACCTCAGATGTAGCTCTGGATATTTTATGGGTTTAGTTCTAGCCGCTTGCAGCTCCCATAGCATGCATGTATCACTTAGATGATCCATTCATGTTTTCAGAGCCCTTTCCTGTTTATCAGGGCTTCTTTGGTTGTTATTATGTCTCATGTACATATATATTATTGTATTCAGTCCTGGATGTTGTCCCAAGTGCAGTATATATGTGGCATCCATTATATTTTTTTCTGGCCCATTTTATGCCAGCATGTCATGTACCATTTATCATGTACTTTATAGCTCAGTTTAATTTTGTTGGGCACACCATTATTCTTTGTACTTTTTCATCTTGGTGGGCATAGGTATGCCTCCCCTACCTTAATGAGAACAGGTACCCAAACATTAAAGGAGACTTATATCATTTGTAGGTCTCTCCCCCTCGGTTATTTTCCTCTCTCACTTCATTCCATCTATGTATCTCTCTCTCTCTGACTCCCCTTCAGTGTCTAGTGATTGTGTCCTTACAACGTACTTCGGTCATATGATTAGCTCCTAATGCTTGCACGTTGGGGGGAAATCTGTTACACCAATTTTTGTTCATATAACCATTTACAATTAGATGGATCAAAGTACACCATGTAAGACCAATTTTACCATAGTACAATTGCTTTCACTATAAGAAATAATTTAATAAAACATATTTTATTAAGTTGTTTCTAGTTCAAACAAGAAACCCCATGAGGAATAATTAAATAAATCCTTATTTATTTGATTTTCCTCTAGGAATAATTAATTAAACCACTGTTTAAATAACATTCCTAGTCATATTTAAACCAATTATGAGAAAATATTAGATAAATCATTATTTTTCTTATTTTTATCTAGGAATAATCAATTAAATCATTATTTAGTTATTATTCCTTGTTAAATTTGACTAAATTATCTAGAAATAATTAAAGAAATCATTATTTGTTAATTATTCCTTAACCCCATTCTTGAAATGATAAATAAAGCATTTATTTATTTATTATTTCTAAATAAATGTATTTAACCAATTTAAATACCTTTTCCCTCCAAGAAAATATAATAAAATATTCCAAGCGGTTAGATCTAGATCTTGGTTAATAATATTTTATTATTCTCCATTATTGAGGATAACTCAATATTTTGTTATAAATACGAGGTTTTTCCATTCATTATTCACTTTCATCATTTTAATTTCCATGCTTTGATAATTCTCATTGCTGCTACTATTTTCTTTTATTCTTGAGCTCCCATAGAGTTCAACATATTTCGAGTTTTCTACACTATTGAGAGAGAGATACTTCTGGATCTAAAGCATTGACAACAACCAAGAACCCATCCCATTGAGGGGGGCTGGTAACATCATTATTTGTTCCCTTCCTAGGTGTCCTTAACAGTAAATTCCTTATACCTTGTCTTGTTTGTTTGATGTATGGAGTATTTCTTATTTATTTTAATTGTTTAACTACTTTTACTGCATAGACTGGGTTTCTCGCAGCATTTGTTTTAACTATCACTTGCATATCTAAAGAAGCTAAGCATTCGTCCTTGTTGTTAGGGTTTTTTGTCACGTGCAGCTAAAGTGATATCTTTTCGTACACTTTCGTTAGTAATTTACGCTAACACCATGCACAAGGATTCACTCCTTAAACCTTATGTTTCACCACTAGCGGCTAGATCACTTATACCTTGGCATGAGACCTCTAACCTTACCTCTCCATCACTCCATCCCTAACCTCCACAAGCCATTTCCCTTCATCTCTAATAAATCTAGAGCCCCAAGAAGTAGAGAGAAGACTACTATAGGAAGTTGAAAGGTTTCATGTAGAAATTTTGTATATGGCACAGCAAGGTAAAAATCTGAGGATAAGTTGATGAAGATTGCTTAAAATGACCACCAACGAACTCCAAAAGGATGAAAACACTAGAAAAGGCACCTGAGGACCTCCATGCAACACCTACAAGAATAAATCAAATATAAGAGTAGGAAGAAGATCAGCAGGAGGAGCAACACATGGACCAATAAATAGAGAATGAAATAGGCCAGCATACATGAAGAACCACAAGGAAAGGAGGATGAATAGGTTGCTCAGAGGATGAGAAATAGTTTCAGTAGGGGGGTATGATGGGCCTCTAAATTAGATATAAATTAAGGTTGATCTAACCTTTCTTAGGCCCATATAACATTTATGCTTTAATATTTTTTTAGGACGTTTTAAATATAGTTGCATATTTGTGCATAATATTATTTATTTTTGTAGAATATTGTGATAATATTGGGAAGATTATGAAGATTTGGAGAAGGAGATAATTTAGGGACTTTATCCCTACTACTGGAAGATCAATATTGGAGAATAAATGAACAAAATATCATGAAATAATTGAGAAATTTTGGAGAGATTCTAGAACTCTAATGATTGAGAAAATTTAGGAATGTGTTCCCTGTCATTTACAACAAACTCCTAGTCTTGGGTATGAGATCCAGTATTTGAGGGATTTTGTAGGGGAAAGCTTCCTCCTTTCAAGTATAATGCTTCCTCATCATTTTTTATAAGTACCAATTTGATTTGGTCTCTAGGGGCATGTATTTTTTAGTCTTATTGTGGAGAAAACTTATTTTCTAGAAGCTCCACTTTCTTTTCTTGCAAGGATGTACTTGGACTAATTCAGTAATGAATATTGGCGCAATTTTTAGCTTCCAATGCTTGGATTCTTCCATAGGACTGTAGGGTGATTTAATTATATGTTAAATCCCTGTCATTTTAATATGTCAACCTGGGGGATTCATAAACATAGAAGAAAGCCAAAATATATGGGACCTCAGTTGAAACTGTTGTAGAAGGCTTGTTTAGGATGGAAACAAAGAAAATAAATGCATAGTACAAGTATAACTAAAGGAAAGTACAAAATAAATCACATGTAAGAAAAATGAACTATATTCTAATGGTGGAAGTTATATTCTAAGGGTGGAATGAATGAATGCCATGGCCTTTTATAAAAACTTATAAACTAATATTTGAACAACTATAATAAGTAAGCTAAGATAATCTAGAAAGAGGTTAAACCTATAACTACTATTGATTTAGTGATCAAGCAAGCAAACTATGAGAACTAGTAAGCAGGAAATTTAATGATAACTAAAGTGAAAATATATTAGAAGAAAACTATGATAATATAGAAAGCAATAAACTAATCTAGAAAGAAGTAAATATAAACTAGTGATTTACTTGTCAAGCAAGAAAACTAAGATAGCTAGTAACCAAGTACTTTAATGACAATCAAATCAAATATAGGAAATGAAATCACACTTGCGGAAAGTAAATCACACTTGCAGAAAGTAAATCACACTTGGAGAAAGTAAAGCACACTTGCATAAAATAAATCACACTTGCATGCAAGGAAATAAAATAATTCAAACAATGTTACAGATGTATGCGAATTGTGGTTGATGAGGATCTGTCCATTCCTCAATCAGAACACATGAACAACTATCACATCTTAAGAATAAAAAAACACTCATTAATCATGATTTGGAGTGTTAGGACACTGTATTTTTGCAAGATTGGAAAATACAAAGCTACAGAGCCTATATCAAACAACTTTGGAATCGAAGGATCTAGCCATCCTAGATTCAGAGAGGGATCTCTCTATGTATGTTCAAATATATGATCTTTATGGCTTATGTATGATATTAGGCTAGTTATGAAGAACAAAGGCTTTGTTTGTTTTTGGTTAGGCAGGATAACATGAAGATGAAGGAAGTTTGTATGAAGGGTGAAGGTATGAGTAAGTGACAGAATGGTTCAGCTGATAGGATAAGAAAGGAACAGCTTCAATCCATTGGGCTATGGAGTCATAAGAGGATTTAATTGCACAACAAGTTTCAAGAGTGGTCCATGGGGCAAGTCATCTATGTCAAAGGATCTCTTTAAGTTGATTTTATGGAATGAAACAATAAGAGTGATGAAAGAAGAAAACAGATAAGAAAGAACAAAGAATAGCCTGAGATTATGTAAGTACTTATAAACTAGCCTGCTTTTATCATGCACTTAATGGAAAGACACAAAAGTAACCTAAGATCAGGTAAGTACTTTTAAACTAGCCTACTTTTGATATACTTTCAAGATAAAACATTAAAAACAAAGAATAGCTTAAGATAAAGTAAAGACTTTTAACTTAGCCTGCTTTCAGCATATCCAAAGGAAAACATTCATGACAAACATAAAAAGTAGTCTAAGATCAGGTAAGTACTTTTAAACTAGCCTGCTTTCAACATACTCTTAAGGGAACTTTTCAAAGCAACTGTTGGAGATAAACTAGAGGACAGGGCTAACCATAAACTTTTCTAGCTCAGCTTTAATTAGTAGACTTCTCAAGAACATTTAAAGACAATATCTCAAGTTGTACTCAGGAAGTATGGGCTTACCAACACTTCACTAGTTATACTCTATTGAATCACCTTCAAAACACAATTAGAAGAAAACATAAAGGATAAATATTTATCAGTGAGATTTTGGGTAATTTAGAAGTAAATCCTAATCTATATTTCTTGTTCTTTATCAGAGAAAATGAACAAATTGGAAAACATGAGAAAAATAACAATTACAGTGAGAATAACTTCACCATTGACATAGACCACGATCCCATAAATCATCTATTTGTATTTGATGTTCAAACCAGTTACAATCTTCAAGTCCAATGGGTCTCTATAGCTTCAAACTTCTCATCTCAACTTATATTTCTTCAATTACAAAACAGAGCTACAACATGCTTCAACAACTATTTACATTCAGCAAGTTGTTGAATCATAAACCGAGAGGGGTGAATCACAATTAATCACATGGTCTTGCAAACTTTCTACTAATACACAGCATCTTTCTAGTTTCACCTATTAAAATTAATGTACAGTGAAACCACAATCTTAATTAGTGAGCAGCAGGTATTAAGCAGATTAAATACAGAGTATCAACACATAATCATCATGTACATAGACACTAGATATAAGTGGAAACCCATAAGGGATAAAACCACATCTTATTATTGTTGTGATGCAAAGGCAAGCTCCAACTCCCTCTCACCATTGATTTACTGTAGGCTCCAACCTACAGGAGGCTCCTACCTCAATTCTGCAAGCTACAACTTGCAAGGAAGCTCCAACTCCCATCTAATTTCTGTAGGCTACAACCTGCAGGAGGCTCCTACCTCAGCCAGCTAAAACTAACATCTATCAAGCTACAACTTGATATGGAAGCACCAACTTCCTCACTCTTTCATAAAAAACACATGCTAATTTACCTAGATATCAGCTCTGTTATGTTCCTTCTTCACTGTTGTCCAGCAGCCTTTATATCTGCCTTATATCATCTTTGAATCTTCATAGCTTCTCTATCTGCTCTTCCTTATTCTTACTCTCTCTGCCTCATTTCTCCATTCTCTAATGTCTCTATGCATATCTATGTGACATCATTTATAGAGATTACCTCATGATTGTTTGCATTCCACAGGGAATTCGAAATGAACAGCCATGACTCTTTGCCTTCCACCTTCTCATTTCTTTTTCATCTCGTTAAAAAGAATATAGTAATGTGTACATATTTTAGTTTTACATATGGAGATTTGTTTGCTTATGGAGACTTGCCTTTGCATCACATACAATAAAAATAATTTTAAATCATTTACATTCACATTTACAGTTACATAAATCAATTTCACTCAGCCCTTTTTTGGCCCTTGGATTGTTGTGCGTTTGTATTTTCATTGTATTTTTTAGTTTCTATTGTTATATTGTGATTGTTCTGCATAATCACCTTTTGCCCGATTCAACTCATCTGCTCATGCCCACTGCGATTAGCCTTCACCTACTCCTTTTCTCTGTGTCAGGTCACTTGCCCAAGTCTCCTTCTGTTGCCTTCATATTTTTGTTTATACACTTGAGTCTTTTGCCTGCAATTAGTCTTTTCTTCGTAAAACGGGTGTATCCACATGCACATCCACCTTTCAGATCTAACAGTCATCGCACTCTACTTCTTTTAACTTTCCCAATTTGATGGTTGACATTCCATTACACTGTCGCAATCGCAATATTCAGTGGTCTGATGTGCCTTTAGCCATTGATCACCACCGATGCGATGAGCGAAGGGTCCCACCAGCTATCATCCAACTCACATATTCGTCGTCCATCATTCATCAGATCTAACGACTGTGATTCAATCGCTCAATCGCAATCACAACGTTTAAACTGTCGTTCCTTTGTTCTTCCATTCTGCCGATGCGATAACTCCGATGCGATGTCCGCCGATGTGATGAACCTCCGATGGCCCCACTCAACTCATGATCTAACGGTTGCCATTAAATCTCACCATCGCAATTGCAAGGTTCAATGGTCCGTTCTCTCGCATCTCTTGTTCTCCTCCAATGCGATGGAGTTTTGTGGATCCGATGGATCATTTACTCATCTCTATAACGTTTCAGGTCTAGTATTTATCGTAATCAAGCACTGATTTTCGCCGATGCGATGGCCCTGCGGACCTGATGATCTATTAACTCACCTTTATTCACCAGTCCTTATGTATTCGGGCCCACTTATCATTTTATTTCATTCGTTCAAAGTTTGATCTTGGTTAAGACATAAACCACCGCACATTAACGTTGCTCCCACAGCATATTCAACCAACCCATCCATCCATTTGATCGGATGGATGATAGCTTATCGCATTCCATAGATGATAATCCGACGGTCATCGCATTCCGTTGCACTCTCACCAACTTTAACTTTGATTAACCCATGTGATTTCGGTTCACTACTTACCATATAACTAAACCTCATAACATATATTAAACCTCGAACTTTAAATAATAACCTCGGGCCCACAGGGTGTCGTGCCTTGCTAATCTCGATACATTGCGCTATGCGAACACCGTTAGATCTTAACTGTGGTAGATCAGATGGATATCGCACCATCGCATATCCATATGTTCACTTTCCAATTCCTTTTATGTTTTTCCAATTGCAATATGCGATCGCATCGCAATATCGGCAATCGCAACTTTGCATCACTTTTTCATTACTCTACCCGCCAATCGTGATGTGTGATAAAATATTATGGTCGGATGCGATGAAATCGGGACCGTCCATTCTCCCATTTCATATTTGCGATAAGATCTCCACTGTCCGCTTGCCTTCAAGCAGCTCTTCTTAGCCTCTTCTGTCTGCTTTAATCTCATCCATCCATCTATTGCCTTTACTGTTGCGATATAATCATGACCGTTCATTCACCTCACTTGGATTTCTTCAAAGACTTCTCTCCCTTAGTTTATTTTCTATTTGCTTACACTGTCTTGCTCTGTGACACCAGTTTCTCCAAGCTATTTCTCCTTAACTTGTTCTGTATTGAGTGTGTTGTTCCCTCCTGAGCTTATTCTGTATTCTAAGTGCATTTTTCTCTCCTCTGCTGCCTCTCTGCTTCTTTTCTTCCTCTGCTTCAATTCGTTGCCTCTGTTTTCTGCGCTCGCTGCCTATGTTTCTATTCGCTTCCTATAATTTATCCGCTGCCTCTATTCCTTGTCTGCCTTGCTGCCTTTGATGCCTCGGTTTCTTATCTAATGCTTCTCCTTACTTCTCTTTTGCTATATCTATTGCCTCTCTACCTTGGTTGATGTTGTTCCTTTGTGCTCCTTTCTCTTGATGATAATTCAGGTGCTACTCCTGTCTTCTCCTTTGCCTTATTGCTGGTTCTTCTTTGCTCTTTTGCCTTAGTGATAGTTCAGGTGCTACTCCTGTCTTCTCCTTTGCCATCAATGACAATATTTCCAACACTCTCCCCCTTCGGCATTGATGGAAATACTCCACCAATACTCCAATACTTCCTTCAGGACTTCCTCCCCCTTTCATTTTGAAAGGTGTGTTTTGTCTTCCTCTGCTTATCCTTTTTTGCTTGCTTTTCCTCCGCCTTTGACATCAATGGCAAAGGGTTGCACATTTCCCAGTGTGGATTCTATCTTTGCATTTCCTCTCTCTGATTTGTGTTTAGGCCTTCTTCTCATGGCTTTATACATTGTCTTCATGATTGGTGTACAAGAGTTGTTGGGAGGACACCTTTTTTTTTTTTGAAAATCAGACTTATATAATCAGGGATGCATCATTAGAACAATACCGAAATATTGAGAATGCTTCATATGAAATTTAAAGTCTGCTCCAAATATACTTCAGTCCATATTATTATATTCATCTAAGATACATATCTATAGTACACATCTATTCAAATATGACGATGCCAATATATCTTTTATAGATGTGGTTCACCTTTACTGCCTGTTGATGGTGATAAGAGCTAGGCTGCTGACAGGGATATTACACTTAATAGCTGAAAGACCCTTGATATGGAAATTCCTTTCTGTTGAAGTAGGCTTTATATGTAACATTAACAGATTCTTGAGCTTCAAATGTAATATCAACACAACTAGTCCTTCATACTTCAGATATTTTAACTGTTCTATCATGATGATCTTCTGCAAAAACATATTCAAGATGTTTAATTGAAATCTCAGCAAACAGACTTCACATGATGTTATGAATGATCTTAAGAGAGAGGCCTTGAAGATATATATGTACTGACTTCAGGAAGGCATGCAGTTATATATAGAAATAGATACTGCTTCAATGCTTAATATAATGCTTCAAGTGTAAACAAAATAATGATCCTTTAGCACTGTTATTGACCTTTTCATGATTTAGTAATGCAGATAACATTGGGAATACTACCTTGATGTACTTATGATCTTGAGGACCTGTACCATACCACTGCTCCATTGATGACACTTGGTATTCTGTTGATAGGCAAACTGCTTGATCCAAATACCAATTGATACTAATTTGATAGACTATGCAGTAATTTCACTTCAGCTCGCACATGCACCCATAGTTAAGACAACCTTCATGGTTTCTACTATTGAGCTTTCCACTGTTCTCAACAAAAATCATCAATATACTGAATCTCATCTTGGCATCATTAACCTTTTTCTTATTCTGTCATTCTGGTTTAAAAGAATGTCACTGCATTTTTCTTTCTAGGATTTCTCCAAAATCATTGATACTTTATATACAATTCAACCGTTATAACATAATGATCTTCAGGAAGACATCTTCAATTTCTTTACTTGGAATCTTCATGGGCAGACCACTCAAATATTTGTTACTTATTTAACTTCATTCCTTCAAGGGGACTTTTCATAGATGAATGATGTAATGATACAATGATGATAAAAATTTCTCTTACTCATCCTTCTTAAATTTGATTCATTGTTAATTCTTGTAGTGTGATGCACAGTGTGATCATCCTCTATGGATTTTTCCAGTTTTATAGCTCGACACACAATTTTTTGAACTTTTAACCATTCATAAATTAATGTGTTGTTGTCTTCTTAGCTTATATGTTGAAGGCTTATGATCCCTCTACCACCATGGCTTCTTGTTGCCTTCTCTCCTTCCATCAATCTGTTAGCTATTGAATGCTTTAGATAATCTTCTTCCTCCATAGTTCTTTGTTAGAGGAATTTTCCTTTCCCTTCCTGACCTTTTAGCCATTCTTATTCCATGGAGCTCTTCGTAGACTACTTTTATGGGGACTACTTATGAACTTCTCTCCCCCTGGGATGTTGCTTCATATCTATCACTGGTTGGATATTTGCGTTGCTTCCTAGAGCAGCTCCCCCTAAGACTATGATGTATTCATTATGTTATTGAGGTAACAGGCTCCCCCTTTCTCATTTTCTTCCATACTTTATTGGGGTTCTTCATAATGTCTTCACTTCTTTTTGATTCATAGTTTTGTTTGATTTGATTAGATTCCATCATCTATCTAGAGTTCTTTAATGTATATGGCAGTTTACAGTCTTTTGCTTTGTGACCAGGCTTGAGGCATACATAACATATTATTTTACCAAGGTACGTTTGAGCTGCTGTATAATATTTTATGTTCCTTTTTGAACATAGTTTACATTCAACAGATTTATGTCCAAATTCATTGCATGAATAATAGTATCCTTGGAAATGATTTATGTTCCTGGTGAGTGGTTGTCCTTTCCATTTGTTTGCTTGAGGTGGTCTTCTCATTTGCTACATATTTTCCGGGTTAAAATTGATTTTCTTTGTCTTACATTGAGCTGCTACGTGTCCAAAGTCATTGCATGAATAGAAGTAGCCATAGAAATTATTTGTGTACCTGGTGAAAGATTTTCTTTTCCATTTTCTTGCTTGAGGGGTTCTTCTCATTGCTACATCTTTTGCTGGTTAAAGTTGATATGCCTTTTCTTACAATGTGCTGCAATATTTCCTGGTTTATGACAAGAGAAATATGTGATATTTTTCATAGGAGGAACGAACCTCCTTTGAGATCTTCCGACCTTGTTCAATCGATCTTCCGGAACAATTGAGCTTTTTCAACTGCTTGCTTCATCCTCTCATTCTCTGACCTTTCATGTTGCTGCTTGTTTTTGCTTGTTTCATTACACATCAGGTTCTTGCTGGCTTTTTCTTCTGTGGTTCCTTTTTGAGTTGCTTCATCATTCCTAACACTATTACTAATAAAATAGGTAATTGCACTGGTACCTACTTTTTGACGTAGCAAGAAAAACACCCGATTTTGAAAAGTGATGATGTAGAATAAATGTTTTTTTTTTGGAGCATGTTTTTGGCACTTCATTCATTTATTTATTTATTTTTTCTGTGATGCTTTTTATGTTGATTTTGAATAGTGGTGGCGTATCTTCACCAACTTTTTTTTAGAGGATTGATTTTGACACTATACATTTTCTAATGTCTTCTTCTTTTGTGAGATGTTTATTTTTAAGTGCATTTATGTGCTTGTGTTTTAAGAAGAAAAAAGTATTTTTTTTCTAAATAAAAATTTGTAATGATATCTTCACTTTTTCACATAGATAAAAAATGAAAAAAGGGTCAATATTATAAAGTTTATATTTTCTACAAGTTTATGTATTGCTAATTAATTTTTCAATGCACATCAAATAATTGTCGCTAAAAAGCCAATATTTTGAACGATATGAAAAAAAATACAAATTTTCAATACAAATAGAATGCAAAAAATACACTTTTAGAGACTTTTCATTAAAAAAAACATGTTAGATTAACTAATTTTTGGGAAAATATTAATAAAAAATCTTAAGAGAATAGCATTTTTATTAAATTTTATGTCAAAAAATAATAGTAATCACATGTTTTTTGCAAAAAATAAGGATTCTTCTCGTAAAATATTAAAGTCTAAACATTACAAGTAAGACAGATTAATAGATCTAAAAAATGAGCTTTGTTTGCAAGCATAACTTAAAGATCCTCAACAATATCAACTAATACATGTTCAACATCATCTAGAACATCATTGATGGCTTCTTCCTCAACATTTTCTACTTCATTTTGGTCATTGTCATCTTCTAGTGGGTGTTTCATGTCTGCAAATCTTCCAAAGTGTCCCTTTCCAACCATTCCATATAATGGTGGTTGAGGTTCCTTTGCTTTTTTTGCCACACGTGATTCATTAAAATCCCCTTTCCTTAAACCAACTTCTTGCTCCGCATCTGGAATGAATTCAAGAGCGTTAATTCTTTGTGAAATAAATTTGCATTGCACTGGGTCTTTCTCAATGGCAATGTAATTTCTTCCTTTTGGTAGGCAACATGCTAATGTTGTACCTAATCATCAAGTACAAAAGAAATAAGTAAGAATATTAGTATAAAGACATAAAAAGTAAAAAATAAAATATTTAAATTTAAATTTGTATAATAAAACTTACCTGAACCTGAAAATAGATCCAAAACCCAATCTCCTTCATTCGACAGTGGCTAGGCGCCGGAGGTAGGCTGGGCAGCCCTCGATGACGCCACCCGGCCGACCTCCGCCCAGCTGGGGGTGATTCTCGGAATTTCCCTCCGCCCCATCGGTGGTGATTCTCGGAATTGCCCTCTACCCAGCCCAGAGCGATTTCCAGAATCGCCCTCTGCCTAGCCCTAGGTGATTCTCGGAATCACCCTCTGCCTAGCCGGGGGACGGAGGTAGGCCGGGTGACACCGTCAAGGGTTTCCCAGCCTGCCTCTGGCCCCCGACTGGGCGGAGACAGGCTGGGCAGCCCTCGATGGCGCCACCCAGTTGGCCTCCAACCCTAGGCTAGGCAGAGGGAGATTCTCAGAATCACCCTCCGCCCGGCTAGGGGCCAGAGGCCGGCCGGGCGGCACCGTCGAGGGCTTCCTAGCCTACCTCCAGCCCTCGATTGGGCGGAGGGAGATTCCAAGAATCACCCTCCACCTAGCCGCGGGTCGGAGGCAGGTTGGGCATCCCTCGATGGCGCTGCCCAACCTGCCTCTGACTCCCGGCTGGGCGGAGGGCGATTCCGAGAATCACCCCCGGCTGGGCGGAGGGCGATTCCAACTGGGGGTGATTCTCAAAATTGCCCTCCGCCCAACCGGGGTTGATTCTTACAATATCCCTCTACCTTGCCGGGGGTGATTCTTGGAATCGCCCTCCACCCAGCTAGGGGTGATTCTTGGAATCGCCCTCTGCCCAGCCGAGGTCCGAAGGCAGGCTGGGCGGCACCGTCGAGCACTGCCCAGCCTGTCTCTGACTTGCGGCTAGGTGGAGGGTGATTCTCGGAATTGCCCTCCACCCAGCCAGAGGCCGGAGGTAGGCCGAGCAATTCTCGACGGTGCCGCCCGGCCGGGCGGAGGGTGATTCCGAGAATCTCCCTCAGCCTAGCCGGGGGCTGGAGGCCAGCCGAGTGGTGACATCGAGGGCCGCCCAGCTGGGGGCTGGAGGCAGGATGGGCAGCCCTCATTGGCGCCGCCCGGCCTGCCTCCAGTCCCCGGCTGGGCGGAGGGCGATTTCGAGAATCACCCCCGGCTGGGCGGAGGGTGATTCTAAGAATCACCGCCGGTTGGGCGGAGGACGATTCTGAGAATCACCCTCGGCTGGGCAGAGGGCGATTATGAGAATCACTCTCCGCCCAGCTGGGGGTGATTCTCGAAATTGCTCTCCGCCCAGCCGGGGGCCAGAGGCCGACTGGGCGACGCCGTCGAAGGCTGCCTAGCCTACCTCCAGCCCCCGACGGGCGACAAATTAATTTTTTTTAATTTTTAATTTTTTTCAAACAAAAACTATTTAAAAAATTTAAATTTTTTTTTTTTAAATTTTAAAATATAAAAAAACAAAAAAATCAAATTAAAAAATATGTTTTGAAAAATAAATAAACAAATATAAAAAATTTTAATTTTTTTTTTTAAATTAAAACAATTATTATTTAAAATATAAAAAAACAAATTAAAAAAAATAAATTTAAAATATGTTTTAAAATATAAACAAACATATATAAGAATATTTTAATTTTTAATTTTTATTGTCTTAAAACTAAAACAATTATAATTTAAAATATAGAAAAACAATAAAAAAAAGTTTAAAAATATGTTTTTATATATAAACAAACAAATATATGAATAATAAATTTTTCATTTACTTGTTCATTTTTAAAAATTGTTTAAGTCATATAATTTCTCCATAATTTCATGGTTCAAGTATCTTGAAAACTTAATATTTAAAAACTTGAGATTTACAACTTGTCATTAAGGTTTTTATGCGCTACGAAATTTTATCTTTAATGTTATGGTTGAAAATAATTACAATTTTAGGGTTGTTTAGAGTCAAGATATTTTATGTTTAACAACATGGATAAAAATTGTTCGAAATGATAAGCCCTTCAGACATGATTTTGTTTATATTTAACATCATCTATCAAAAAATTTAGAACTTTATGATTTTTCATTGTCCTAATATGTTGTCTTTAATTCCATTGTTACAATGTGTCAAAAGTGGGACACAATGTTTTTTTTCGTTATTCCAGCATCAACTCGTTTTGTTTTGAGGGTGTTTTTTCAATCATTTTTTCAAGAAACAATTTCGTTTTTAGCATAATTTTATAAAAACATGAAATTTGACCTTGAGAAAAAAACAAATGCATTTTGGAATACACACTTTTTGTTTTTGGGGTGTTTTTTCATGTTTTTTGAGTCTTTTTGGGCTAGAGTTCCCGTTTTGAGGTAATAGTTCCTGTTTCATAGGTAACATTGTTTCCTTTCAATGTCTGCCTTCTCCGAGTTCTCCATGGAGGCAATCTCACATTCGAGCTGCTTACACAAGCTGCTCCTTTCTTCCATCAGTCTTCTAGCTGTAATAAGCTCAAATTGCTGAGGGTTAGTTTTATCTTTTACAGTTTTCACAAAAGTGATATCCTTGTTATCTTCAACCTTGGACTTACTCGATTCTCCTTCATAACCTATCCCAGCCTTTATGAGAGGGGATATTTGAGCATTTGGAATCTGGTCCAACTGTTCAGAACTTTTCATTTGTGGAATATTCGTAGTTAATTCCCTTTGGGCCTTTTCTAATTTCTTCCTTAGGCTTACCACTTCTTCTTCCAATTTTTCACATTCCTGATTTTTCTCCTTTATTTCCCTTTTTAGAATATCCTCTATTTTCCTTAATTCTTCTAGTTCAACTTTCAGTTTAATAAGGTCTTCTGATTCTGGTTCTTCTTTTACATATTTGCAGAGACTGTCTTTCTATTTTCTAGACTTGAGTTTAATTCTGTCGATTTCCTCCAAGGCATTTCTTAGCTCCTCCTCAAGATCTACCTCACATTCTTCATCAGATTCTAGGAGATCATATTCAAATTTTTCCTTGGCCATTAAGACAAATTCAGAGGTTCCTTCTTCATTGGAGGATTCATCTGAGCTTTCAGATGCGCTGCTATCTTGTTGAGCATAAAATGATTTTCTATTGAATCTCTTCCCTTTCTTCCAGTTATTTGTTATGGTTTTCTCTGTTTCTTGAGTCTGATTCTTTGTTTTCTTATGAGGAAACTTAGATCCATAGTGCCCAACTCTTCCACAGTTAAAGAATTTAAATGGAAGTTTACCTTTATATTTGCCTGAGCCTCTATCCAATCTTCTGACAAATTTAGCCTCTTCTTCATCAGAGCAGGAGAATGTTTCTTCCTTTTCTTCTTTGTTCTTCTCTGTCTTAAAGGCTGCGTCCCTCACATTTGACTTCCTCTGTAGTAGTCTCATCTCATAGGCTGTTAAGTTTCCAAGTAATTGGTTCATGGTCAAAGTCTCCCAATCAGTTGTTTCTTCTATGGCAGAAACATTGGGGTTAAAGTTGGATGGTAAAGATATTAGAATCTTTTGAAAAATTACACATTCTTTTCTGGTTTATCCTAGAGCTTTCATGTTATTCACAATTTCTGCAACCCTTAAGAAGAAGTTGGAAATGTATTCTTCATCATTTATTTTTGTTTTTTCAAACTGAGCTCTGTAGACTTGTAGTTTGGCTACTTTCACCTTTTTATCTCCCTCATGGATGCTTTCTAATGTATCCCATATTTCTTGGGAAGTATTTTTATGTATTAATTTGATAAATCCTGCCTCACACAGACCACTTAAGAGAGAATTCATGGCTTTGGCATTAGCTATAAAATCTTGTTTAGCTTCTTTCTCTGTGTCAGAATCCTTTGGGGCATATCCCAACTCTACAGCAGCCCAAACTTCTATTTCTAAAGACATTATGTACGTATTCATTCTTATTTTCCAAAAGGCATAATTTGTACCAGTGAACAAAGGGGCTTTATTTGTTGAGCATCCTTCTAGACTAGCCATCATGGGGACGTCAGATCTCCTTCCAGTTGTTAAACTGATACAGAAGGAACCTGCTCTGATACCAATTGTTGAATCCTTTTTTAAACTGAGAGGGAGGGGGGGGGTGAATCAGTTTAATGAATTCATGGTCTTGTAAAACTTTCATTTACACTTATTTACATCTTCATTTCATGATTAAATTAATGTTCAGTGAAACCACAATCTTAATTAGTGAGCAGCAGGTATTAAGCAAATTAAATAGAAAGTATCAACACATAATCATCATGTACATAGACACCAAATATAAGTGGAAACCCATAAGGGAGAATACCACATCTTATTATTGTTGTGATGCAAAGGCAAGCTCCAACTCCCTCTCACCACTGATTTACTATAGGCTCCAACCTACTGGAGGCTCCTACCTCAATTCTGCAAGCTACAACTTGCAAGGAAGCTCCAACTCCCATCTAATTTTTGTAGGCTGCAACCTACAAGAGGCTCCTACTTCAGCCAGCTACAACTGACATCTATCAAGCTACAACTTCCTCACTCTTTCATAAAAACACATGCTGATTTACCTGGATATCAACTTTGTTCTATTCCTTCTTCAATACTGTCCACCAGCCTTCATATCTGCCTTATATCATCTCTGAATCTTCATAGCTTCTCTATCTGCTCCTCCTTCTTATTACTCTCTCTGCCTCATTTCTCCATTCTCTAACGTCTCTATGCATATCTATGTGACATCATTTATAGAGATTACCTCATGACTTTTTGCATTCCACAGGGAATTCGAAATGAACAGCCATGACTCTTTGCCTTCCACCTTCTCATTTATTTTTCATCTCGTTCAAAAGAATATAGTAATATGTACATATTTCAGTTTTACAGTGGAGTTTTGTTTTCCTACGGAGACTTTCCTTTGCATCACATACAATAAAACTAATTTTAAATCATTTGCATTCACAATTACAGTTACATAAATCAATTTCACTCAGCCCTTTTTCGGCCCTTGGATTGCTGTCCGTTTGTCTTTTCTACTATTGTCACTGTCTTTTTTAGTTTCTGCTGTTATATTGTGATTGTTTTTCATAATCACCTTTTGCCCGATTCAACTCGTCTACTCGTGCCCACTGTGATTACCTTCACCTACTCCTTTGCTCTATGTCGGGTCACTTACCCGAGTCTCCTTCTATTGCATTCATATTTTTTTTTATACACCTGATTCTTTTGACTGCACTTAGTATTTTCTTCGTAAAACGGGTGTATCCACATGCATATCCACCTTTCAGATCTAACGGTCATCGCACTCCGATTCATTTAACTTTCCCAATCCGATGGTTGACATTCCATCGCACATGACGCAATCGAAATCTTCAGTGGTCCGTTGTGCCTTTGGCCACTGATCACCACCGATTCATTGAGAAAAGGGTCCCACCAGCTATCAGCCAAATCACATATCTGTCGTCCATCATTCATCAGATCTGAAGGCTGTGATTCAATCGCTCAATCGTAATCGTAATGTTCAAACTGTCGTTCCTTTGCTCTTCCATTCCGCCGATGCGATGTGAGATCGACGATGCGATAACTCCGATGCGATGTCTGCCAATGCGATGAACCTTTGATGGCCCCACTCAAATCACAATCCAATGGTTGCGGTTGATTGGGATTGGACAGTTGTGATTAAATCTCACCATCGCAATCACAAGGTTCAATGGTCCGCTCTCTTGCGTCTCTTGTTCTCCGCCGATGCGATGGAGTTCTGCGGATCTGATGGATCATTTACTCAGCTCTATAATTTTTCGGTTCTGGTCATTATCGAAATCAAGCACTGATTTTCGCTGATGCGATGGCCATGCAGACTCGATGATCTATTAACTCACCTTTATTCACCAGTCCTGATGTATTCGGGCCCACTTATCATTTTATTTCATTCGTTCAAAGTTCGATCTTGGTTAAAACATAAACCACTGCACATTAATGTTGGTCCCATAGAATATTCAACCAACCCATCCATCCATTTCATCGGACGGCTGATATCTTATTGCATTCGGGCCCACAGGGTGTCGTACCTTGCTAATATCGATACATCATGCTATGTGAACACCATTAGATCTTAACTGTGGTAGATTAGATGGATATCACACCATCGCATATTCGGATGTTCACTTTCCAATTCCTTTTTTGTTTTGCTGATTGCAATATGCGATCGCATCACAATATCAACAATCGCAACTTCGCATCGCTTCTTCATTACTCTACCCGCCGATTGTTATGTGCGATAAAATATTATGGTCGGATGCGATGAAATCGGGACCATCCATTCTCCCATTTCATATTTGCGATAAGATATCCACCGTCCGCTTGCCTTCAAGCGGCTCTTCTTCGCCTCTTCTGATTGCTTTAATCTCAGCCATCCATCTCTTTCCTTTGCTGTTGCGATATAATCATGACCGTTCATTCACCTCACTTGGATTTCTTCAAATACTTCTCTGCCTTGGTCTATTTTCTGTTTTCTTACATCGTACCGCTCTGTGACACTGGTTTCTCCATGCTATTCCTCTTGAGCTAGTTCTGTATTGAGTGCGTTGTTCCCTCCTGAGCTTATTCTGTATTCTAAGTGTGTTATTCTCTCCTCCGTTGCCTCTTTTCTTCTTTGATGCCTCTGCTTCAAGTCATTGCCTCTATTTGCTGCCCTCACTGCCTTTTCTTCTATTTTTTGCCTCTGCTTTATCTGCTGCCTCTATTCCTGGTCTGCCTTGCTGCCTTTGCTACCTTTGCTGCCTCTGTTTCTTGTCTAATGCTGCTGCTTGCTTCTATTTTTCTATCTTTGCTGCCTCTCTACCTTGGTTGCTGCTGTTCCTTTGTGCTCATTTGTCTTGATGATAATTCAGGTGCTACTCCTGTCTTCTCCTTTGCCATCAATGACAATATTTCCAACACAAGTATCCAAAGACCAATGTGTATACTATCTTCTAGAGAAGTATTTATAGGAGAATGAGGAGGTGGAGTGAAAGAAAAGCCTATCTGTTCAATTAATGTAGAGTTAGTGCTTCTCGGCCTTTGAAGGGCCAAATGGAGAAGAAATGACATGTATTAACTCTACTAATTGATTATTACATTAAATTTCATCAACTTCAATCACTGTTGTTGACTTTGAGGGCTTTTGGTAGGCTGGCCATTAATTCTGAGCTATCTTTGACAAAATATCTCTGACTGTGCATTCATTGTATATTCTTTTGAGGAAATAAGCCTATAGGTGGCAGTTTTGGCTTTAACTGCCTCACTAATGTGGCATTTGGAGGCTTCCTTTATTGATTTGTCAATTTATGTGGCTTTAAACATTGATTTAACTTTGATTCTGTGTTTTTAAGGTTTTATAATCATTTTCGGGCCTTTAAACTTGTCTTGCTGACTGTATTCACCTTTTAAACCTTTTTCTGCTTTATTCACTTTGTCCTTATTCTTCATAAATCATTGGTAAAGCTTTTTAATCCTTGGTCTTTTGGTATTTAATATTTACCTTTAATCATCATTGTATTTTGTTCTTTTGAACTGAATTAGGCTTTTTATTTTGCTTTAAGTCCTTCATTATCATCTTTCGGGCTTTTAACCTTTTCAACTAACTTTATCTTCAAAACCGTGCTTTATCCCTTTAAACTGTGGGATTACATATTTTTATTTTCAACTTTGCGCTTTAATCCTTTATGTTTAATTCCTAATACTCTTTCTTGATCTTTATTAACTTCATTTGTTCACTGACAAGCACTTTCTTTGTGTGCTGGAGGGCTTTTTTTGAGTAAACCAATACTCATGAAACACTGGAAAAAACCTGAATTTTGCACCCTTTTTTGTTCCTTCTTTCTTTTAATCGGGCTCTGAGGATCGTTACCCTTAGTCTTTGTTCCTTTTTGGACTGTGGGATGGCTTTGTGCCATAAAACCGCCATGGAACCTGCAATAAAACACAAACTATTATAGAACCCTACGGTACTAGCTAAACTACTTACAGAGGCTCAAAGGAGGTGGAAGGAGCAGTGAGGAGGAGCGGAAGAGGTTTCATGGGAAAAAACCAACGAAAACAAGTTTAAAAACTATATTTGGTGCGAAAATGGACAAAGTGATTTCTGGAAAACCACTGGCAGTTTTCATGTGATGATTGAGTGGTAAGTGGTTTGAGTTGAATCGAATGCGATCCAATTAAAATGTGCCATGCGTCCTCCCTAAACCACTTTTTTCACGCAGTTCGTTCAATTGATTTTTTTTGGAAATGAGCATGAAATGCAATGAAAACCGTTGGATTTGGAGGAGTAAATCCAATGGTGGGGGATGAGCACGAAATGGAAAGGTGCATGGGTGAGGTTTTAAGTGGAAGCCAGGTGACAACACATGATTGGATGAGGGCTTTGCGTAATGGGAGGTGGGTCCAGAGGGTTTGGTTGTCTGGTGTAACCGAGAGTCGTTGGATTAAAACAAATCAACGATGGAGATCGGTGCGGAGGGTGACAGATAGAAAGGTTTCAGGAGATCAGAGGGTGAAACGTGGGCCATTAGATCCTATGGATCTATGGTGTAGATCTCATCAGGATATCATTATCAGAGTGGGAAAAATATAAATAAAAGGTAGGTTTTTAAATTAAAACGCCAATGTGATGGGAGCTTAGCATAGGCGATGGGGTATGGTCCCATGGGAGGATAAGCGACCAGGGGCCACGAAAGGAGGGGATGGGGCTTATCGCATTGGCTGTTCGATAAGAAACAAGGCAAGGGGGAAGCAGCAAAGGAACTCTGATGGTGAGATATGATGGGGGCTTAAGGAATGGGCGCTAGGGTATGGTCCCATGGCGGGGTATGTGACCAGGGGCCAAAGAAAGGTGCTTATCGCGTCGACGGGTTTGACATTGCATCGGAAAAAAACTTTTTACAATGGAAGAAAAAGGTCATGGGGAAAGGGAAAAGGCTGATGCCTATGGGCTTAGCACTCTGGTCGTGGGCGCATAGTATTATGTGGAAAAAGGGCTAGGACTTGGGCGAAAAAGGGGCTTAAGGCCTTAAAAGGGAAGAAGGAGTTTTTTAAGGGTTTTCATGCGTTTTTTAAGGTTTTTTCCAAGTTTGGATAGAATAAAAAAGAAGGGTTTTAAACCATTAAAATGGATTTCATGGTTTTAAAGGATTTTTAAGGGAATGGAGAGTAAACGAAAGGGAACAAGGGGTTTTTTAGAAAACAATTTTCAAAGGGAAAAGCAGGCTCAACTTGGTGGATTTCTGGAACAACAGGCTTTTGAAGGGAACAACAGGTTAAGGAAAAACACTGCTAGGGAACAAATTTTAAGGAACAACAAACTTCAAGAATGAATTATTTTCTATGAAAATGATCTCTGGAAGGCTCAAGGCCTGTTTTAGCCATCATTTTCTATGTCAAAAATTTACTGATGGCTAACAGTGGCTCCACTTGGGGATGGAAGCTCTTTGGAGGTGTCAAAACTTCAGAATTTTGATCTTTGGGATGTAGACTTGTGCCTTTATCCATTGACCACTTGCTTCTTCTTTGATCATGTTGCTTTTAAAAGATGATCAGTACTTCGTATTAGCAAACAAATTTCTCCCACTCATTCTACCTACACAGCCTACTTCCTAACATTTTTTCTTCAAAAGGTGCATTTGGACTTGCAGACCCTAAACATCAAAATTTTATTCTTTTATTTGAAAGCATGAAACTAATATAAATCTACCCTTATTTCTTCCATGAGTTTAGATTAAACTTTTGAACTCATAAATTCTTTACCCAAGCTACTATCTACCAGGATTAAAATGTCCGGCAGATTTTATTCTCTATTTTCAAAATTAGAAATTTAAAACACAGTCAAATTAGGATTAGTCTGTCTAATTTTCCATGGTGTATATGGTTGTATGTGCAAGCTGCACATAAACTTTATTTGCATAAATTTAAAACAAAAACTGTGAAGGCTTAAGATCTAAAGATAAAAATAAAAACATCCTTCATTCTTTCTTTCAGCTCTGGTTTTGATCTTTTTAGAGTTGTTTTTCTTTTCTCTTGGTTCATATTTTGAGCATATTAGAACCAATTCTTCATAAAACTTCCAGTTTCAGGTTTTCAGTTTGTTTGAATCACTGTTTTTCTATCCTAATCTAATCTACTGATAAGCCAAGATTAAACAGTTTGACAATATTCTTCACTAACCTATCAGCAGTAAATTTAAATCTATCTTAGTCATGATTATGTTGTATGACTAAAATAGCAGTGTTTTATGGTAGTGGGATTTAAGCTTGCACACTTTCATATTTTTCCTTTTTTTTGGGTATGGGGTTGTACCTTCTTCTTTTATTTCTACCCTCTTTTTCTTTTTTTATTGTTTTTGTATTTTTTTCTTTTTTCCAAATTTAAAAGCAGAAATAAAAGACTAAATAAATGCTCATAGGGTGAGCTTTATTGCTTTCCTATCTAACCTAATCTAACTTGAAACCTCTGTTGTTTTATATGATACAATAGTGCCAGTGTAGCCAGGTGAGTAGTGAAAAAAAAGAAATAGAGAAACTGGCTACTAGTCAGAGGTAACCATAGTACATATTGAATACTAATCTTTAAAGAAAGGCTATCACAGAAGGTAAGAAAATTTTATGTATTTGGCTCTTGAAAAGGATCCATGCTTGAGAATTTGAGCCAATTGGGACTTCCACACATTCTTCCATAGGATCAACAAATAAAAGATGAGAACTCTCTTCTTTTTGGCCCTCCACGATTGGTAGATTGCCTACCTTTAGGATATCAGCTTTGAGGACTGCATCTTCAATATGTTCCTTGTCAGTATCATCATCCTTCACCTACAAATCAATAAGAAGTGAAATTTCTTCTTTCTCTAAATCTATGCTTGCTTCTGATGTAAATTTAGGTTCTTTGGATGATAGATTGATATCAACAATGGGAGAAGGTTTCTCTTGAAAAGATGGTATATCCTCAGTAGGAAAGTCTTCTATTTGTTTTTCTTCCCCAAATACTTGCCAATAATTTTCATTGTTTGGGACAGCTGGTCTAATTTTTTCTTGAATTATGTACTGTTTGTTTTCACAAGCTCTCAGACATGTACTAGCAACAAGGGCCAACTCATTAGAAAGACTGATCTAGTTTTTAGGAACAAGGGTAAGTTGGAAATCTTCAAATGATTTAACAAGTCAATAACCTCATCCATACAGGCTCTAAGTCTGGGATTTTTAACAATGTGTTCCCCATTCACTTGCCTAATTACCAGCTCTGTATTCACATGAACTATTATCCTCTGGGCTCTTAATTTTTTCAAGAAGTGTAGCCCTAAAAGGGATGCCTCATACTCTATTATGGTGCTTGTGCATTGAAAATTGAATTTATATGAATGAACTTCAACATTATTTTTTTCCAGATTACAAAGCCATATTCCTACACATACACTAGTTTTACTACATGACCCATCAAAACACATATTCCATAGAGGACTAGTTTCAGTTTTGACATTAATTTCCCTTCTATCCTCGTCGAATGTTTTCAAAAAATCAGCATAGGGATCTTGAAATAACATCTGGTTGTGAGTATTTGAAAGATAAGTGTCAACCAGGATTATTTCCTCTTCCACTGGATCAAATAAAATACTCTTTTGAGAAAGAAAATCTTCCTTATCTTCATTATTATCTGAAATGGAGGACTCATCATATTTGGCAGTGATGTCCTCTTGTAGTCTTGGTATGTTCTGATTTATTGAACTGAACTCTGTGGAGAGGTCATTACGTTCTTGAACAGGGATCTCTTTGATTACCTCAACCCTTTTAGGAGAAGGTTCTTTATATTCCTCATGCTCAAGAGATTCTTCATTGTTTTCCTCTTCAACCTTTGAGCTAAAAGACTGTCGATTCCTACTTATGTGAAAACTGCTTCTGATGGGCTAGATTGGTTGATCGCTGCTTTCAAGCTGATGGTAAGGAACTTCATGACACAAATCAACTATTGGTTTCCCTGCATGATTAGTTTATGTTTGAAGCTCTTCATTATCATCAGACTAATAAAAAATTGGACAATCATTAGTATAAAAAATCTCACCAATCAAGCATATAGGGTTATCAGCTTGTTTTTCTTTAAGCCAATCTACCAGTTTAATTTATGTTTCAAGACAACATGCTTTAGCATATAGATGAGCAGAAGTGTTTTGTTCAGATGAAGTTTTGAGGACTAGTTGTTTGTTTAATATTTTATCATTTTCTTTTTCTCTCAAAAGAGGGAGGATTTTTCTTTCAGCATAGACAGAAGTACAACAGTCTGCTTTCTCTTGTGATAACTGGTTTTGAGGCCGGATGTTTTCTTGAGCCACTTCTAGTGAATCTTCAGTGATGCTTGTAGAGAGACCTTGAGGATTTGCTATTGTTTCCTGATCTTCTTCTGTTTCTAACAACTCCTTATGATTATTGTGATACTCAGCTTGAATATAAGGTTCATGAGTTGTTTCTTCTACATTGTCAGGATGCCATTATCTTCTTAAAATATGAAATGAGTTATAACATAGAGGGAGAGTCCCCACATGTGATGTTTTTTCATCTATTTCAGGTTCTATGATTTCTAAGCGGCTACTTGTTTCCTCAAAGCACTGCTCACTATTAGTATTTGCCTTTTGGTCGTGAAGTTCTCTTAATAGTGCAATACAAGTCATAGGTAGGCAATCAGGAATTTCTTAACAACCTTCCTCATCATCTTCTATAAAATCTCGACCATCATACATGTCTTGCTCATTGTCTAGGTCTTGTAATGGTTGAGTTTGTTCTTGATCTGAAAAAATCATCGGCTACTCTGGGTCACTAAATTTTAAATTAGCCTCACACCTATCCATTCTCTTTCCAAGCATGTACATCGTTTTTTCCATCATGACCATTAATTTTTCTTCTGGATCTATATCTAAATCCATGTTTGTAAATCAGAAAAGAAGTCATTGCATCTTGTCAACTAGTTTAGGGTCTTCTACCAGTGGAGTCATTTGGTCTTTTAAGAGTTGTGGAGTCACCAGGTGGATGATTTAAATTTTTTCAATCCACCAACAATATGATTTGGTTTTCTCAATGCATTCCCAAAGGAGTCTACATAGACTAGAGGGGTAATAGGCCTACTGGAGGCCAGAGGAGTCACTAGGTGGAAATTTTTAGCTTTCGAAAGGTAAAATGTTTTATGGTCCACCACCATTGATTGATTTACATACCAATCTAAAAAAATTTGGGTCTTCTAAGGTCTTTATGGATGTATAAGATGTAATTTACTTAGAATTCTCCAGTGGAGTAGCCAATATGTTAGGACATCGTAGTTTTTCAAGATTGGCAAATAAAAAGCTGCAGAGCCTACATCAAACCACTTTGGAATCTAAGGATCTAGCCATCCTAGATTCAGAGAGGGATCTCTCTATGTATGTTCAACGATATGATCTTTAAGGCTTATGTATGATATTAGGCTAGTTATGAAGAACAAGGGTTTTGTTTTTTTTTGGTTGGGCAGGATAAGATGAAGATGAAGAAAGTCTGTATGAAGGGTGAAGGTATGAGTAAGTGACAAAATGGTTCAGCTGATAGGATAAGCAAGGAACAACTTCAATCCATTGGGCTATGGAGTCATAAGAGGATTTAATTGCACAACAAGTTTTAAGGGTGGTCCATGGGGCAAGTCATCTATGTCAAAGGATCTCTTTAAGTTGATTTTATGGAATGAAATAGTAAGAGTGATGAAAGAAGAAAACATATAAGAAGGAACAAAGAACAGCCTGAGATTAGGTAAGTACTTTTAAACTAGCTTGCTTTCAGCATGCACTTAATGGAAAGACACAAAAGTAACCTAATATTAGGTAAGTACTTTTAAACTAGCCTGCTTTTGATATACTTTCAAGATAACACATTAAAAACAAAGAATAGCTTAAGATCAAGTAAAGACTTTCAACTTAGCCTGCTTTTAGCATATCCATAGGAAAACATTCATGATAAACATAAAAAGTAGTCTAAGATCAGGTAAGTACTTTTAAACTAGCTTACTTTCGACATACTCTTAAGGGAACTTTTCAAAGCAACTGTTGGAGATAAGCTAGAGGATAGGGCTAACCATAAACTTCTCTAGCTTAGCTTTAATTAGCAGACTTCTCAAGAACATTTAAATACAATATATCAAGTTGTACTCATGAAGCATGGGCTTACCAACACTTCACTGGTTATACTTTATTTAATCACCTTCAAAACACAATTAGAAGAAAACATAAAGCATAAAGATTTATCAGTGATATTTAAGGTACTTTAGAAGTAAATCCTAATCTATATTTCTTGTTCTTTATCAGAGAAAATGAACAAATTGGAAAACATGAGAAAAATAACAATTACAGTGAGAATAACTTCACCATTGACATAGACCAGGATCCCATAAATCAGCTATTTGTATTTGATGTTCAAACCAGTTACAATCTTCAACTCCAGTGGGTCTCTACAGCTTCAAACTTCTCATTGTATCTTCAATTACAAAATAGAGCTACAACATGCTTCAACAGCTATTTACATTCAGCAAATATCCAGAGACCTACATGTATACTGTCTTCTAAAGAATTATTTATAGGAGAATGAGGAGGTGGAGTGAAAGAAAGGCCTATTTGTTCAATTAATGCAGAGTTAGTGCTTCTCAGCCTTTGAAGGGCCAAATGGAGAAGAAATGACATGTATTAACTCTGATAATTGATTATTACATTAAATTTCATCAACTTCAGTCACTTTTGTTGACTTTGAGGGCTTTTGGTAAGTCTTTGACAAAATTTCTCTGACTGTGCATTCATTTTATATTCTTTTGAGGAAATAAGCCTGTAGGTGGTAGTTTTTGCTTTAACTGCCTCATTGATGTGGAATTTGGAGGCTTGCTTTGTTGATTTGTCAATTTATGTGGCTTTAAACATTGATTTAACTCTGATTCTATGTTTTTAAGGTTTTATAATCATTTTCGGACCTTTAAACTTGTCCTGCTGACTGTATTCACCTTTTAAACCTTTTTATGCTTTATTCACTGTGTCTTTATTCTTCGTAAATCATTGATAAAGCCTTTTAATCCTTGGTCTTCTGGGCTTTAATATTTACCTTTAATCATCACTGTCTTTTGTTCTTTTGAATTGAATTAGGCTTTTGATTTTGCTTTAAGGCCTTCATTATCATCTTCCAGGCTTTTAGCCTTTTCAACTAACTTTAACTTCAAAACCGTGCTTTATCCCTTTAAACTATGGGTTTACGTCTTTTGATTTTCAACTTTGTGCTTTAATCCTTTATGTTTAATTCCTGATCTTTATTAACTTCATTTCTTCACTGACAGACGCTTTCTTTGTGCGCTAGAGGGCTTTCGCTGAGTAAATGAATGCTCATGAAACACTGGAAAAAACCTGAATTTTTCACCCTTTTTGTCCCTTCTTGCTTTTAATCGGGCTCTAAGGATTGTTACCCTCAGCCTTTATTCCTTTCTGGACTGTGGGACGGCATTGTGCCATAAAACTGCCATGGAACCTGCAATAAAACACAAACTATTATAAAACCCTGCGGTACTGGCTAAATTGCTTACAGAGGCTCAAAGGAGGTGGAAGGAGCAGTGAGGAGGAGCAGAAGAGGTTTCATGGGAAAAAACCAACGAAAAAGAGTTTAAAAACTATATTTGGTGCGAAAATGGACAAAGTGGTTTCTTGAAAACCACCGGCGGTTTTCGCACGATGATTGAGTGGTAAGAGGTTTGAGTTGAATCGAACGCAATCCAATTAAAATGCACCACACGTCCTACCCAAACCAATTTTTTCATGCGGTTATCGTTTGATTGATTTTTTTGGGAAATGAGCATGAAATGCAATGCAAACCGTTGGATTTGGAGGAGTAAATCCAACGTTGGGGGAGGAGCGCGAAATGGAAAGGTGCATGGGCGAGGTTTTAAGTGGAAGCCAGGTGGAAACACATGATTGGATGAGGGCTTTGCGTAATGGGAGGTGGGTTTGGAGGGGTTTGGTGTCAGGTGTAACCGAGAGCCATTGGATTAAAACAAATAAATAGTGGAGATCGGTGCGAAGGGTGACAGATAGAAAGGTTTCAAGAGATCACAGGGTGAAACGTGGGTCGTCATATCCTATGGATCTACGGTGTATATCTCATCGGGATATCGTTATCGGAGTGGGAAAAATATAAAGAAAAGGCAGGTTTTTAAATGAAAATGCCGATGCGATGGGAGCTTAGCATAGGCACTGGGGTTTGGTCCCATGGGAGGATAAGCGACTAGGGGCCATGGAAGGAGGGGCTAGGGCTTATCGCATCGGTGGTTTTCTAAGAAACAAGGTAAGGGCGAAGGAGCAAAGGAACTCCGACGGTGGGATGAAATGGGGGATTAAGGAATGGGTGCTAGGGTATCGTCCCATGGTAGTGTATGTGACCAGGGGCTAAAGAAAGGTGCTTATCGCATTGGCGGGTTTGATAGCGCATCGGCAGGAAAAAAATTTACAAACGAAAAAAAAGGTCACAGGGAAAGGGAAAAGGCCAATGCCGATGTGCTTAGTGCTTTGGTCGCGGGTGCACGGTCTTATGCTGAAAAAGGGCTAGGACTTGGGTGAAAAAGGGGCTTAAGGCCTTAAAAGGGTGGAAGGAGTTTTTTAAGGGTTTTTATGCATTTTTTGGGTTTTTTAAAGTTTTTTCCAAGTTCTGATAGAATAAAAAAGAAGGAACCATTAAAAGGGATTTCACGGTTTAAAAATATTTTTAAGGGAATGGAGAGTAAATGAAAGGGAACAAGGGGTTTTTTAGAAAAAAAATTTCAAAGGGAACAACAGGTTAAGGAACAACACTGGTAGGGAACAACTTTTAAGGAACAACACTGCTAAGGAACAACATACTTCAAGAATGAATGATTTTCTATGAGAATGATCTCTTGAAGGCTCAAGGCCTGTTTTAGCCATCATTTTCTATGTCAAAAATTTACTGATGGCTAACATGGAGAAAATGATATTGCTCATGATGAATGAGAAATCATAAATCTGATGCTAATGAATAATTTACAACTTGTTAGCTTCCTTTGAACGATGATCCTCATATTTATACATGAATTATGGATATCTTCTCAATAAATGTAAATCCCTTAAATATCTACTAGATCCATACTTGACTCAACTTATCCCTAAATACTAGATACAAATCCCATGACACATCAGGATCTCCATGATATTTCTCTATTGAATATGGTCCACCTCTTGAGTTGAAATTCGAATTTTTTCCTGGGAGGCCAAGTAAGACCCTTCTAGAATCTCCAGATAAGCCTACACATGTCACAAAACTCATAACACACACAGATATATATATATATATATATATATATATATATATATATATATATATATATATATATATATATGAAACCATGTTAATTTTCTAGCTTTTAATCATAAATTCACTTAAAATACATAAAATAAATAAATTTGAAAAATGATTATTCTAACCCGTATGATCGTGAAGATGGTTACTTGATGTAGGGTTTTAGGCTAGATAGTTATGAAATGAGGGCTAAGTGGTTATGAAATGATGGAAATATGGATGAATATGGAAGAAAATTTTGAGACTCAACTTACCCCCCAACTGAAGTTGTTGCATGTCCTCATGCAATTATTGCATTGATTCATTTGTTCATAAGTTTATCTTCATGAAATTATTTTCTTATTTATGAGATTTTGACTTGTATTGATTTTCTTCAAACTTTGCGCCATCATATTCTCTTTTGCAAAGTGTAATACATTTGATTGCAACATATAATTTTGATGGTTGGTTCTTGTGTGACAACCAAAATTTTTTAGCATTGGTTCTTGTGTAACGATACTTTTATTTTTTCTGCATAAAAGTACATGAAAACACTGAGAGTTTTATTTTAAAGTCCTTTAATAACTATAAATGAATTGATAATTTGCAAAGAATATAATCTTTTGGAATCATATTGCAACAATAGTTGATTGGGAACAATATGCAAGTTCGAATGAAATGAAAATTTGTGATGATTTATGACATGTGAATATGAATTGGTGTCCCTTCCCCCTAACTAAAGGTGTTTTTCAGTTTATGACAATTTCAGAAAGGAAGCATAGATGTGGTGAGGAATTTTCCAAGATTACAATTTTAGTATTTTAAGGAATTTCATGACTAAAAATTAGAAAACAACTTATCTTCACTTACCTTCAAGGTGGATGAGTTGTGTTTACTGAAGAGTGCGGTTGTTGATGTTGTATCATAGAGTATGCAAACAAAGGAATTTGATCTTCTTCTTTGTTATCTTTGTGCTGATGACAAGATTGGGATATTTATTGCTACTGTTACAAATTGATTCCTATTGCAAACTGCTGAAATGATGTAGTCTTCAATCATTACAAAACTTGATGGTACAATTATAGTCATGAGAATAAATGTTTTGATATCGAGCATGAAGAGAATTCATTGGATTACCAGCCATTAACGAATGTCATTAACCAATGCGAGGAAAACTCACCATTAATGCCAATGAGTGCCAAGGTACCTAAGTACATATTGTGAAGTGCGAATAGATGAGTTGGTGTCGAGCCACTTGCAAGATCCAACAATCAAGGGAAATTTATGTATTCCCATGATTGTCAGTGAGAGAAATTGTCATTAAGGAATACAAGCCTCAAGGTACTTGAAAGAAAACTCTAGCCTTGAACCTACATAATGTTTTTATGTCGATAGACCAAGAATTTTTAGAACAGAGGCCTTAATGAATCCTCCATCATCTAAAACAAGCATAAAAGAAAAATTTTGAAGGACTATGAATGAAATTTTTTTCAGTGGATCAAGGTTTATTTGACAAAATGAAAAGGAAATGAAATGAATCATCTTTGTAGGGGAGTTGGATGGTTTTATTGTTGGGTTACAGGTTTGTGAAAACAAGGGTTATCACTGGAAAATATGACAAGCAAAAGACATTGAAATGTCAAGCATAAGGATTTAAAAGATTGAGAAACATTAGAGAATATGGAAAATTTAAAAATGTCTAAGGTCAAGAGGCAAAATTATCAAATTGCGCATAGAAGACACAGTCAAGGTGTGCTCCACATGCATTTTTCTTTTGGAGTAGCGCTGGTCTCTACGGTTTTCCCTCAATAAGCCGCGCAGCCTTGAGAATGGTGGAAGGTCACCATTCGGGACCACTTGGCACACTTTAGGAAAATATTCTCCACTTGAGGCCACCCAAGGAAAGCCGCCTAGATCCACCTTGAGAACTCAAGTGAGCACACAATGGAATTAACCACCACTCTTGGGTCACTATCCACAATTGTACCAAGAGAGGGAAGAGGACTTGAATGTTTCCTATAAAATGCCACCATGAGAAGAAAAATTCAAAACAAAATGTTATGCTAGCCAAATTTCCCATGAGAAAACCAATAGTGTGTTGTGCAAGCAACAATAGAGTGAAGGGATTCAGGTTTTAGCCACCCAACATCTCAATCCCAAAGGATAATTTCACCACGTTTCCTCCATCCAATCACTCGTTCGAGGAGAAGAGAGAGGCCTGCAAACCAACTCAAGGGGAAAGCCCCCCTTACTTTGGGTATTAGAGCTGCATAGCTATAAGGACTCACTGCAAGTGTGTAACATCCTACCTCTTCTTTACCACCGGCGGCTAATAAGAGGGGATTCATTCTTCATTCAGATTATTAAATTTTTTACTCGATTAAGCTTGTGTTTATGTGTTATTGTTGTTTTGTTTCCTCTTCTTGTTTGTAGCATGATATGTTCCATAAACTAGCATTTTGTTAAATTTAGATAACCATGGTGTTCTATGCTTGATGCACTTTTACTTCAAGATTTATTAGGCCCAATAAAAAATAGAAATCACATAAAATTGAAAGTAAAATTTTGATAGAACAAAATAATAGATTAATATAAGACAAACCAAATATAGATCAAATTTACAATTCCTTTTGTCCAACAAGGATATGAGATATTGCGACATTACAGTGGTCAACAAGATGCTTCAACCAGCAAAGTCTTTCTTGGTCAGCTAGCACTTTCATGTGTCACACCCACAACCCTCAAATATAGATCATCACAAGTCAATGCAACTCAAGCCAGAGAGAGTGTAGAAAAGTCAATGCAGGTAGCTTCAGAAAATTCAACGCAACAAACTAGGGCTTCGGTAAAATAGCCCAGAATTCCTTGATTTTATTGCCCAACTGGATGACCTCCTAAAATAGAAATTTCTACAGAATATTTAGGTCAAATGACCAAGGGTTGACCACGGTCAACTCTGGTCAAAACTACATCAAAAAATCCCAAAACAGATTAGCGCAGAAAACAAAAAGCCCTAAATAGATCAGCGTAGAAAATAGCAACTTCGCTCCACACATGTGAGGGAAAATATGCCTCCAAAGGCTATCGAACCAATAAGATCACAATGAGAGAATGTGATCAGATGATGATAAAATGAATTCAAATTTTCTCCAATTTATATTCATCAATGAGGGTGTGTGACACATCTCTTAGGCATGTGGGATAAATCTGGCCGACATTGCACAAGTGGAAAATAAATTCAAAATCAATGTTATGCTCATCTAGATCAATATTGAACCTCTCTAAAAGAGGAATCCAACAAAAATATGACCATATTCATATGAGTAGTGCAACATGGATTTTGGACCTAGTTGCCCAAAATTAACACTCCCTCTCAACTAGAGAGAACTCCATCTATCCACAAGTGCCATCCATCATGTACCAAACCAAACATCATGCGTCATCCCGCCGTAACTTTCTTTGTTGGGTCTTTATTTTAGAACAAAAGGCGAGTCACAAATACATCACACATAGCTGACCCAAAGTCATATTAGAGGTAAAAACCTCTCTCTGACACAAAAGAGTCTCATACTAACTCGAAGTTAGTTTAGAGGATAAAACCTCATCATACTTGATCCTATATCAAGGTGTTGGACACACGCCATCCTAGACATATAGAGTATAGCAACCTCTGATGTGTCCATCAGTATTTCTATAATCTCTATCCACATTTCCCACCTCGTTGGCGAAATGAGAGGTACTTCACATGAGTCTGAAACTCCATGGGTATGATGTGTGCGGGGCACAGATCAAAGAGAGGCAAACCAAGACAATATCATAACGGTGGGGAATAAGCACCACAAGGTTTGGCAATCCTAGCCTCGTGAGGGCTTACAGCTCCAAGAATCTATCCCCAAGCCCCCCTGAGCTCCTAGAGCTCATAGTCCAACTCAAGAAGGACCCTCAGAATAGGGTCTTTCCACTATTCCAAGCTTCTCAAGGAAGGTTAGGAACTTGAGATTCCCTAGGGGCTTTGTGAGAATATCTGCGACCTACTCATCAGTTCTTATATGATCGAGCCTTACAGCACCTCGCTATACCATATCCCGGATAAAGTGGTATCTGATATAAATATGCTTGGATTGATAGTGGAACATGGGATTATCAGAAAGATGAATCCCACTCTGGTTATCAAAAATGATAACGGTGGTATCTAGAACATGCCCAAACAACTTGCTGAAGATATTTCAAAACCAAATAGCTTCACAATAGGCCCTGCTTGTTGTAATATATTCTCCCTGAGCAGTGCTCAAAGCCACTGACTTTTTATTCCTACTCATCCAAGATATCGAAGCAGAACCCAAGGTGAAGCAACATCCAGATGTGCTCTTTCAATCCACCACACTGTCAGCCCAATCGGCATCAATATATCCATGGAGTCTCAAACTCTAGGTAGTGTATCTCAGCCCATGGTTTATTGTGCCCCAAAGATATCTCAATATATTCCTTGCACCAATCCAGTGAATGTGATGAGGTTCAACCATATGTTGACTCAAAGTGTCCACTGCAAAACATATGTCTAGACGAGAGTTCACTGTGAACATTAGGGCCCCTACGAGTTGTCGATACTCAATAGGATTTGCTAGCATGGGCCCTGCAGTGTTTCCACTCAAATTCTTAAAGTTGATTTCCATCGATGTTGACACATACTTATATTCCACCATACCAAATATCTCCAGCAGATTCACAACATATTTTCCTTGAGAAAGGAAAATCTCGCTTGGCCTCTCCCAAACCTCGAAGCCTAGGAAGTATTTCATCAGTCCTAGGTATTTCATCTCAAACTCAGAATCTAGCTCCCTCTTACACTGATGAATGAGAGAGTCAGAAGTTTTCGGGAAGATATCACCCACATGGAGAACCAAAATGAGATTCCTTTCTCTATCGACCTTAAAATAAAGGTTTGGATCAACATTACTTCGAGTGAAGCCCAGCTTCATCAAGTAGCTAGCTATCTTCTCATACCAAGCCCTGGGGGCTTGCTTCAAACTATAGAGGAATTTCTTAAACTTGCATACATGTGTGTCTCTATCTCAGACTTCGAACCCCAGAGGTTTCTCCACATACACCTCTTCCTTTATAGATCCATGTGGAAAAGTTGTCTTCACATCCATCTGATGTAGAATCCATCCTTGCATAGTAGCAAGGGTAATAATAGATTGGATGGTGGTATAGCGGGTCACAGGTGAAAATATATCATCATAATCTATGCCTTATTTTTGAGAGAAGCCACAGGCAACGAATCTTTCCTTGTACTTTTCAGCACTTCCATAAAATCCATGCTTGATCTTATAGAGCCATTTCGAGGTGACAACAGATTTGTCAGATCTAAGAATTTTGTGATCCATAATGTAGATAAATGTATTTTGGATTAATCACATCATTAGGATTTGGTCAACGTTTCGAACCATCTAATTTGGTTCATCCTTAGTAAAAGGTTCAAAACGTCGACCTAATCCTAATGATGTGATTAATCCAAAATAAATTTATCAACATATTTGTCCTCCAGCCTTGGGACCACTTCCCAGACATCATTCTTCATAATGGACTCATATTTTTCATGCATAGAATCCTTACAAACTTTATTCTTTATGGCTTCTTCAAATGTTCCAGGATTAGATTATACTATCATACTTATGGCTGCTAGATACCCTTGGTATCTCTTCAGCATCTTTCTTTCACGAAATGTCCCCCTTGGGGAAATATGTCTCTTGGCATCTTCGAGAGTATCCCTAATCCATGAGGATATTCTCTTATTTGAAGGATGTGGATCAATGGGATCGATAGGTCCTTCAACATCGGGCATCAGGTCATCCTTCGGCTCTTCCAACTTCCCTGCTTCTTCATATTCTTTGTCTTCCTTAGAGCTGGGAAGATTTCTTACTTTCTTGAGGGTAGCATCTTCATCAAAGGTGACATCATGGCATATCTCCACTTCTATTTACCAAGCACATAGATTCTATATGCCTTCAAATTTTCACTGTAGGCCACAAAAATTCCCTTCTTTCTAGAAGCATCAAGATTGATTCTCTTTTCTTTCATCACATGAAAGTAAATAGGGCAACCAAAAACTCTAAAATGAGAAACATCAGGTTTCTTACCAGAGTAGAGTTCTTCAGGATTTTTGGATTCCAAAGCAAAATGTGCCCATCTTTTTTGAACATACACAACATTGTTCATAGCTTCTCCCCATAGAAACTTTGGAAGACCTTGGTTAGATAGCATGGCATAGGCAGCTTTCATAATGGTCCTGTTCTTTCTTTCAACAACACAATTTTTCTCAGGAGTGTACATAGTTGTGGTTTCCCTCTTAATTCTAGATTCTCTACAAAAGTCATTAAACTCATTTGACTCATACTCGGTCCCACTGTCGATCCTCAAAAATTTGATTTTCTTCTCAGTTTGATTTTCCACCAAGGCCTTGAAGGTACGAAACCATTTGAATGATTCTCCCTTCTTATTCAAAAAATATATCCAGGTATTACGGGAGAGGTCATATGTAAAGTTATCTAATATGAACATCCTCCCAAGGATGTCACAGTCAGCATACCAGATAATTCAGAATGTATCAAATGCAATATATGAATTGTCTTTGTGATGCTTGAGGGGAATGGTCCCCTTATATGCTTCCCTTCAGCATAACCCTGGCATATACCTTCATGATCATCTCTCAATTCGAGCATCCCTGTCACCACCTTCCTTGCTTTGGGAAGGGCTTTGTAATGAAGGTGTGCAAACCTCTAGTGCCATAACTATGTTTGAAGAGTTGTATCACATGTCATAGCCCCCAATGGAATTCCTCCAACCTGGTAGAGTGTATCAACTCTAAAACCAATAGAAAGAGCTTCCTTGAAGTTCTTCTTCCAAATAAGTACCTTTCCATCAATGAATGCCACCTTGAAACCTTTGTCTTCCATTACTGAAATGGACACAAGGTTCTTCTTCAAATTAGGTACATACAACACATCTTGTAATAGGGTGACTTGACCTTGAGATAAATGGAGGGTCACAGTCCCTATCCCTTTCACAAGTTAGGTGGCATTATCTCCAAGGATAATTTCCAGATTAGTATCCTTCTCAACCAAATTAGAAAGGGCTTCTTTATAACCAGTGAGGTGCCTTGAAGCACCACTATCAATTAACCATACATCCAGGGTGTCAGGTGGAGATGCAGCAAAGAGGGTAGATACAAGAATAAAATCATTTCTCTTATTATCAACAACATTAGACTCATCGTACCTAGAATTTCTTGACCTCTTTAAAGGTTGCCCATTTCCATTACAATCAGAGGGAGCCTTCCTTTTTCCTTGGAACATGTTGTTCCTACCATTCCTTCTTGAGTTGTTTTTGTCATCATCCATGTGAGTGTCCCTTCTATTAGGGCACTCTATTGTATAGGGACCAGTATTGTTACAAGTGTAACATCTTCCCTTCCTTCCTTTGGGACTTTCTCTACCATGGTTTTTATTTCTCGGGCCACCATGGTTCTTCTTCTTTTCATGAGCGGCGAAGGAAGTAGGGTCACTTCCATTACCATTAGAGGCATACTCCTTCATTTGTGTTTCCTCTTGAATGCATCTCGTCAATATTTCATCAAAATCAAGAATTACATTATTATTTAGAATAGTGGTATTGAGTACATGTCAATCATAGGGGATACCTCCAAGTGCAATAAGAACCATCTCTCCATCAAATATTTCTTCCCCACTAGCTAGGAGGTTATTCTTGATTTCAATGAGCCTCATAAAATAGTATTGAATAGATTCATCCTTACCCTTCTTGATAGTCTTAAATTGATTATTGAAGAAGACAATTTGATTAGAACTTTTAGCCCTGAACATGCTCACCAGCTTCTTCATGGCAGCAACTGCATTTGATGGAGGCACTTGAATATTCCCCTGTACATAGTCCATGCCATCTTTATCTTCTAGTGCCAAATCCAAGGACATCTTCCATGCATGATAATATGACTTATCAGTCAATTTAGCATCAGCCTTGAAACCCTTATAGGTTGAGGAGGTCATTTGTCCTTCATAGGATTTCTTCCTTCAGAGATAGCTTCTAACACTAGCTTGGACTCTTGGACTTTGTCTTCACCTCAGCTCTGATACCATGTTAGATTTAGGTAACCATGGTGTTCTATGCTTGATGCAATTTTACTTCAATCTTTCTTAGGCCCAATAAAAAAAATAAATCACATAAACTTGAAAGTAAAATGCTGATAGAACACAATCCAAATATAGATCAGATTTACAATTCCTTTTGTCCAGCAAAGATATGAGATATTGTGGTGTTATGGCAGTTAGTAGGATGCTTCAACCAGCAAAGTCTTTCTTGGTCAGCTAGCAATTTTATGTTTCACACCAACAACCCTCAAAGACAACTCATCACAAGTTAACGCAAGTCAAACTAGGGACAGTGCAGTAAAGTTAATGCAGGTAGGTTCAGAAAAGTCAATGAAGCAAACTAGGGCTTCGGTCAAATAACCCATAATTTATCGATTTTAGTGCTCAGTTGTACGGCCTCCTAAAATCGGAAATTCTGCAGAAGATTGAAGTCAAACTACCAAGGGTTGACCAAGGTCAAAGCTGGTCCACACTTCAGCAGAAAATCCCTAAACAGATTAGCACAGAAAATAGAAATCCCTAAACAGATCAGCGCAGAAAACAACAACTTCACTCCACACGTGTGAGGGAAAAAATTCCTCCAAAGGCTATCGAACCACTTAGATCACAATGAGAGAATGTGATGAGATGATGAGAAAATGACCTCCAAGTCTCTCCAGTTTATATTCATCAATGAGGGTGTGTGACACATCTCTTAGGATGTGGGATAAATTTGGCCAACCTTGCACATGTGGAAAATAAATTCAAAATCAATGTTCTTCTCATCTAATGAAGATGATCTTTAGATCAATATTGCATCTCTTCGAAAGAGGAATCCAAAAAAAATATGACCATCATCATATGAGCAGTGCAACATGGATTTTGGACCTAGTTTCCCCAAATTAACAATTTTCTACATGTTAGTATGTTTCCACTAACCATCTAACAACTCTTTTTTCCCTGCGACCATTTCTTGTAGGTTAGAAATCACTCCTATCAAGCACCGATTTTTTTAGTACACTTGTGTACTAAACACACAAACACAGCAAGGCAGGAAAATGACTGTGAAGGAAAATGAGATGATGATTTTATAGACTGAATAAGTAGAAACACAATGATAAGAATGGTATCTAAGAGGTTTTCAAATAGTGTGATGGATCTAATTTAGCATTCTTTATCCAAAATCATGTATTCATTCTTTGGATATTTGATCTTTGAAGTTGCACTGATCATGTTCTTAAGAAATGTGGTCTTTGCGAGACACTGTTTTCTTATGGTCATCTGTTTGTCTTCGTAGAACCTGCAAAAACTTAGTACTTTCTCTGCAATGAAATGTAAGATTTGGTTCAAACACTTTGCGGGGGGGGGGCTAAATCAATATTTCTTATCAATTAGCACTTTTAAATTTTGTTACAACATTATTTAATCTTAAATTATTCTTTATGTTTATCTAGTAACAACAGTAAACAATAGAACACAATAGGCACATGAATTTTAGGTGGAAAACCCCATCCGGGTTAAAAACCATCAAACGATTTTATATTAAATTCTTCAATCTTCAGCCCCAACTGAAATGAAAGGTACAAATTCCTAGAATTATAGAAAATCATTCTTCTCTAGCTCCCACTAGAAGGACACCCCAATGCCCTAGTTTCTTCTGTAGACAACTGAATGGATGCCCCGACATCTTAGAATGACTAATCAGGTGATCATGTCCAAGAGCGAAAAAATGCTCAAAATTGGAACTACTCAGAATTGGTAACAAATTGATAGACCGGAAAGTATTCGTTGTTTCGATCCTAGCACCGTGAATGGAACTCATATCCAATGTTGGATGTGAAAGATATTCAAGTTTTAAGTTGCCCAATAACCTTCAAAATAGGACCTTTCAACTCAAATTTTTGTCATCTTCAGAAAAATTAATTAACGAGAAAGTTTCATTTTTTTAAGGTTATGTGAGGGCCTATCAAAGGGTGCCACGTGGCCTGCCTGGAGGCTGCCACGTGGCCCCAGGAAAAAGGTTAATTTACTGTGTTAGCCACCTATAAATTTTTTACAAAGTAAACAGGTGGCTAAAAATGTTTCTAAGTCTTGAAGAGAAACATTTCCCTTTGTTACACCATTTTTTGGTCATCTAACCTATTATCATTAGATGAACCCAAGTGTTGGTGTTCCCATGTTTTGGCCAGGTTGACGGAGACCAAAAGATGAGACAACATAGAACCACTTTTAGACCTTAGGATCTATCCCTCCTAGGTCTAGAGAGGGATCTCTCTATGAAGTCAAAGGATATATGCCTTTGAAGTTCTCAATTGTGATCTTAGGCTAGTTATAGGCTCAAGGTTGTTTGTTTGATTGTTTGAGTTTGGTTGTTGAGAATCAGGAAGGAAGGTTTCACCATAAGACAAGGATGGGTAAAGAAGGAAGCTAGGCAAGAATAGATAACTCAGGGAACATCAAGGCCATTGGGCAATGGAGTCAAGAAAGGATTTACTTATGTTTGTATGCTTCAATTGGGCTAGTCATCTAGAGCATTTGGATCTCAAAGACTGATTGGTGGGATGGAACACTAAGGAGTGAGAATGATGGATGGAGAACCATCTGATTCCGTCTATAGATCAGGCCATAGGTCATTTAACTCCAGGCCTGCTTGGACAAACCATAGGCAACACAAGGGATCTTGAAAGGTTTATATGGAAGGGATAGGTTATGAAGAGGCAGAGACAGGATTCTAAACCTCCCAATGTTCCTAACCTCTTTCAATTAAATCTTAACAAAAACATCTGAACATTGATTCTATTAACTTGCACATCAGAGAGCAAGAAATAATCATCCACTACACTGGTTTAGTCAATTAAAGACAATATTCAGATACACATATGAGCAAAAAACATTAAAGACTGAGAGAGCTGGGACATAAGGTACCTAACAAGGGTCAATCTTATGTCATGCATTCAGATGTCAGTCAGAAGAACATGAAATGAAATGGAATTAAACACAGAGATAAGGAAAACATCACCAACTGCTGTAGATCAGGATCCAATGAAAACTGCTTATCATGTTAAACACAACACCAATCAGGTACATCACTGCCCAAAGCTTTTACATTCAGCCTGAATACATCATGTTTCTCGGCCTATCATACAACTGTTACACAAGAAACTTGGCTTGGGACAAAAAAACTTGCAATTCACTGATAATGCGACAACAACCATTACAATGATATCCCTCTGTGCTTTATAGCAGAAGAGACATAGAGGACCGACTGAGGAGGTAGGTGAATTTTAAATGTTACATTTAAACACAACAATGAATGCAGGGCCGAGGCCCATTCCGCTTGATATGCTGTATATTTAATCCTTGTCACCTTCCTGGTGAAAGAAAGATCTGCTTCGGATATGATTTGACCTTTTGGCTGCAGTACTCCAGGTGATTTGATCCAAATAAAAGAACTTGCTGAGAGGTCTGCCTCATGGATGTTAGTTTGTTTTGAACTATAGCTGGGACGAGAAATTCCTTCAAGGACACGACGCATAATAAAGACTGTATGGGAGACCTGTCCTTTATGGAAAAACATTCCGCTGATAAGAAAACCTTGATATTACCTCTTATTGATGTTCAGGATCTCCAGAATCGATCCTCGGGGTCTTCAAAATGATGCTTTGCCTCTTTAAACCTCTGCTTCAGAGCTCAAGATCTTTGCTGACGTGCACTAATCCCTCTGCTCTGTACTAAAACTCCTTGACGCTTCATTACTGCCTCTGTCAAGTTAGCTCGATATTTAAATGGCGCCGGAAGGATTTCAGCGTTTGAACTCTGCTCTCCATTAATGTGAGTCCTGACGGCCCCATTCCTTGACTTTCCTGATGGTACTGGCTCATTAGATTTGACCCTGACTGCGCCGCTCGCCATTGAGGTAGTACATTGAACAACGGCGGTCCCATCCTCTAGAAACTCTGCAACACAGCGAACTTATGAAGAAAACAGTGGACGGAGCGATGAATGCAGGGTGAACGAAACGGTGGTGCGGCGGTGGCGGAAACAAAGCTATTATGATGAAAATGCAGCGGAGTGGTGGAATGTGCAGACAATAGGGTTTGGTAGAATTATGCAACACAGACCATTGGATTCAGGCTGGGAGATGAGATCGACGGCGGATATTGACCGGCGTAACAATATATAAAACTAACAAAAACAAACAAAATGCATGAAATGCGACGGAGATGAATGAAAGAGTGGGACCCAGCGCAGGCGGAGGGCGATTAGATCCTGAACGTTAGATCCCAGATCCGATGGACGGTTAGGATCAAATCGGAGGATCGCAATCGGGGGGGAAAGAGTGACACATTCAAAAAGTTCCGATTGCGATCGGGGCGATGTTGCGATTGAGCGATGACCGTCCGATCGACCGACAGATCAATGGTGGGGACAAAAATTAGAGGGGCAGGTGCGATTAACGCTGAGCCGTCAGATTGTGAAACGGATGGACGGCTAGGATTAAATTGGAGGATCGCAATCGGAGGTCGGAGCGCAAGATTTGCGATTGCGATTGAGCGGGGGCTACGATTAAGCGCTGGCCGTTATATCGGCGGGACAGATCAACGGTCAGGATTGAATCGGGGGGGGGGGGGGGAACTTCCGATTGTGATTGGCAGGGAATTAGCGATGGCCGTTAGATCTGCAGGGGAATGGATGGCCCAGATTAAGTCGGGAGATCGCAATCGGGGCACGAGTAAGAAGGCATGCAATTGATCGGAGGGGATTTGCGATTGGCGGAGGACCGTCGGATCGCGGGGAGAACGGACAGTCAAGATGCAATCGGGGGATCCAATCGGGGCGGCACCAATGGGGGTTGCGATTGCGATCGGGAGGGAGTTGCGATTAGCACTCAGCCGTTGATCTGGTGATAGATCGACGGTGCAGAACCCATCACAAGACTTAACGTGTAAAACGATCGCATCGGAGCTTTTTGATATTTACAAAGGATTGCACCCGCCCGGCGGTTCCGATTGCGATTGGCCCCAAGGCTTAAGCACTTGGCTTTGGGGAAGGGTCACGTGGGGAAGTGGTTTGAAAGGGGCTGGCAGAAAGGGGCTAGGCCTTATAATAAGGTCAGAAGATGGGTTTTGTGCCCATTTTAATGGGTTTTAAGGGATTTAAAGAGAAACGATAAGGGGAAAAAGGGGAAAAAGGCTAAACAAAGGGTAAGAGGGGGAATTTAAAGGGGATTTTAGGGGGATTTGAGGGGTAAAAGGGGAAATAGAAGGGGAGCCAAGGGGGGATAAAAGAGGCTAAATGAGGGTAACAGAAAGGGAATTTGGACAAAGGGAAAGAGGGGGAATTGATGTATGTTGCAGGGGTAAAGGAAGGAATGACATGCCCTTTTTAGCAGTTTACTAGCAGAAGGGGATTTGTATTAGGCACAGCAATTGAGAGACTTCAAGGAGGATGGATTTTCAGGGGAAAGGAATTCCTTGAAGACTCAACAATGATTTAGCCCCCTATTTTCTTGTCAAAAATTTCATAGGGGGGCTAACAGTGGCTCCACATGGGGATGGCTTCTTCTTGAAGGAGTCAAGAATTCAGAAATAGATCTCTTGGTGTAGGCCAGATGCCTGCTGCCATAAGCCATCTTTCTTCTTTCTTTAGATTAGCTGCCACAATATATCGAATACACAAATCAGCAGAAACATTTTCCCAACCAATCTACCTACCCAAACTAGAGTTCTAACAATTTTCCCTTGGGTGCATTTGAATTAGCAGACCCTTTACATTTTATTTTGCAAAACAAAAACAAACCTATTCTAATTCTACCCTTATTGCTCCATGAGGCTAGATTAGACTGTTGGCCTCATCTATTTCTCTACCTAATCTACTACCTGTTGGGATTAAACTGTCCAACAGGTTTCTTAACCTACATTCTAAGACAGGAAATTTAAACACAGCCAAGCCAGGATTAGACAGTCTTACTTGCTGGGCAGAAACTTGAAGAAAACAAAACTGTGAAGGCATGGAATTCTGCAACTGTGAAACATCCTTCTTTCTTTCTTGTGACTCAGGTTTTGAGCATATTTGAGTCACTTCTTTCATTTGCTCCAGCTCTGATTTTGGGCATATTAGAGCTGATGTTCTTTTCCTTGCTGATCCAGATTTTGAGCTTGTTTGGATCAGCTATTCAGCATCCTTCTGGCTCAGATTTTGAGTTTATTAGAGCCAATATTTTTTCCTCAGAGGTTCATGTTTTGAGCATGTCTGAACCTCTCTTCTCATTCTGGTTTTTGGGACAATTTCTTCTCTTTTTTTTCTTTTTTCTTTTTTTTTGAAAATGAAAATTCGCAATGGTATATACAATGGAAATGAAACTGGAAAGGGAGAATTAGCAGAAATAGCGTTTGAGCATCCTTCCATTGACAGGACCCCCAAACAGCTCTGTACCATCGATTTCTTGTAAGAAAAATGCATTAGGACCCACAATGGCCTGAATGATGAATGGACCTTGCCACAAGCTGTCGAATTTGCCATGTTTTCCTTTATCCTCTCTTCTTGAATCCCACTTCAGGACCTTGTCCCCAACCTTGAAATTTGTTGCTTTGGTAATTTTGTCAAACTATCTCTTCATGTTCTCCTGCACTCTGACAGCTCTGTCATAAACCTGCTCCCTTGTTTGCTGAAGATGGATTGTTTCATTAATTCTCCTTATCATGCTGTCTTCTTCTGATTGGATTTCTTGGATAAGCTTTACCACTGGTATCCCAAGGCTAGTAGGAAAAACTGCTTCTGTCCCATAAACCAGCTGGAAAGGGGATATGCCAATAGATTTCTTTGTGGTGAGCCTGTCTGCCCACAAGGCATGTATCAACTTTTTATGCCACGACCTTTTGTTCTCTTCCAGCAGCTTCTTAATGATTGTAACCAGGCTTTTATTTGATGATTCAGCTAGGCCATTACCCTGGGGGTAATAGGCAGTTGAATGTCCGAGTGCAATTCAGTACCTGTGACAGAAATCAATCATTCTTTTGGATCCGAAAGCAGCAGCATTGTCAGTGATTATTTTCCTTGGGCAGCCAAACCGAGATAAGATGAAGTCTTCTAGGAACCTAATGATGACATAATCAGTGGCATTCCTAGTGGGTATGGCTTCAATCCACTTAGTGAAGTAATCAGTAGCAGTCAGGATCCATTTGTGTTGCCCAGAAGAAGAGGGATGGTTTTCTCCAATGAAGTCTAAGCCCCATTGCATGAAGGGGCCTTCTATGGTGATAGGTTGCAGAGGGAGGGGAAGGAGCTTTCTTTTGCCCTCAAAAATTTGGCATTTGTGGTAGGTAAGTACCATTTTATGAACATCACTAAAGAGTGTAGGCCAATAGTACCCAACCCTGAGTATCTTATTTGCAGTGGCCTTCCAACTCAGGTGGCCTCCACACTCCCCAGCATGGAATTCTTGTTTGATTCTTTCAGCTTCAGTTTCAGGCAAACATTTCAGCAAAAGACCATTTGGATTTTTCCAATATAGACTCTCATTCATAATGCAGTAATTTCTAGCTTTGAGTTTTATGAATCTGACCTTTGTTTTGGACAGTTCCGGAGGGGCATTGAGGTGGGTGAGAACGTAAAGGATATCAGCATACCAAGGAGAGTTCTGAAACTGCTCCTCAACAGTTGGATGGGGCAATCCTTCCTACTCATCCAGGGCATTCATCATGTTAATATCAAGGGACTGTAGATTGGATTCAACCATCAATTGGGCTAGGCCTTGACCTTTGATCAGCTTGGTGGGTTTGATTTCAATGTCATATTCTAAAATTGTAGCGATCCATTTGCCCCTTTTCCCATCTGGGTCTTGGGACAAGATATCTTTGACCACTATATTTGGCACATAGGCAATGGTGTGAGAATGCAGAATGTACACCCTAAAGTTTTTTAAGGCCATAATCAGGGCATAGGCCTACTTTTCCATGATGTTGTACTTTAAGGGTGCATCTCTCAAGGCTTTACTGAAGAAGGCTATAGGCTGTTCCTTACCTTCTGAATTTTTCTGCAGCAAAACTGCAGCTATTGTGTGTGGGGAAGCAAATGAAAAGATCAGAAAATCTTTTGAAAAGTTAGGGCTGATAAGGACAGGGGCCTGCGTGAGTGCAATCTTTACTAACTCAAAATATTTTTTGGCTTCAACAGTCCACTTGATTCTTGCATCTTTCTTTAGCATTTCAGTCATTTTCCTAAGATGCTCAGCAAGATTGGGGATAAATCTTCTAAGGAAAATGATCTTCCCAATGAAGGATTGTAGCTCCTTGATGTTTCTTGGATGTGAAATTTGAAGTATTCCCTCAACTCTCTGGGGGTCTATCCTAATCCCTTTCTCGGATATGATGTGGCCCAGAAGCTTACCTTCTTGCAGCCCAAAAACAGTCTTCTTAGGATTTAGGGACAGACCGTACCTTCTGCATTTTTCAAAAACTTTCCTCAGATTTTTTAAGTGTTCTTCTTCTGTTTTAGAAAAGACAGTTAAGTCATCCAAGTAGATAACTATAAAGTGTCCAATCTCATCTGAGAAAGCAATATCCATTGCTCTCTGGAAGGTAGCTCCAGCATTCATAAATCCAAAGGGCATTTTCACATACATGAAGGTGCCCCATGGAGTGGTAAAAGTCGTTTTGAGTTGATCTTCTGGGAGTACCAGAACTTGGTTGTATCCTGAAAAACCATCGAGCAGGGAGATTCTTTTAGAGCTCACTACCTTCTGTAGGATATGCTCCATTATAGGCAAAGGGTAGTTATCTTTCAGGGAGGCTCTATTGAGGTTTCTGAAGTCTATGCACAGTCTAATCTCCCCTGTTTTCTTCCTTACATCCATTAAGTTTGACACCCAATCAGAAAACCTTACATGGATAATAATGCATGCATCATACATCTTCTTAATTTCCTTTTCTACTGCAGGCAATTCTTTTGGATTAATTCTACGGAGTTTTTGTCTGAAAGGTTTCTGATTTTCCTTCAGTGGTATCTTATGTTGTATAATGTTGGTGTCATAGGCCTTTAAGTCTTCGTAGCTCCATGCAAACACATCAATGAATTCCTTAAACAAGTCAATGTATCTTTTCTTCATATCTGTAGGTATAGACTTAGCCAGTTTTATCATTTTGGGTTTGTCTTCAGTTCCTATGTTACATTCTTCTACATCTGATTCTGCATGTTCTATTGTGGGCTTCTTTGCAACATCATCAAAATCAAAGAGGTCCTCTAAGGGTGCTAAGCCTCTTGGTATGTTCTTGTCTTTGGCTTGCAGCACCTCCATTTCTTCTCTATCTACATTTTCACGTTTTATGGCTGAATCTCCAGTTTCTTCAGAAAAAGAATTTATTTCTATACTACAAGGTGTTTCTAGTTCATCTGGGGAATCCTCACTTGGGCAGCTGTCATCAGATTTTGAGTCTGAATCAGAAAATTCAAACTCATTTCTGCCCATTAGGAAATCTTCAATCTGTTTGTCTCCTTCAAAGACCTGCCAGTATTTTTCATTGTCTGGCACTGCAGGTCTGAATTTAGTCTGAATGACGATTTTTTGGTCAACTGGGGCTTTAGGATAAGAGCTAGCTAGGCAGGCTAGTCCATTTACAATAGCGTTTTTACCCCTAGGAATGGATACTAAATCATATTCAACAAACGTTTTCAGCAAATCTAGAGTATCATTCCTATATGCCCTAAGCCTGGGGTGTTTTGCTGAATACTCACCATTCATCTGTTTGATCACTAACTCAGAGTCTCCTCTCACGACTATCCTACGGGCTCCTAATTTTTTCAATAGATTTAAGCCCAAGATTAGGGCCTCATATTATGCAATGTTATTCGTGCATTTGAATTGCAGATTGACAGCGTGGCTCTCTGTGTGGTCATTTTCGGTGTTACGCAGCCACACTCCTACTCCAGTGCTTTGTCTAGTACAGGACCCATCAAAGTTCATTTCCCACAGGGGTTCTTTGTTTACTTCCACTTCTCTTTCTACCTTACAGTTGGATTCGCCATTAGGTTGAGTTGGGAGGTCTGTACTAGGTTGTAAACTATCTTGTTGTTCGTAGAGGCCATGGATGTCAGGGAGGTGGTTGGCTTGCTGTTCTTGTTCTGTTTCTGTTTCACTTGGAGTGAGAGATCCACCACAGATCCTACAAGCTTCATTTCTAATTTCCTCTTCATTTTCAGTGTGCTGCCCATGGTCTTCCTGGTCATATTCTTCCAGAGTGGCCATTATGTGGAGGTCTATAGGCTCGGTGTTCTCATTTGTATGCCTATTCTGGGACTCTGGCTCTTCTAAGGATTCATCATTACAAAATATGAAGGATTCAAGGTCAGTATGCACAGAATATAATGGTGAATTTTCAGGTTTCTCGGGGCTGCTGACTAGGAATTTCATTTGGGACTCTCTATACAGTCTTCTTAATTGGCCAAATATAGGGATAGTGGCATATGAGCCATCCATCTGCATGGTGCCTTGCAGCTTGGCTCCCCATGATCTTGACAACAACATGCCATACTTGGGTGGCACGTCTGCCACCACTACATCCATGACCATACATTTCGCAGGAATTTGAGTTAAGCTCACACATAAGTCTTTGATGAGGCCTAGGCATTTTACTCTACTAGAGTCAAATGAGTATAAGTCTTTGTAGGGTCTGGTGATTTCGAGGCCTAACTTCTCCATGACTACCTTAGGCATTAGATTGTGTGATGCACCGGAGTCATGCATGGCATTATGAAGGATCTTGTCATGAATGTTAAGACTGATATAAAAAGGTGGAACTACCGCTTCCTGAAATTTCCCCTCAATCTTGGGACCGAATAAGAGGGTAGGCTGATCATCACTCAAATTTACAGTGTCATTATTTATACTCAGATTTAATGCTTTCAAAATCTGGCCTTTATATACATCCTGAGTGGCAAGCTCAGATAATGGTACAGAGATTTTGATTTTTGCAATCTCACTTTCTAAATTGAAAATGGATTGGCTTTTGGGAATGTTCAAATCTTTTTTATTTGCAACTACCTTAGTAGTTGAATTGGTTTGTGTTTTTTCATTATGTACATGTGTAGAAACAGTTCTATCAGGAACACTAATGGAGGTACTAGTGCTGCTAGCTGGTTGAATTTGTTTTTCATTGTTTTGGTTGCCTTTCTGTTTTTTTTCTCAAAACTCTCAGCTGTTGATTTATCGTTTACAGCGGTTACTTTAGAAGATTTTTCAGGCCTCTTTTTGATGGTCACCTCAGGAGTTTTGGTTTTGGAAGTTTCTTGGTTCCTTTTGCTCCTGAGCCCATATTGTTCGCTGACCTGTAACATGGCATCTTAGAACCCAAGTCTGTACTATTCAGTTTCTAATCTTTCCTCATCCCAATATGAAGATGAGGGCTGATCATCCTCTGAGTCACAGTTCAGAATTGAGTCCTCTGTTTCGAACATGTTTATCACATTCCCTTCAGACTCTTTTATGATTCCCTCACCCTCATCAAGAAAGTTTTGGAAAGGGGGAATGACTTGCTGATCTGACTCTTTCTGTCTGTTGGGAGTGTTGTTGTTTCTTCTAAAGTTTTGGTTTTGGTTTTGATTTTGGTTCCTGTTCTGAGTGACAGCCATCTTTTCGACCATTTGGTATAGCTTATCCACATTCTTAGACAATATGTCAACCTTTGGATCTGAAGTGGAGGCTATAGTTTCATCCTTGTATGTTACTCTCTTCTCAGCTCTCAGTTTGGCTGTTTTTTCAATCAAATTTGCCTCTATGTTTACTACCCCTTTCTGCATATCCTCCAATGTGGTATATTCTTTATCTCTAAGCTCATAGGCCATGTCAGCATCAAATCCATCAGGATATTTGGCCAGGGCCATACCTTGTGGAGGTTTCATGTGTGGGGGAAGAGCGTTGTAAATACTGTTGAATCTAGTGGTGTAATCATGAACACTTTCCCCTACGTTCCTCTTAAGGGACATGTATTCTGCTAGGAGCTGACGAGGGTTCGCCCTAGTTTCCCATTTATTAATGAAAGTTTGGTATAAAGCAGGGAGATCATTGATACTACCAGCAAGTAGGTTTTTAAACCATTTCTTTACTTCTCCCCCCAGGCTCTGCACAAAAATTCTCATTTTGATTGTTTCATCATCAATTTCCATATAGTCAAAAGAGTCCTCCATTTTATCTACATGTTGTTGTGTTTTTGTAGGCTCTTTAGCAGGGAAGTGTGGGATTTTTGATTGAAAATAATCTAGTAAGGGTAGTAAAGGCTGAGGTAGGACTAGAGGTGCATACCAGGCTGCCATGATGATGTTCTGATGAGGTATAGGGTTGGCTTGAGCAGCTGGTAGTTGGATGATAGGGATGGTAGGACCAGCAGAAGTCTATTGAGCAGATCTAGGGTGAGAAAGCCCCAAGTTTTGGAGAAAGTGGAGATCAGGTGGTGTGGAAGGAGGGGTTTCGCTGTCCCTAGTGTCTGGCTAGTCTAAAACACTGAATGACCTAGTTCTAGGTAATCTGTTTTGGAGGTCTAGGTCGAAGAAAGGGTCTAATAGAGCTGCAAGATCTTCTGGTGCAGAATTGGCTCTATGAATGTTGCTGAAAATAGTTGATCTCCTACTCACTGGTGTTCTTTTAAGGATTTTCTCAGGATTATCAACTGTTTCAGGTGGGTTTGGATCAGGGAAAGCTCTTGTATGAATGGTTCTGTGAGTCAGAGTGTTGTTTATAAGCCAAGCAGCTTAGCCCTACTTGTTATTTCTACTGTGGTTAATGTTGTCTTGGGAACTGGCCTCCTTGTGGAGTCTTCATTATGCTTCGAGACTGGTCTCCCACTGGAGTCTGATGTGAAACCAAGATAAGCAGCAGGCCTACTGATCACCAGTGGAGTCTTTAACGTTTAGGAACAATGGAGTCGCCAGGTGGAGGGTTTAGGATGTTTCTAGGGTACACTGTCCACCACAGTGCTCAAGCACTATCACCTTTCAGGAATCTCCTCTAAAGCAACAAGCTCCAACCAGAGATTGACTGGGAGGGCATTTACCAGACATGTCACCCCTGAAGAGAGGATCAGATCTGGAGGCTACCTGGCCCTATCCAGGCTCTGTCTAAGAGAATGGTGGATGTTCAATAATGGAGGCTGATTCAAGAAAGGCGTGACTTGCTGTCAACCTAACCAAAGCTCTAAGTTTCTGAGGTTTTAAGAGTGTTTAAGACGAAATGTACTCAGAATCCCCAGTGGAGTCGCCATTATGTTGGTGTTTCGATGTTTTGGCCAGGTTGACGGAAACCAAAAGATGAGACAACATAGAACCACTTTCAGACCTTAGGATCTAGCCCTCCGAGGTCCAGAGAGGGATCTCTCTATGAAGTCAAAGGATATATGCCTTTGAAGTTCTCAATTGTGATCTTAGGCTAGTTATAGGCTCGAGGTTGTTTGTTTGATTGTTTGAGTTTGGTTGTTGAGAATCAGGAAGGAAGGTTTCACCATAAGACAAGGATGGGTAAAGAAGGAAGCTAGGCAAGAATAGATAACTCAGGGAACATCAAGGCCATTGGGCAATGGAGTCAAGAAAGGATTTACTTATGTTCAATGTGTAAGCTTTAGTTGGGCTAGTCATCTAGAGCATTTGGATCTTAAAGACTGATTGGTGAGATGGAACACTAGAGGATGGAAATGAAGGATGGAAAACCATCCGCACCGTCACATCAAAGCGAGGTCATTTAATCTCCAGCTCAGCTGGAGTTGCAAACCATAGGCAACATAAGGGATTCCGTGAGTATTATATAGATGAGGTGTTATAAGAGTGAGATGGATTCTAAACCTCCCAATGTTCCTAACCTCTTTCAATTAAATCTTAACAAAAACATCTGAACATTGTTTCTATTAACTTGCACATCAGAGAGCAGGCAATAATCATCCACTACACTGGTTTAGTCAATTAAAGACAATATTCAGATACACATATGAGCAGAAAACATTAAAGACTGAGAGAGTTGGGAATAAGGTACCTAACAAGGGTAAATCTTATGTCATGTGTTCAGATGTCAGTCAGAAGAACATGAAATGAAATGGAATTAAACACAGAGATAAGGAAAACATCACCAACTGCTGTAGATCAGGATCCAATGAAAACTGCTTATCATGTTAAACACAACACCAATCAGGTACATCACTGCCCAAAGCTTTTACATTCAGCCTGAATACATCATGTTTCTCAGCCCATCATACAACTGTTACACAGGAAACTTGGCTCAGGACAAAAAAGCTTTCAATTCACTGATAATGCGACAACAACCATTACAATGATATACCTCTGTGCTTTATAGCAGAAGAGACACAGAGGACCGACTGAGGAGGTAGGTGAATTTTAAATGTTACATTTAAACACAACAATGAATGCAGGGTCGGGGCCCATTCCACTTGATATGTCAGATATTTAATCCTTGTCACCTTCCTCAGTGAAAGAAAGATATCGCTCCTGACATGATTTGATCTTGGTCGTTGTGCGTACCTGTGCAGATTTGATTCAAATAAAAGAACTTGTTGGAGAGGTCTCGCTCATGGATGTTAGTTTGTTTTGAACTATAGTCAGACGCAGAAATTCTTTCAAGGACACGACGCATAATAAAGACCGTATGGGAGACCTGTTCCTTTATGAAAAAACATTCTCACGATAAGATGACCTGATATTACTCTCTTGCTGATGTTCGTGGATCTCCTAATCGATCTCAGGGCTCCTCAAAATGATGCTTGCCTCTTTAAACCTCTCGCTTCAAAGCCTGGATTCGCCGACGCGCACTAATCCCTCTGCTCCGTACTGAAACTCCTTGCTACTTCATTACTGCCTCTGCCGAGTTAGCTCGAGCTTTTAATGGCGCCAGAAGGATTTCGGCGTTTGAACTCTGCTCTCCATTAATGTGAGTCCTGACGGCCCCATTCCTTGACTTTCCTGATCGTACTGGCTCATTAGATTTGATCCTGACTGCGCCGCTCGCCATTGCGGTAGTACATTGAACAGCGGCGGTCCCATCCTCTAAAACTGCAATGCACGAACTTGGCGTAACAGAAAACAAAGGACGAGCGACGAAGTCGTGTGGTGAACGAAACTAAGGTGCGGAGGTATGGAACAAAAGCTATTATGATGAAAATGCAAAGGAGTGGCAGAATGTGCGGTAACAGGGTTTGGGTAGAATTATGCAAAATGGCAGCGACGTTGGATTCAGTCGAGATGAGACTGACGACGTACATCGACTCTGCCGACGAATATATGAAATCAACAAAAAAATGAAACAAAATGCATGAAATGCGATGGAGACAAGAACAAGAAGAGTGCGGGGACCCAACAGAGTTAGGCTTACTAGATCCCGACCGTTAGTTCGCATCCGATGACCAAGCAGACCGAATCGGGAGGACCTAACCTGGGGTGGGGGGGGGGGGGGCAAGGGCACACATTCGCAAGTTCCGATTGCGATCGGCGATGTTGCTACTGAGCCACGACCGTCAACGCGATAGTGCGTACGTACAAGATTGAATCGGAAGATAGAGAGAAGGACTTGCGATTGATGATCGGAGGTCGGGATGCGATTGAGCGCTGACCGTCCGATCGACCGACAGATCAACGGTGGGGGCAACAATCGGAGGGGCAGGTGCGATTAACGCTGAGCCGTCAGATTGTGAAATGGATGGACGGCTGGGATTAAATCGACGGATCACAATCGGAGGTTGGAGCGCAAGATTTACGATTGCGATTGAGCGGGGGCTGCGATTAAGCGCTGGCCGTTAGATCCAGCGTACGCATCAAATTCGCCGCATTAACCTGGGGAACTTCCGATTGTGATTGGAAGGGAATTAGCGATGGCCGTTAGATCTGCAGGGGAATGGATGGCCCATATTAAGTCAGGAGATCGCAATCGGGGCACGGTTAAGAAGGCATGCGATTGATCGGAGGGGATTTGCGATTGGCGGAGGATCGTCGGATCGCGGGGAGAACGGACGGTCAAGATGCAATCGGGGGATCCAATCGGGGCGGCACCAATGGGGGTTGCGATTGCAATCGGGAGGGAGTTGCAATTAGCACTCAGCCGTTGATCTAGTGATAGATCGACGGTGCAGAACCCATCACAAGACTTAACGTGTTAAACGATCACATCGGAGCTTTTTGATATTTACAAAGGATTGCACCCGCCCGATGGTTCCGATTGCGATTGGCCCCAAGGCTTAAGCACTTAGCTTTGGGGAAGGGTCACGTGGGAAAGTGGTTTGAAAGGGGCTGGCAGAAAGGGGCTAGGCCTTATAATAAGGTCGGAAGATGGGTTTTGTGCCCATTTTAATGGGTTTTAAGGGATTTAAAGGGAAACGATAAGGGGAAAAAGGGGAAAAAGGCTAAACAAAGGGTAAGAGGGGGAATTTAAAGGGGATTTTAGGGGGATTTGAGGGGTAAAAGGGGAAATAGAAGGGGAGCCAAGGGGGGATAAAAGAGGCTAAATGAGGGTAACAGAAAGGGAATTTGGACAAAGGGAAAGAGGGGGAATTGATGTATGTTGCAGGGGTAAAGGAAGGAATGACAGGCCCTTTTTAGCAGTTTACTAGCAGAAGGGGATTTGTATTAGGCACAACAATTGAGAGACTTCAAGGAGGATGGATTTTCAATGGAAAGGCATTCCTTGAAGACTCAACAATGATTTAGCCCCCTATTTGCTTGTCAAAAATTTCATAGGGGGGCTAACACCAAGTACACCATGTAAGACCAATTTTACCCTAAGTAAAATTTCTTTCACCATGTGAAATAACATTTGTTTATATTTTATAGTCATATTTAACCCAAAACAAGGAAATTAATTAAATAAATCATTATTTATTTGATTATTTCCTAGGAATAAGTTATTTAAATCATTATTTAAATAATATTCCTAGTTAAATTTGACTAAATCATTTTTAAATAACTAAATAAATCATTATTTATTTAATTATATTCCCACCATCTCCGTAAAATAATAAATAAATCATTTATTTATTTATTTATTATAAATAAAGGAATTGACCCAAGTCAAAAGACCTTTTCCCTCCAACAAATATAATAAAATATTCCTAAAGGGTAGTTCTAGAATTTTATTAATAATATTTTATTCATGCACCAATTCTAGATAACCCTAATATTTTGTTATAAATAGAAGGGTTTTCCCCATTCATTAGTCACCTCCATTGCATTAGATCACTCTAGATCTATACTAGGTCACATTCTCCATTTTTGCCTTGTGAGCTCCCATTGAGTTCTATGTTTGTCTGGGTTTTCTACAACAACAAGAGAGAGGAATTTTAGATCTGAAACACTGAGGACTTTGAAGAACCCATCCCATTGAGGAGAACCAGAAAACACCTTTCTTTTTTTCCTCTCAGGTGCCCCCTTTTTAAGATAATATAAAAATTCTTTCAAATACATTGTTCTTGTCTTGTCTATTGGATGTGTGGAGCCACATTTTACTTTATCTGCTTAATGTCTTTTATTTTTAGATTTGGATTTGCGCAGCATTATTTGGATCACCTTATTGCAGATTTAAAGATATTTGGAAGCCATAATCGATGTTAGGGCTATTTGTTATGCATAGCTAAAGTGGTCTTTTACGACGAAAGATTCATACTAAAAATTGGCGACTTCGCCCGGGTTTTCTTTTGCGACCGCTGTCGTTTTATATATTCTTGCATATCCAACTATTTCAGACCCTAGGGTTTTTTTCTTCCGTTTTCTGTTTTTCCTATTTTTATGGTGATTTTCACCTCTAAAACCCTCAAACATTAAAATTTTTAACTTTCGTGTGTTTCTGGCCCTATTGCGCAGGTGACAGACATCAGCCGCAGCTGAGACGACAACTTTTTCTGAAATCTGCCGCCGAGAGACCCAGGTCTGTAGGTCGCACTTATCAGCCCAAAAAATATGACTTAGTCTTGAGGTCGCACTTTTCTACCCAAAATCTGTGACCTGGACTGAAAACAGGTCAGAACCTGCGACCTACACTTTTTTCTGCAATTTTCCAGCACTTTTTCTGGGTTTGTCTGAAGCTTCTGTCAGGGTTTTCCAGCCTCTGTCTCCACCCGTTTAGACCTGTTTCTAATCTATTTCACTCAAATAAGTGGGAATCTTTCCCCTTAGGGCTATAGTACCCTCCACCTTTTGTGGGAGAGTTTTTGCTATTTTAGAAGTCTGAATTTCCAGAGTTTCAGCCTTATTTCTTTTAGATCTGATACCTCATTTTCAGATCCCTTTTGATAAGCTCTTATCCCTTTCCAATCACCTCATTTAGTTTTTTTTGGGTTCATTTCTAGGGTTGCCTCCTTGTCCCTTCTATTTTTATCTGATCTCCTCCTTTTTAGTAGCAACCTTACCTCTGCTTCTTTGTTGTTCTCTACACCTCTTTTCAGCAGATTTCTCCTTTAGATCCCCATCCCTCCCGACCTTAGATATGTTGGCCTCTTTTTTGCATGCTTTTCTTAGTTTTTTCCCTCTTATAGACTAGTTTTTAGAGACTCGCCCTTTTGGGTTAGATTGATGCATTGATAGCTGTTAATTTTCTGTTCTTTAAGTCTTATTTACTGCAGATTTATTTTCAGTTACGCAACACACTTTTTCTTTTACTCTCAAAACGTCTGGGTTTAAACAATTGAAATTAAACGCACACCACACACTGACCCTAAGTGAAGAAGAGCCTGGTTAACACCTCCTGGCAAAGCCTTTAAAATCAATTGACACTGCACCTCTCTGCCCTTGTTTCGACATTGACCTCACTTGATTTTGCCCCTCCCTGCCCCTATCGGTTTTCTTCATCCCGTCATCATTGCGCCTCCAAGGCGTTTGTCCCAGAGAATTCTTGGCCTTCACCCTCAGTTTCCGGTTGGTCGACTTCCTCCTTCCCGTCGTCATCGAGTTAGTCCTCCCCCGAGTCCACACTCTGACTCTTCCTTTGATTGTTCGGGTTCTCCCCCTACTCCTAGTTCTCCTCCTGTTACCTTCACCATGTCTAGTTCAGGACCTAACGCTAACCCCAGTTCTACTGTTGGGTCCATTTCCAGTGGAACCACTATGGGACCTACCTCGACTGCCCCATTGCTCCCTTATATGGCTGGTCTCAGTCTCCTTGACTTCAATCAGCTGATCAATGATCCTATTCACCACGATGTCAGTTGGCCTGCTATGCCAACCAAGCTCCCCTCCGACATTCCCAAGTTTGAATGCCTTGCTAGTGAATATCCCTCCAACCATATCCGATATTTCCACATGTGGTGTTCCTCCAATTCCATCACCGGTGACTTCATCCGTCTTTGATTTTTCCAACGCACGCTTACTAGCGAAGCTTCTAAATGGTATGTTGATCAAGTCACCTCTTCCCATACCACCTTTCCGACCATTTCCCAAGCCTTTTTTATCTTATTTCCAGCTCCCTCTCTGATACGACACTGGTACTGAACTCTTGACTTCTTTTCATCAATCCTCTTCAACCCGCCTTTCCGCTCATGTCAAGGAATGGCGACGAAGACGGAGCTTATGTCGCGCTCCCCCCTTTGAAGATCAGGTTTATATGGATTGGTTCCTTCGCTCTCTTTTACCTCCCATTGGAAAAGATGTCGCATCCCATTTTCCTCAAACCGAAGAAGCCGTCCTCCAAATAGCCCTGAAATATGACCTTATCTATGCTCAATCTGGTTATGTTTATACCATCCTTCCTGACCTCCCCAAGCACGGTGGCCCTAATGCCTCAGGGGCATATCCCTCTGCCGATGGTATCGTTGGAGCTATGTGACATACCCCTGCTAAACCTCTTCTAGGCTATGGTTTCCCTTCATGAGGGGCCAGCCCCTCTGGCACTTTTCCCCCTCCCGGTAGCATATATCTGGGATATGGCATGCCTCCTCCTTTTTCCCACACTCCTACTTACCTCAACGTTGCCCATCCCACCCCTTATCTGTACCCCAGGCCTGGTGTCCCAGCTCCTCTAGCATTTGGACCTCCCACTCCCTTGCCTTCTCCACCCCCGCAACCACACTTACTACCCCCTCCAGGGCAAGTATTTGCGCAACAGGGGGCAACTACTCTTCTTCCTTCTCAAAGAAAGAGGAAAGGAAATCAATCTGCTTCTGGTAATCGTGGATCCGATCCTTCAAGTATTGATCCTACCATTTCCAACCAGCCACAGGGCTCTCAGCCCAAGCCAGACAGGCCGCTTCGCACCAATAAGCCCTATTCATGTTGCGGTGTTTATGGTCATTACACTCACGATTATCCCTTGTTACCACAAATGCGGCAGATGTGGGAGTCTCATGCCACCGTGCAGGAACAACACTCCTCCCCTACTGTCCCTCCCAATATGGCTACTTCTCAACCCGCTGTGTTTACCGATCCTTTCCCTCAACAAGGATTCGTGGCTACTCAACCCCCTCATGCCCTGGTAACCATTCAACCTTCCCCTTTTGGTTCCTTAGATTACCAAATTCTCATGATGGCCTCTGACCAACCTCTCACCATTGACCTTAACCTTCAAACTTGGTCTCGTGAGTACTCCACACCTCCTGTTCCATCTGTCTCTGAGTCCCCATCTTCAAGTCCTACAAAGCCTCTATCGACACCCAATGGTCCCTTACAAATCCCTCCACCTAAAGCTGAGGTTCATACCAAAATTCCTAAGGGTCCATTACACTGAAATGCTACCTCTGGTCGGGCTGCCCATTCATATAGCATAGTAGATGATCTGGCACAATCACCTGCTGCCATTTCAACACTGGAACTCCTTCAGTCGTGTCCTTCTCAAAAGAAGGCTCTACTATCTGCTGTGGGTGCTGTAGATCCTGCTGATGACCAACTAATTGTTTTCGATGCCCATCAGTCTGACCATCCCCCCCCTTCCTGCTTCTGTTGCTTTCCAAATCCCAGTCAAAATCTGAAATGCCAATGTCGCTCGGTGTATTATTCATGAGGGGGCATCTACCTATGTGATGTCCGCTTTGGTTTGGAAACAACTCGGATCTCCTGAGCTGGCCCCTTCCACTATCACTCTTCATGCGTGGGATGGCCATGCCTCCCAGCCCATTGGCCTATTCCGTAACTATCCTATCCCCTTTGCAGGCAAGACTGTTTGTGTCAACGTTGAATTTATCGATGCTCCTCTTGACTACAACATTCTTTTGGGGCATAGTTACACCTATGCCATGTCTGCCATCCCATCTGCAATCCACCGCAAGATTTTTTTCCCTCATAATGGCAAGATTGTCACCATTGACCAGCTAACATACCATGAACCAAAATATCAGACCTCCCCTGAGTCCACCATCTCTACTGTCACCAATAAGAAAATTGTTGATTCTTTGACCAGTGTTTCCCCTGGAGTCTACAAAGACTCCTCATTGCTTGGAAATTTCCCAGATCCTCCCCCTCCTCTAGTCTCTGATCCCAGCTTGGCAAATGTTTGCATGATGAAATCGTCTCAGGCTGCCTTTCTGCAGCTTGCTTCGGCTAGTCAGCAACCTCAACCTCGTCCGCCGCACCCTGCTCCTAGCCCTTCGCCTCAGCCGACTAAACCTCTCCCGCCTAGACCTTCCCATCCCCCTCACACTCAAGAACCTCCCTACCCTCCTGAGTTGGTTCCCTCAGGTCTCCACCATATGGGATCCATCCCTCCTGGCCATTACCCCACTGGTCAGATACCTTTCCTTGGTCCCCCCCCCCCGATGTCTATTCGGTTCCCGTCATGGCCACCCTTTCCCTCCCTAATTTAACCTTGGGAATACCAATATGGTATCTTACTCCTCCAGCCGAGACCCCACTAGGCCACCCCAAACCATACATTGCTGTGACACCAGTGCAACCGATTCCCTTCGCTCCTTCCATCGCTACAGTGCCCCTAGCCCCTCCGCAGGACCCTTCTCCTACTGTGACAACTACAGGCAAGAAAAGAAAAAATCGCAAGGGGGCATCCAAGGACAAGGCCACCACACCCGACCCTACCCCTTCCCCACCTGCCAAGCCTTGTGCCTTGTGTGATGGTATCGGTCATGCCACCCATACTTGTCCTGAGTTGCCCCGTATCCAACCCATGGTTAAAGTCGCGTTCCCTGAATCTATGGCCCCTGAAACCTCTGTTTCTTCCTCATCCGCAGCCAAGAACTCAAAGACTCTTTGCACCAACAAACCCTGTGCTCTGTGTGGTTTCCATTGCCATTATTCTCACCATTGTCCTCACCTCACGCATTACTGAGCCTCTTTAGAGGTCATTCGCGAGTACGAAGTTGAAAAAAATCAATCCACCTCTCCCATCCTTGCTCAATATGCATCAGGTCTACTCGAGGATCCCCCTGCTACCATTGACATTCCTCTCCCTAATGTTGAGATGTCGAAACCTACTACCCCCGTCCTATACCTATCATCATCCGCACAACCCTTGGAGTACATTCCCTCTGAATCCACTCCATCTGTTTTGCTTGATTCTCCTTCACCAACATTCTTGGGCTCTTCATGCTTTGACCATATTTTTACATGTTCTTCTGTCATTCCCCGTGATGACCCGTATATGCGCCTCTCTTCCCATAGTGATGATTTAGGTAGCTTTGCAGTGTCACGCGGTTTCCTTGGCCTTTCCATTTCCTTCCATAATCTAGATCATACCATCCGTATCTATGATGTCCTCCACAGTGTGAGTTCCCTCTCTTCCTCCCATAGTTCTCATTCATCTCCCTCTAGTCGATCTATGAGTCCTAGACTTCCCACCCGGACTGCTCCCTCCCGTAGTTGTCAGTGGATGTCTACCCTCTACTCACGCTGCCATCCTTATTCTCCTCCCCCCCATTTCTTATCTTGTGACACTATTCCACCGGCCCTCTCGTCCACACATTATCTTGGCTATGCCGATGGGGAAAGTTTCTATTCTCGGAATCTCGCCTCGGCCGCATGGGCCATCTTTACCCCCTTGCATACCCTGGTTCTTGCAAATGGGGTTTTCATTGGTAATGCCACCAATAATCAGGCCGAATACGATGCATTACGTGGTCTCTTAGCCGATGCCCTCTCTTATCACATCCTCCATCTGCACATTCATTTAGATTCCCTGCTTCTTGTCTTACAACTTAATGGTGTCTATCGTGTGTATAACCCTATCCTGTTTAGACAATATTTACGAGTGAAACTTTTCATACGTGAATTTAGATTCATTACTTTCAACCATATCCCTAGAAGTCAAAATCACTACGTAGATCAAATCGCAAATCATGTTCTAGACTAGCATTTATCACACACAAGACAATAACATTTAACATCATCAACAAAATGCATATACATCATATATATCATATAACATGTATTTTTAGAATCCATCTCCTCTGAAACATATGACATGTCCATAGCATGTTACAAAAAACAAAACTACCAAAAATAGGGGGCACCACTTGCCCCTACATAGCCACTGGGGGGCACCACCTGCCCTACATCTAATCACTCTCTGAAGGATCCCGAGCCAACATCTTGGCTCTTGCAGCTCGTAGATCACGCACAGTCTAACCGGCCATCGCCATGCGTCGCATGATACCTCGCCATTCCGAGGGTAACCTAATACATAACTCTATGTACTGGTCATCTAAATCCTACCAACCACGCTCCGACACATCGGTCAACAGCCCCTCACATCTACGATGAATGTCCTCCAACAGAGTGGCCATATCCTCGTTCTGTGCCGTTCTTGATCCACTTACACCTGTAGCTCCAGCTGCTGTAGGTCGTCCCATATATCCAGCCGGTTTTACCAGAGCTATATCTGCATTCCAAAAAGTATAAAGATTAGTACCATGAATACTATTCACAAAAATTATAATGTACATAACAAATTAGTTACTTTTCACTTACCATCGGGCCCCCATACTCGACCAGGCGGAAGCGGCAAGTCCGGATCTCCCCAATAACTCATCCCACTATAGGGATAGTCGTCTATGTACAATCACATCTGATCCCAATGGGCGAAGAAATCTGGTCGGAACACCTGTCCGACCGCCCCTCCCCCTCCTGTACACAGTAGTTGTCCCCATCGATGCATCATGGGTTCTCTTGGACCCCCATCAGGTAGCTGTACACGAGGTCGCAGGGTCGAGATCTTTTAAAAAAAGGAGCACAATACCGTCCCATAAGCACAATCATGGTTCACTTGCTGCTTACACAGCGAAAACTATCGTTTCAATGACACCAACATCATTTGGGCCCACCCATATTAGGTCCCACTCAACACACTTTCTCCAATCATCATCTGCCCTCCAGTGATGTGATGGAGTGCATGGCTACCCAAAATCTGCAACACTGCTGCCATCACTGCCCGGGTCTCCAACCTCTCTAAATCCCAAATCGATATCCGAGTCCCTTTGACTCAGACACCTGGGCAACAATGTCACTCTATGAACTCCATGTTGTTTTTCCCCCGCGGTAACACTGACTGTGTATTTCCCACCATCCCTAATGGTGGGAGACCAGTCAAGAAATACAGATCCTGGACTGTCAGCTCAATATTATGCCCCTGCACTATAAACACCTCATGATCTGGATCCCAATAACTGATTATCCGGGCCAACAAGGGCTCCCCAGTCCTCATCAAAGGGTTCTCCACAAATTTTAGAACCCCAAACCTAGCCAATGCATGACGGACACCCTGATCCACTTCGATTTCCATCCGTAATGTACCTAGGTATCTCTCTCTCCATTTGATCTGTATATCTGCCATATCTGCACAAAACCATCATCTTTGTCAGTCTACAGATAAGCAAAACTGCATTCACTCACACCAAAACTGAATCTCAGCCCATACCAGCACTGAAAAAACCTCCATCTCACAGGTCGCACTTTTGGCAAAATCCTAGGCCAGGTCGCATTTTTCAAGCCCAAACCTGCATCCCATGTCATATTTTTTTCCCCAAAAAGTGCGACCCAGCCATAATGACGAAGTAAGAGCAGTTACTGAGATTTAAAACCCTAATCTGCAGTTTGAATCCATCAAAAACAAAGAGTAGGATTAGGCCTCTTACCTGCAACTGAAGAATCGCGATTCCAACGGTCGGTTTGTCCACTATGATCACCGCAAGATTTAGGGCCTTCTCTCCTCTCCACATTCACCATAGCTACACAAGCAAATGAATGATTTTGGAGGGAAAATGCCTTATTAGAAGAAAAACCACTGTTTTTTCTTTCACCCACTGCGACCAAACCGTAGCCCTGTTTGACACACCATCTGCACCATTGGAAAGCTTTCATCAAGCACTCAAATGGGTATCTTTTAGTTTTTCATTTTTTGACACTTCACTAGGACACATTTTGTCCAAAAAGGGTCTATTCACCTCTCCCCCAAATCGAATTTTTTCACTTACAACACTTGTACTTGGGGCACCACCTTGCCTCCTTACTGGTCTTTGTTCATGCTAATTTTCATCATGAGATACCCTATTGTACTCATGTTTTTATCGTCCCCCATTGGACCTTGATTGTGTGGCAGCACAATCAAGTCGCCCTTGTTTAGAGCATCTGAGTTGAGTCATCATCGGTCATGGAGTCTATATTGAGTACCTTTGTATCTTGCTATAGCCTTCCCTCCTTCATTGCTTGGCCTCTCTCTCGTGTTGCACATTATGGCCTTCAGTACCATTGTCCCCTATCCCTCATGATATTGTTTCAATCGCTGCCATGCCATTCATGCCCTTTATGCTCTAACAAGGGAAGTCGTCCATTCGCTACTCAGTATTCACCATTTGATCATCATCAGTAGTGTCCTTCTGTTCGTCACTCCACTATTTTCTCTCACGCCTTAGTTGGGGATCCCTTATTGCCTCACCTATGGAAGACGTCCTTCTTTCAACATCAGCTCATTTACTCCAGAAGCCAGGTTGAGAGGGATTTGTACCTTGGTTCAAGCTTTTTTCCACATGATCACGATCCGTATACTTGATGGTCCAGTGATGCATCAATAGCTATTGGTGATTCTCAGGTGGGTGTGAGATGTCTCAACCCTCATGAGGGGGTGGCCCTACAGGTAGCCCGCCACATGCCCGAATAACTTCTTCATTTCTGCCATGATGCAGCTCCTTACATTTGATGAAATTGGCCTCAGCCGCTTGCAACGCTTCTTCGATTTGCATGTATCAGTTAGATTTTTCGAGCCCTTCCCTGTGTGCAAGGGGCATTTGGGTGTATTCGTATCTCATGTACTAAAATATTATTGTATAAGTCCTAATGATTATTCCAGGCACCGCATGTATGTGGGATTCATCATTTTATTTTTCTGGCTCCTATTTACGCCAACATATTCTTCATAGTTCGGTTCCTTGTTTACTGGACTTCCTATTCTTTGTACTTTGTCTCGGCGGGCATAGGTATGCCTCCCCCACCACCTTTAGCACATGCACCCCTTCATAAACTAGAGACTTGTTGCACTTGTAAGTATTGTCTCCTCAGGCTCTAGTCCTTTAGCACATTAGACTACCTTACATTTCTCTCTCTCATTTCCCTCTTGATGTCTAGTGATTGAGTTCTTACAACGTACTTCGGTCATACGATTTGCTCCTAACACTTGTACGTTGGGGGGAAATCTATTACACCATTTTTTGGTCATCTAACCTATTATCATTAGATGAACCAAAGTACACCATGTAAGACCAATTTTACCCTAAGTAAAATTTCTTTCACCATGTGAAATAACATTTGTTTATATTTTATGGTCATATTTAACCCAAAACAAGGAAATTAATTAAATAAATCATTATTTATTTGATTATTTCCAAGGAATAAGTTATTTAAATAATTATTTAAATAGTATTCCTAGTTAAATTTGACTAAATCATTTTTAAATAATTAAATAAATCATTATTTATTTAATTATATTCCTACCACCTCCCTAAAATAATAAATAAATCATTTATTTATTTATTGTTTATAAATAAAGGAATTGACCCAAGTCAAAAGACCTTTTCCCTCCAACAAATATAATAAAATATTCCTAAAGGGTAATTCAAGAATTTGATTAATAATATTTTATTCATGCACCAAGTTCTAGATAACCCTAATATTTTGTTATAAATAGAAGGGTTTTCACCATTCATTAGTCACTTCCATTGCATTAGATCACTCTGGGTCTATACTAGGTCACATTCTCCATTTTTTCCTTGTGAGCTCCCATTGAGTTCTATGTTTGTCTGGGTTTTCTAGAACAACAAGAGAGAGGAATTTTAGATCTAAAACACTGAGGACTTTCAAGAACCCATCCCATTGAGGAGAACCAAAAAACACCTTTCTTGTTTTCCTCTCAGGTGCCCCATTTTTAATATAATATAAAAATTCTTTCAAATACATTGTTCTTATCTTGTCTATTGGATGCATGGAGCCATATTTTACTTTATCTACTTAATGTATTTTATGCTTAGATCTGGATTTGTGCAGCATTATTTGGGTCACCTAATTGCAGATTTAAAGATATTTGGTAGCCATAATCGATGTTAGGGCTATTTGTTATGCGTAGCTAAAGTGGTCTTTTACGACGAAAGATTCATACTAACACCCTTGAAAACATTTCATTCTTGAAGCCTCTATGTGTCTTCTGTTCCTTGAGGAATCTTCACTGTTGTTTCCATTAAAGAATCTTGCTAATTGGTGAAAGAAACTGTTGTCAAAAAGCCCTCTATTTGCTCCAGTCCATCCCCTCAAAATCCCCATTTTTCATCCCTTTTCCCCTCACAAAACTCCTCCAAAATCCCTTAAAAAACCCTCCATCTCATCAAAATCCCCTTTTAAACCATATACTGCCCTTTATTTGGTTTAAAGATGCCTACTTTCATTTACCGGAACCCCTTTCGAAGCCTTAAAAACCCTGTTTTTTCGCCTAAAATCACCTTTTTACATTATATAGGACCTAAGCCCCTGAGGGATTATTTCCTTAGTTCTCCACCTCATGCGACTGACAGCCCCGCAACCAGGCGCTAAGGCCTTAAACCTTTCTTCCTAACCCCTTATTTTCCTTTTTTAGTTTTTATTTCTTTATCCCGATAGTTTAACTTTTAAATGACTATCGACCGTTGATCTACATGGATCAATGGCCTTCGCGCTTTATTAATTCTCCGCCCATAACCTCTCTCCATTATCCCTCCGATTGAGTATTGACTGTCGATATACTCCTAGATCAGATGGCTAGTGCTTAATTGCATCGCGCAAAGTCTTAAGTGCCATCCCTTCGCCTCCTCTGATTTTCAATTCCTGATTAAATCTTGGCCTTCCATTCTATAGATCCAACAACCAGGATCTATTCCGCCCACCCATCTAACCTTCCTCCCCTTTGAAACACTGGAGCTCCTATTATGACCCTGACTGTCCAATGTATAGATCCTATGGCTGCAATGAAACCCGATGACCCGATTCACCTCTACCGCTTCATCATATCTTAACCGTCGAAATCCAAAGATCTGACAGTCCACAGGGAACCCGATGGCCCACTTCTGCCACGGATCTTACCCCATCGCGCTCTCATTCCCACCATCAGATCTCTCATCCTTTCATCCAATGGCTGAGAAGATTATCGAGTCTTTTCTCCATCTGATCGTTAATGTTCCGAAATCGGGTGATAAAAGTGGTTTTAGAGGGGACGCGTGTCAGATCATGAATGGAATCGTGTTTTTTGGGCCTTTTTTCAAAACCGCTCCGAAGTTGCGCGAAAACCATTCCGGTTTTCCGCCTTACCGCCCATCCTCCATAGCGTAATTTCTCATTCAATCACAACCATTCAATGTTACGATCTAACGGCTCTGGTTTGATCTCACCCCCATTCACCTATTTCTTCATCCATTCCCCTAACAACTTCTTGATGAACCTCTGCCGTTGATCACCATTAACCTGATCTAATCCAGTGGCCCATATTGAATCTAATCTCCCATTCATCCAATGTTCCCAAACAATTCCATCGCATTGTCTCAATCGTAGATTTCCACTATTAGAACGAATTTGACGGTCCAAAACGCACATCGCCCCAGACCTTCATCAGACCAATTGTTCGCCTCCGACATCATTTTTCAACCATTTTTTCACCACCTGCACCATTTCTGCCATTTCTCTTGCATCCTCCATGAGCCTCCACAACAACCCCACCCCATTCCCTATGGATTTCTTAATATGTTTATCATGTTTTTGCAGGTTTTAAAGGGGCGAGAATCCACTCTGTTTCACAGTCACAGATAGCGTTTCTTAGAGCGCAGGAAGATATTTTTCAGAACCGAAGATCACAGGGAAGACACCTAAGAAGGTTTTAAACATGAATTTCATTAAATATTAGTGTGAAACCCTCATTCAAACCCTCCTGCGCCATTAAAACCTATATATGCACCAAAACAGGTCAAAAGCAGTTTGAAAAGAGTATCAGTGAAAGAAATTAAAGGATTAAAGCCCATTATTGAGAATTTGAATGCTATAATCCAGTGTTCAAAGGAAGAAGACACATATGAAGACCATAAAGATGATTAAAAGGCCTAATGAAGACTAAAGCACATGAAACAAGCCATATCATTGTTTTAATTTCAGCAGTGTTGGGGTTCTTGTGTTTTGGCCGGTTTCGCAATACCAAAAGACAAGACAACATCAAACTGCTTTGGGACCTTAGGATCTAGCCCTCCTGGATCCAGAGAGGGATCTCTCTATAAAGGAAAATAAATATATGTCTTTTAAGTTCAATTTTAAGGTATTAGGCTAGTTATAGGGCACAAGGGTTGTTGTTTTGTTTGTTTTGTTTGTTTGGTTGTTGGGAAGCATGAAATAAGGGTTAAATGTAAGACAAAGAAGTGAGAAAAGAAGGATTTTTAGCAATGGGGAGATAATTCAAAGAAAACTCAAGTCCATTGGGCAATGGGGTCATAAAAGGGCTTACTTGCAATTCAATATCCAAGGCTTTCAAATGGGCTAGTCATCTAAAACAGAGGATCTCTAAAGATGATAGTATGGGATGAAATGATAAGGAATGAAGGTGAATGACAAGGAAACCTTCCAAGGTGACCACTTAGGATAAAATATAGGGACAGGGCATGCCTTAACCATCTGTGATCAAACTCCTAATGAGGCTAACTCTTCAGACAATAGGAAAAAATTTAATATTTGACACAAAGTGAAGCCTAAGATCAGAGAAAGACTTTTAACTTTCAATGCTTTTGACATTCAACTTGAGGGAACTCAGAAAGGCTAACTGTTGGAAAAGGACCCTAGTGGGAAAAAATTAACTCTAATCTCCTAGTATCCCAATTATTTTAGCTAAACCAGACAAGAACATCTAAGAACAGAATCTTAAATTCACACATCAGTAAGCAGTGAATAACCAACTACTATACTGGTTAAATTATCTCAAATTTGTTCTCAGATCACACAATTAATAGAAAAAATCCAAGATAAGAAGAGCAGGAAGCATTAGGGTACCATGCAGGGGTATATCCTAAGCCAGATTACTGATTCTTATCAGAGAAATGAAATATGATGAATAACAGAGAGAAAACATTGACAAAGATAGAATACATCACCATTGCTTTAAATCAAGATCCAATGAACATGCTTGTCATATTAAAGCGCAACACCAATCACATACATCATCATCCTACAACTTGATATTTAGTCTGAAATCATCTCCTCGGCCTATTTTACAACTTATAGACACAGAGCTCTATCTCAAAGAAACAGTTTACAATCCATGGTTATCCAAACAACAACAACCTTTGCAATGTATTTTTCTTGAGTTCTTATAGCTAGAAGACAGTCAGTAGAGGTAGATGGAGTTTTAAATTAAACATTAAAATAGAGGAAGAAGAGTGCTTGAGGCCCATTCTGTTTTAATATCCCTACATTGACTTTCAGTACTCTTTGGATGAAAGAGTGGTCTTCGACAGGTTGATTATAACTTCAAAGGTATGTTATTTGATGTAATTTTCAGTTGTTTGTACTCTGTAGTACTCTGGGACAAGTAAGGCAGATAAATGACTTCAGGCCCACCATACTGCGTAACAAATTCTCTGGCAATATTAGGACTACTGTCAGGGTGGTGATCTTCTCAGGAACGTTGATGGAGAATAAAAATATTATGGGAACTCATACTTTCTTTGGAAAGAACGTTCTGCTGATGTGAGACATTGATATGGCTTATTTCATGCGTTTTAGGCCTTATTAGGCCTTCTGGGTCATTCATAAGGTCTTTAGTCTGTATATTCACCCTCTAAAACTGGATTAAAACATTAAATCTTCAATAATGGGCTTTAAATCACTTTAAACTATCACTGATACTCTTTGCTGCTTCACTTCTATCTTGTCTGTGAATACTGCAGGTTTTCATGGCGCTAGAGGGTTCGAACAGAGTTAATCACTCTGATTTGGATAAAAATATGTGTTTAAAACCCCCCTGGGAGTCTTTCCTGCAATCTCTGACTCTGAAAAATATTTCTCTGCGCTCTGTGTCACCATGACAGTGACTGTGAGCAAGAACGGTTTTCACCATATGTAACCCTGCAAAACACAATAAACGTGTTAAGAAATCTATGCGGGAGGGAGGATGGTTACTATGGAGACCTGTAGAAATGGTGGTCTAGTGACATAAATGGTGAATGCAGGCGAAAAATGGGTGAAAAGTGTTGCGTAATGGTGAAAACGTGATCCGATGGAGGTCTGGTGTGAGGACGGCTCTGGACCGTTGGATTTGACTATTAGATGGTGATCGACAGTCAGGATTCACCGATGGAGTTGCTTTAGAGGTTAGACGGATGATAATAAATTTTAGTGTAAAACACCAAAGTTTAAGGTTTGGGTGATTTACAAAGGAAGAAAGGTTAAATCGAATGAAATCGGGGCAATTGGATGGTGGGACCGGAAGGGTGGAGGGAGATTGATCGTGGACCATTAGATCCCTGGAGGAGATCAACGATGGAGATCTTTCGGTGAAGTCCTTTGGAAGGTCCGATGAACATAATATGGATGGGAATGCGATGGAATGATGGCCGTCGATATAGATCAAATGAACATTCGAGATCTTCAGATGGGGCCTTCGGGAGCAATGGGGGAGAGGTGGTTTTGAGAGGAAAACCAATGTTTTTGTGCGACTTTGGAATGGCTTAGAAATTATGCCGAAAAAACGTGATATGCCTTGCTGATCGACACGTGTCCCTCCCAAAACCTCTTTCATCCCATAAATTTGGAACTTTAACTGTCGGACACTAAATTCGCGTGATATGCACCTCAGCTGTTGGATGTAGGATGGGGAGATCTGACGGTGCAGGATAGTGCGCGATATGGAAAGATGCACGGTTAGTAAGGTGGGGAATAGTCAAAGACGTGTTCACTGTGGACCATTAGATCTGCAGAATGGACGGTGGAGATTTAAAAGAGAAAGCGGGGGCAAAGGGGAAAGTGAATGGGAAGGGAGAAGGAGAGTCATTGGATCCATCGGAATGAATGGCTGGGATCTAATCGCATCAGAGAAAGGCAGGGGGCCAAAACTCTGAGGTTTTAAATTTGAGATTACGTGCGGACCGTTGGATCGGAGGGGAGATCAATGGTGGAGATATGATTGAAGGGGGAGTGATGGAGGGCACATGAACAGAGTGCGATTCAATCTGGACCGTTGGTTCTTGTGGATTCAATGGTCCAGATTAAACCGGCGAAGCAATGATGTTAGGCTCTCGGGTTCATCTCCAACCGTTGGATCTACACAAATGGACGGTTGAGATTAATCAGAGATCGCCAATCAAAGGAAACAAGGTGGCGCTTAAGACTTCTTGAGATTGGCAGTTATGTGAGTTAGCATAGGCCGTCGGATATTTAAAGAAATCAATGGTGGAGATTGCAGTGGAGGCCGATAGAACAAATGTTTCTCGCATCGGAAATTTAGAAGAAACAAAGGGAAAGGCGCTCACAGAAAGCTCCGATTATGATTAGCACCCTAGGCTTTAGTTCCTGGTCTTGGGCATGTGTCATATGCAGAGAGGGGGCTAAGGTCTTAGCTGAAAGGGGCTTAAGGTCTCAAATGAAAAAATGGTCTTTTAAGCTAAAATCAACGTTTTTCAGGGAATTTATTAGCTTTCGATAAAGGGGAAAAGGGTGTTTTAAACCTGTAAAAGGGGTTTTTAGAGGCTTAAAAGGATTTTGGAGTTTTTTTTAGAGGGATATGGAGGTTTTAAAGAGGAAAATGGGGCTTAATGAAAATGAAGGGAAATGAGTAAAAAAGGGTGATTATAGAGGCCTTTTGAAGCATTCTTTTTCACAAAACAGTGAGGCTTTTTTTATGGAAGCAGCAGTGGATATATATTCACGGAAAAAGACACATGGAGGCTTCAAGAATGATATGTTTTTAGAGGAAATGTATTTCTTGAAGACTCAGAAACATATTTAGCCACCTGTTTGCTTTACAAAAATTTATAGGTGGCTAACAGTGGCTCCACATGGGGATGGCATCTTCTTGAAGGTGTCAAGAACTTTAGAAATTAATCTTTGGAAGTAGGCCAGATGCCTGATATTTAACCATATTTCTCTTCGTTGATCAGCTACTACAAACATGATGGATATTAAGTCAACAGAAAATATTCTCCCAAACAATCTACCTACCCATCCTACAGTCCTAATCATTTTTTCTTTAAGGTGCATTTAGACTTGCAGACCTTCTTCATCATTTTTTTTTTATTGAAAGCAGAAAAAAAAACTAATATAATTCTAACCTTATTCCTCCATGAGACCATATTAGACAATTAGCCTCATAGCTTCTCTACCTACACTAATATCTACTAGGATTAAACTATCTAGCAGATTTCTTTCTGTACATTCTACAATAGAAATTGAAAAACAGTCAAACCAGGATTAGACTGTCTGGTTTGTTGTGGTTCCATGGCATAAAGATAGCCTCACATGAACTGAACTTTGCAGGAAATTTAATCCAAAATTTGAATGCTTGAAATTGTGAAACTTTATAGCACCCTTCCTTTTCCTGTGACTCAGATTTTGAGCTTGTTAGAGTCACTTTTCTTCTTCATGTCAGCTCTGGTTTTGAGCCTATTAGAGCTTATTCTTTTTTCTTTCTTTGCTGGTTCAGGTTATGGGCATATTAGAACCAGCCTTTCCCTTTCATTGGCTCAGGTTTTTAGCTGATTTGAGCCATTCTTTAAAACTTCACCGGTTTAAGTTTTGAGATTGTCTGAACCTTTCTTTTCTCTTTTTTTTTTTTGAAACATTTTTTCTCTTTTTCTTTAAAACAAAACACATCAATGGTATTTACAATGGAAGTGAAAACTTTAGACTGGAAATCAACAGTATTAATGCTTGAGCATCCTGCCATTGACAGGACCCCCAAACAGATCTATACCATCTAACTCTTGCAGAAAAAAGGCATTTGGACCAATGGTGGATTGGATGATGTAAGGACCTTGCCACAAACTATCAAATTTGCCATGCTTTCCTTTGTCTTCTCTCCTAGAGTCCCACTTAAGTACCTTTTCTCCAATTTTGAAGTCACAAGCTTTTGTTCTCTTATCAAACAACCCTTTTATGTTTTCTTACACTTTCAAAGCTCTGTTGTAAACTTCTTCTCTTGTCTACTGGAGATTTATAGTTTCATTAATCCTTTTTACCATGCTTTCCTCTTTTGACTATATTTCCTGAACCAATTTTATCACTGGTACTCCCAGGCTAGTGGGGAACACTGCATCTGCTCCATAGACTAGCTGATATGGGGACATTCCAATGGATTTCTTTGTTGTTAACCTGTCAGCCCATAAAGCATGCACTAACTTGTTATGCCATGATTTTTTATTCTCTTCAAGCAGCTTTTTGATGATGGTCACCAAAATTTTATTTGATGATTCTGCTAGCCCATTACCTTGTGGGTAATAAGCAGTAGAATGACCGAGTGCAATATGATACCTATGAAAAAAATCAAACATATTTTGGGAACCAAAATCAGCAGCATTATCAGTGATAATCTTCCTAGGGCAGCCAAATCTACATAGGATGTTGTCTTCTAGGAATTTAATGATAATAGAATCTGTGGAATTCCTAGAAGGGATAGCCTCTATCCATTTTGTGAAATATTCTGTGGATGTGAGAATCCATTTATGTTGGGCTGATGAAGCAAGATGGATCTCCCCTATGAGATCTAGGCCCCACTGTTGAAAGTGGGCCTCAACAGTGATAGGTTGTAATGGTAAAGGGAGGAGCTTTTTTTTGCCCTCAAAGATCTGGCACTTATGGAAGGCAACTATCATTTTGTGGATATCATTGAACATAGTAGGCTAGTAATAGCCAGCTCTGAGTATTTTGTTAGAAGTGGTTTTCCATTTTAGATGGCCTCCACACTCTCCTGCATGGAATTCGTGTTTGATCCTCTCAGCATCAGCTTCAGGCAGACATTTAAGCAGCAAACCATTTTCATTTTTCCAGTATAGACATTCATTTAAAATGCAATAGTTTCTAGCCTTTAACTTCAGAAACCTGGCCTTAGTCTTTGATAAATCAGGGGGAGCATTAAGATTTGTAAGCACATACACGATGTCAGCATACCAAGGAGAGTTTTGGAATTTTTCTTCAAAAGTAGGAGCAGGAAATCCTTCATGTTCATCCAAGGCATCTACCATGTTTATTTCAAGGGCTTATAAGTTTGATTCAACCATTAATTGAGCTAAGCCTTGACCTTTGATGAGTTTTGTGGGTTTGATATCCAGATCATACTCTAGTATTACAGCGATCCATTTGCCCCTTTTTCCATCTGGATCTTGGGACAAAATGTCTTTTACCACTATGTTAGGCACGTAGGAAATGATGTGAGAATGCATAATATACACCCTAAATTCTTTCAAGGCCTTTACCAAGGCATAGGCCTATTTTTCCATTATGTTATATTTCAAGGGTGCATCCCTTAGTGCCTTGCTGAAAAAAACAATAGGCTGCTCCTGTCCCTCTGGATTTTTCTGCAATAGGACTACAGGCACCGTTTGCTCTTATGCAAAGGATAAAATAAGGAAATCTTTTGAAAATTCGGGGCTGATTAGGACTGGCTCCCGGGTAAGTGCAAGTTTAACTAATTCAAAAGATTGTTGGCCTCTAGAGTCCACTTAACTCCTACATCTTTTTTCAGCATGTTTGTCATATCTCTGAGGAGTTCTGCTAAGTTAAGAATAAACCTCCTCAAGAAGTTAATTTTCCCAATAAAGGACTGTAACTATTTTATGTTTCTTGGGTGACTAATTTGTAGTATTCCCTCAACTCTCTTCGGGTCTATTTTAATTCCCCTTTTTGATATAATATGGCTGAGAAGCTTACCTTCTTGAAGGCCAAACACTGTCTTCTTGGGATTTAAAGATAGCCAAAACCTTCTACATTTCTCAAATACTCTTCTAAGATGTTTAAGGTGCTCTTCATCAGTCTTGGAATAAACTTTTATGTCATCAAGGTAGATTACGATGAAGTGACCTATTTCCTTTGAAAAGGCTATGTCCATAGGTCTTTGGAAGGTTCTTCCAGCGTTCATTAGTCCAAAAGGAATTTTCACGTACATGAAAGTGCCCCATGGAGTGGTGAAGGCTGTCTTAAGCTGATCTTCCGGGAGTACTAAAACCTGGTTATACCCTAAAAAACCATCTAATAGGGAGATCCTTTTTGAGCCAACTACCCTTTGTAGGATTTGTTCCATCTTGGGTAAGGGGTAATTGTCCTTAAGTGAAGCTCTGTTAAGGTTTCTAAAATAAATGCACAGTTTTATCTCTCATGTCTTCTTCCTCACAGCTACAAGGTTGGAAACCCAATCGGAAAACCTCACAGGCACTATGATTCCTGCCTCATACATTTTCTTGATTTCCTTTTCAACTAGAGGCAGTTGTACTGGGTTAATTCTGCGTAGTTTTTGCCTAAAGGGTTTTTGGTTTTATTTCAATGGGATCTTGTGCTGGATGATTTCTGTATCATAGGCTTTTAAGTCCTCATAGCTCCAGGAAAACACATCAAAAAATTCTTTAAATAAATCAATGTATTTCTTCATGATGTGTGCTGGCAAGGATTTAGCTAATTTAATCATCTTAGGCTTATCCTCGGTGCCTATATTGAATTCTTGAACATCTGATTCAGTGTGTTCGATGGTGGGTTTCTTTGCTACATCATTAAAATAAAAAATGTCCTCTAGAGGTGCCAGTCCTCTGGGTATATTCTTGTCTTTGGACTGCATCACCTCTATGTCTTTTTTTTCTACGTTCTTGTATTCTTCAGTTTGAGTTCCAAGTTCTTTGGTTAACATGTTTGTTTCTACATTATGAGGTGATTTTTTTTCATTAGGGGGCTCTTCATTTAGGCAGTTTTCATCGGATTTAGAGTCTGAATCGGGAATTTCAAACTCATTCCTGCCAAGCAAGAAATCCTCTATCTGCTTATCAACCTCAAAGACCTGCCAATAATTAACATTGTCCGGCACTGCAGGCCTATATTTTGTTTGAATGATGATCTGTTTGTCACTAGGTGATTTCTGATATGAACTAGCAACAAAGGCTAACCCATTTGCAATAATGTTCTGACTCCTAGGAATAAATAAGAGCTCGTATTCTACAAAGGTTTTCAACAAATCCATGGCATCATTTTTGTATGCCCTCAATATACGATGCTTTGTAGTTTACTCTCCATTCACTTGTTTGATGACTAACTCAGAGTCTCCATGTAAAACTATCCTTTGGGCTCCTAGTATTTTCAACAGATTCAATCCTAGGATTAGAGCCTCATACTCTGCAATGTTGTTTGTGCACTTAAAATCCAGTTTGAAGGCATGACTCTCAGCATAGTTACTTTCAGTATTGTGTAACCACACTCCAGCTCCTGCATTCTTTCTAGTGCAAGACCCATCGAAGTTCATTCTCCATAAGGGATTATTTTCAGACTTATTATCATTTTCATCCCTAATTTTGTGTTCACCATTATGTTGTATTATGGGGTCTGCACCAGGCTATGCAGTGTTTTTTTCATGGAGTTCAGAGTGATGAGCAATCTGCAGTTTGCAGTCTTGGTTTTTTTCACTCTGATTTTTTGATTCAACACACTGGCCAAAGGTTTCTCTCTTGTTTTCCTCTATATCTAGAGTGGCCATTATGTTAAAATGTGTGGCTTCTACTTTTTTGTTTAAATATGTGTTTCATAGCTTTTGTTCATCAGTAAACTCATCATTGTATAGGATAAAGGAATCCAAATCTGTGTGGACAAAGTAGAGAGGTGAATTTTTAGGTTTCTCAGGGCTGCTAACCATAAAATTCATGTGTGCCTTCCTATATAATCTTATAAGCTGGCTAAAGATAGGGATTGTGGCATATGTCCCATCCATCTGCATTGTACCTTGCAGCTTGGCACTCCATGACCTTGATAGCAACATGCCATACTTAGGAGGCACATCTGCCACTACAACATCCATAACCATGCACTTGGCTAGGATTTGAGTCAAATTCACACAAAGATCTTTGATTATGCCAAGGCACTTCACTCTGCTGGAGTCAAAGGAATATAAGTCCTTATAAGGTGTGCTTATTTCTAGGCCTAAATTTTCCATTATCACTTTGGGCATTAGGTTGTGTGAAGCCCCTCAGTCATGCATAGCATTATGCAGGATTTTTTCATGGATATTAAGGCTGACATAGAAAGGAGGTATCACCCCCTCCTGAAACTTCCCTTCGATTTTTGGGTTGAACAAAAGAGTAGGTTGATCATCATTTAAATTGACAGTGTCACTGTTTTCTCCTAAGTTTAAAGCTTTCAAAATTTGACCTTTATATACATCCTGAGTAGCTAACTCAGTGACAGGAACATAAATTTTGATTTTGGCTATCTCACTTTCCAAATTGAAAGGAGATTGATTCTTTGAAAGTCTCGATTCTGTTTTATTGGCAACCATTTTATTGGTAGAATCAGCTTGTCGATTCTCACTATGTATAATTTTTGAAGCTGTTTTATCAGGAGAATTAGCTGCAATGCTAGTGCTGCTAGTTTCTTGAATTTTTTTTTCAGTAGTTTGGATGTCTTTGTCTTTTTTTTTCCCAGAACTCTCAGCTGTTAATTAGTTACTGTCAGTAGTCACTTTAGGAGTTTTCTCAGGTTTTTTCTTAATGGTAATATTAGAGGCTTTTGGTTTGGAAGTGTCTAAGCTCTTTTTTCTCCTGAGTTCATACTGTTCTCTGACCTGCATGATGGCATTTTAAAATCCCAACCTATAGTCCTCAGACTCTAACCCTTCCTCATCCCAATGTGAGTATGAGGTCTGATTATCTTCTGTGGAAAAGGTGTGAATTTGGTTCTCTACTTCCACCATGTTTATTGTGGTTCCCTCTGATTCTTCTATTATCCCCTCATCTTCATCAAGGAAATTTTCTTGAAATGGGGGTATGACTTGTTGATCAGAGTCTCTCTGTCTATTAGGGGGATTATTTCTCCTAAAGTTCTGGTTTTGGTTTTGGTTTTGGTTTCCATTCTGAATACTGACTTGGACAACCATTTTCTCCATCATTTTTTCTAGCCTTTCCATGTTTTTGTATAGACTGTCATATTTAGGATCATATGTGGAAGCTGATGTGTCATCCCTATAGGTTACCTTCTTCTCAGCCCTCATTCTAACTCTTTTTTCAATCAGGTTTGCTTCTACGCTTACTCCTCCTTTTTGCATGTCTTCCAATGTGTTGCAATCTCTCTCCCTAAGCTGGTAGGCCATGTCAGCATCAAATCCTTCAGGGTATTTCACTAAGGCCATCCCTTGGGGAGGCTTCATATGGGGTGGAAGAGCATTGTAGACACTGTTAAATCTAGTAGAATAGTCATGGACACTCTCTCCCTGATTTCTTTTCATATTTTTATATTCTGCTAGTATTTGGAGAGGGTTACTTTTGACTTCCCATTTTTTTATGAAATTTGGTGCAAAGAGGGAAGATCATTGATGCTATTAGGAGGTAATCCTTTAAACCACTTCTTTACTTCTCCTTCTAAACTCAGAGTGAAGATCCCCATCTTAATGGTTTCATCTTCAATTTCCATATAGTAGAAGGCATCCAGTGAAATGGCAGAATCTCTTCCAGTGAAATGAGGGATTTTTTACTGATAATCATTGGGTAGTGGAGCCAAAGGCTGTGGTAACACCAAGGGATCATACAATGCTGCCATGATGGTGTTATGTGTAGGTAAAGGATTGGTTTGAGCAGCAGGTATGTGGATGACAAAAATGCTAGGACCAGCAACAAATTGTTGAGCTGATTTAGGGTGATAGGGGCCCAAGTTTTGAATGAAATGAATATCAGGAGGTGTGGATGGAGGGGTCTCTCTCTCCCTAATATGTTGACCACTATGAGATGGTGAACATAGAGGCTCAAAGTCTGACTAATCTAAAGCGGTGAATGACTTAGTTCTTGGTAAACTACTTGGTAAGCCTAAGTCAAACTAAGTGTCTGGTAGAGCTGCAAAGTTTTCTGGTGCTAAGTTAGCTCTATGGACAGATCTCATAATATTTGGATTTCTAGGAGTGGGAGATTTCCTATGAATGTTCTCAGGGTTGTCAACTATTTCAGGGGGGTTTGGATTAGGATAAGCTCTAGTATGAATGGTTCTTGAAGCCAATATGTTTTTCTTCAAACAAAGAAGCTTAATCCTATGTGTTTCTTCTAATATGGCTGATGTTGTAATGAAAACTGGTCTCCCAGTGGATTCTTGTGAAAAAAAATATAATCAGTAGGCCTACTGATCGCCAGTGGAGTGTTTAGTCGTTAAGGGATGGTGGAGTCGCCAGGTGGAAGTTTTAAAATGTTTCAAGGAGATTTACTATCCAGCACAGTGATTAACGACCAAACCAAGGCTATTCTGGTCTTCTCTAAGTTCTTAGAAGTGTTTAAAGGAGTGTTTTACTCAAAGTCCCCAACGGAGTTGCCATTATGTTTGGGTTCCTCTGTTTTGGCAGGTTTGGAAATACCAAAAGACAAAACAACATCAAACCGCTTTGGGACCTCAGGATCTAGCCCTCCTGGATCCAGAGAGGGATCTCTCTATAAAGGCAAAGAAATATATGTCTTTGAAGTCCAATTTTAAGGTATTAGGCTAGTTATAGGGCACAAGGGTTATTGTTTTATTTGTTTTGTTTGTCTGATTGTTGGTAAACATGAAAGAAGGGTTAAATGTAAGACAAAGAAGTGAGCAAAGAAGTATTTTTGGAAATGGGGAGATAATTCAAAGAAACTCAAGTCCATTGGGCAATGGGGTCATAAAATGGTTTACTTGCAATTCAATATCCAAGGCTTTCAAATGGGCTAGTCATCTAAAACAGAGGATCTCTAAAGATGATAGTATGGGATGAAATGATAAGGAATGAAGGTGAATGACAAGGAAACCTTCCAAGGTGACCACTTAGGAGAAAATATAGGGACAAGGCATGCCTTAACTATCTATGATAAAACTCCTAATGAGGCTAACTCTTCAGACAATAGGAAAACATTTAAGATTTGACACAAAATGGAGGGCACATGAACGGAGTGCAATTCAATCTAGGTTGTTGGTTCTTGTGGATTCAATGGTCCATATTAAACCAACGAATCGATGATGTTAAGCTACCGGGTTCATCTCCAACCATCAGATCTACAAAAATGGACGGTTGAGATTTAATCGAAGATCGCCAATCGGAGGAAACAAGGTGGCGCTTAAGACTTATTGCGATTGGTGGTTATGTGAGTTAGCATAGGCTGTCATATCTTTAAAGAGATCAACAGTGGATATTGCAGCAGAGACCGATAGAACAAATTTTTCTTGCATCGGAAATTTAGAAGAAACAAAGGGAAAGGTGCTCACGGAAAGCTCTGATTGTGATTAGTGCCCGGGGCTTTAGCACCTGGTCTTGGGTGCGGGTCATATGCGGAGAAGGGGCTAAGGGCTTAGCTGAAAGGGGCTTAATTTCCAAACGAAAAAAGGGTCTTTTAAGCCAAAATCAGTGTTTTTTAGGGAATTTATTGGCTTTCGGTAAATGGGAAAAGGGTGTTTTAAACCTGTAAAAGGGGTTTTTAGAGGCTTAAAAGGATTTTGGATTTTTTTTTAGAGGGATATGTAGTTTTTAAAGAGGAAAAGGGGGCTTAATGAAAATGAAGGGAAATGAGTGAAAAAGGGTGATTACAGATGCGTTTTGAAGCATTCTTTTTCACAAAACAATGAGGCTTTTTTTATGGAAGCAGAAGTGGAGATATCTTCACGGAAAAAGACACATGGAGGCTTCAAGAATGATATTTTTTCAGACGAAATGTATTTCTTGAAGACTCAGAAACATATTTAGCCACCAGTTTTCTTAACAAAAATTTATAGGTGGCTAACAAGCAGAACACTTTTTCTCCAGAAAGGACTAGCTACATGACTTCCCCCATCTTCCATCAAGCACCAGAATGATTATTACACTGACAGAGGCTTTAAAGAACTGCCAGGAAAACATTTATGGAAGTATGGGAGACCTTGCAAACCTTCTAGCCACCTTACTTCTTTTAGAAGGCAAAACAGAGTACCATGTCGCCAGAGTACTTCAAAGAACATATCTAAAATTATGAATCAATCTGACAGAGACCTCTAGATCAGCCTAAAAGGTACCAAAAATGTTAAATGAAGAGCCATTATGCAGAGTGGGCATTCGAATACTTCCTCCACTCTGTCTTAATGAATCAATTAAATTTACATCCACTACTACTGTTACTCATTCTTCTATAAGAAATCCTAAAGAGTACATTGTAAGGTTGTTGTTGGTTGATAAGGATTTTATCGACTGTTAAAACTGTTATTGGGGGAAGTAGCTTAGTAGTTTGTAATTTAATAGGTTGGGAGGAGAAGTTTTGATTGTAAAGAGCCACTGAGCTCAAAGTATGTGACTGGTTTTGCACATCAATTAAACAAGCAGATTTCACAGGATCCTGGTCTATATTAATGGTGATGTTTTCCTTACTGCAATTGTCTCATTGCATGTTTAATCATATTGTCCATTATTCTTTGATAAAGAACAACAAGCATAGATTAGGATATACTGCTCGAAGTACTCTAAATCTCACTGTAAATCTTTATCTTTGTGTTTTGCTTTGATTGTGTATCTAGGAACAAGTTCAACATAATTTAACCTATCAAAGATGTTGGTTTGGCCATGCTTACTGATGTATGAATTTAGAGTTTGTTTCTTAAATGTTCTTGTTTGGTTTCATCTAAAAGAATTGGGAAACTGGGGATTGAGAGTTAGCCCTGTCCACTAGGGTCCTTTTCCAACAGTTATCCTTACAAGATCCCTTTGAGCTACTGTCAAAAGCATTGAAAATTAAAAATTTTCTCTAATCTTAGGCCTTGCTTTGTGTTTAATATTGAATGTGTTCTACTTTCTAAAAGTGGTTATGCTGACTACTGGATTGTTTTCCTTTAGAGTATGCTGAAAGCAGGCCTGGATTTTAATGACATTTGACCTGATCTTAAGCTACCCTTTGTGTCTTATTGAGAGTTTCCTTTGAAGTACGTCAAAAGCAGGATAGGTTCAAAGTCCTTATCTGATCTTAGACTGCACTTTGGTCTCTTTCTTTCACCCACTCTTAATGTTCCATATCACCATCTATCTATAAAGATCCTTTGGTATAGATGACTTGCCCTATGGAAACCCTTGGATAGTTGTTGTGTAAATTAAACCCTTTCATGACTCCATAGCCCAATGGATTGGTACTTCTCTTGAATTATATTCCCATGCTGAAACATCCTTCTATTTAGTTCCTTTTTCACTTCCATAACCTTCTAAGTTAATGACCTCTAGCCAATCAAACCAAATCAAAACCCCTATGCTTCATAACTAGCCTAATATCTCAATTTGAGCCTTAAAGATATATCATCCTTTACATCTATAGAGAGATCCCTCTCTAGATCCAGGAGGGCTAGATCCTAAGATCCCAAAGTGGTTTGATGTTGTCTTGTATTTTGGTCTTGCCAATCTGGCCAAAACACAGGAACCATAACATAATGGTGACTCCACTGGGGAAGCTTATGAGTGAATTCCATCTTGGATACCCTTAGGACCTCAAAAGACCCAAAATCTCTGGTTAGATTGGTATTTAATAGCTGATGGTGGACAACAGCCTGCTTCAAACATTCAAATTCATCCACCTGGCGATTCCACACTCCATAACTCTCAAAAGACCTAATGACTCCACTGGTAGAAGACCCTGAACTGGTTGAGAAGATACAGTGACCTCTTTTTACAAACATGGATCCAAGTATGAATAGAGAAGAAAAGCTAAATGCTTTGTTGGATAAAATGACAAGAGTGATGAACATACTTGGTGAAAAAATAGTGGAGATGTGTGAGGCTAATTTAAATGAAACTATTGATTATTTAGAGCAGCCCATGATTTTTCTAGAACAAGAACAAACTCAAGACCTAGACAGTGAACAAGACATGTATGATGCTCAAGAATCTATAGAATATGAAGAGGAAGGTTGTCAATAACTGCTTGATTGCCTACCTATATCATGTACTATGCTGATAAGAGAATATCATGACCTAATGGCAAAAGCTAATAGGGAATGCTGCTCTGAGGAAACAAGAAACCACCTAGAAGATGCAGGATCTAACGTGGAAGGAGAAACAACACATATAGGAGCTCCCCCTCTAGATTATAACTCATTTCAGATCACACAAGAAGATTGGCATCCTGATCATATAGAAGAAACAACTCATGAGCCTTGCATTTTAACTGAGTATCATCATGATCATGAGGAGTTGTTTGAAATAGAAAGAGATCAGGAAACATCAGAAAATCCTCAAGGTTTCCCTGCTAGCACAAGTGAATATCTCCTAGAAGAGGCTCAAGAAGGCATCCAGCCTCCAAACTAGCTAACACAAGAGAAAGAGGACTGTTTTTCTTCTGTCCATGTTGAAAAAGATATCCCTCTTTTGACAGAAGAAGAGATTGACCAAATATTAGACAAGCAGTCTGCCTTTGAAGTCTTTTATAGAGAAAACGCTCTTGCCCATTCATCTACTAAGTTTGGTTGTACAGATCCAGAAATCTCCTCTGTAAATCAGAATGAAGAAAGACTTGCTGACAATCCAATATTTCTGATTGGTAGCATTACTTACTTTAATGATTTTCCTGACTTTGATTCATCTGATGATGATTTTCTAGAAACAGAAGTTGATCATGCAGGACCATCAGTGGTGGATTTGTGGGAGGAAAATTAGTTCCATCGAATTCCAGAGAGTAATGAGCCCATGCAGGCTATTTATGATAATGATGAGGAAAGTTATGAAAGTCTAGTAGCAAGTGAAGATTCCTTGAATTTTCACCCTGCTTTACCTCAGATCATTAGTAACAGTTTTCATGTGATTGGGAATCAGCAACCTCTCATCTTAGAGGATAAGGAGGAAAACAAGGAAGAGATTATTGAGCAGAAAGAGAACAAGGAGCCTTCTCTTGAAAAAGAGGAAGAAATGGAACATACCCCTGCTAAAAAATACATGGATCGTTTCACAGAGCTCAGCCCAATAGATCAGAATATCTCAGAGCTAAAAGAGGACAAAGCTACAATATATGATGAGTCCTCCAGTTTAGATGATGATGAATATGAGGGAGATTATATTTCTCAAGAGAGTCTTTTTCTTGATCCAGTGGAAGAGGAAGCAATCCTAGTTGAAGCCTGCTTGCCAAATATTCACAACCAGGTATCATTTCAAGATCCTTATGCTCATTTCCTGCAAAAATTTGAAGAAGGATCAAAGGTCACCAAGAGCAGCTTGTTGCAGAAAACAAGAAACATTTTAAAAGCTGTTGTTAAAACACAAAGAGAATGGGAGTGGCCCTGCCTATCCAGCATGCTCAAAGAGATGAGCAGAAAAGACCAGTCATGGGATCATATGATTGACTGGATGTATTGGAAAAGATATTTTGTCAGCTAGACATGTAAATATTTCAAGTTAGAGTAGGGCAGGTAGGAGATCTCAATAATTTCTACAAATTTCTATAAATTCAGTTCATGAGCAGCTTTTCTTTATGCCATGGACCCACAGCAAGCCAGATAGTCTAATCTTTGTTTGACTATGTTTCAATTTCTATTTTAGAATGTAGAGAAAGAAATCTGTTAGATAGTTTAATCCTGGCAAATAGTAGTTTAGGTAGAGAAGCTATGAGTCCAACTGTTTAATCTGGTCTCCTGGAGAAATAAGGGTAGAAGTAGATAGGTTTATTTTCTTGTTTGTAAAAAAATTGATGATGTAAAAGGTCTGCAACTCTAAATGCACCTTGAAGAAAAAATGTTAGGACAATAGGTTGGGTAGGTAGTTGTTTGGGAGAATTTTTTCTATTGATATAATATTCATCATGTTTGTGGAAACTAATAAAAGAAGAAAAGGATGGTCAAAATACCAGGCATTTGGCCTACTCCCAAAGATTATTTTCTGAGATTCTTGACACCTTCAAGAAGATGCCATCCTCATGTGGAGCCACTGTTAGCCACCTATAAATTTTTGATAAAACAAACAGGTGGCTAAAATTTTTTTTGAGTCTTCAAGAGAAACATTTCCCTTGAAAACATTTCATTCTTGAAGCCTCTATGTGTCTTCTGTTCCTTGAGGAATCTTCACTGTTGTTTCCATTAAAGAATCCTGCTGATTTGTGAAAGAAGCTGCTGTCAAAAAGCCCTCCATTTGCTCCATTCCATCCCCTCAAAATCCCCATTTTTCATCCCTTTTCCCCTCACAAATTCCTCCAAAATCCCTTCAAAAACCCTCCATCTCATAAAAATCCCATTTTAAACCATATACTTCCCCTTATTTGGTTTAAAGATGCTTATTTTCATTTACCGTGACCCCTTTATAAGCCTTAAAAACCCTATTTTTTGGCCTAAAATCACCTTTTTACATTATATAGGACCTGAGCCCCCGAGGGCTTATTTCCTTAGTTCTCTGCCTCATGCGACTGACAACCCCGCAACCAGGCGCTAAGGCCTTAAACCTTTCTTCCTAACCCCTTATTTCCCTTTTTTCGTTGCTATTTCTTTATCCCGACAGTTTAACTTTTAAATGACTGTTGACCGTCGATCTACATGGATCAACGGCCTTCGTGCTTTATTCATTCTCTGCCCATAACCTCTCTCCATTATCCCTCTGATTGAGTATTGACTGTCAATCTACTCCTAGATCCAACAGCTAGTGCTTAATCGCATCGCGCAAAGTCTTAAGTGCCATCCCTTCACCTCCTCTGATTTTCGATTCCTGATTAAATCTTGGCCATCCATTCTACAAATCCAACGGCCAGGATCTATTTCGCCCATCCATCTAACCTTCTTCCCCTTTGAAACACTAGAGCTCCTATTATGATCCTGACCATCCAATGTATATATCCTACGGTTGCAATGAAACCCGATGACTCGATTCACCTCTGCCTCTTCATCAGATCTTAACTGTCCAAATACAAAAATCTGATGGTCCACAATGAACCCGATGGCCCACTTCTGCCACACATCTTACCCCATCGCGCTCTCATTCCCACAGTCAAATCACTCCGCCTTTCATCCAACGGATGAGAAGCTTATCGCGTTTTGTCTCCATCCAATCGTTAATGTTCCAAAATCGCGCAATAAAAGTGGTTTTAGAGGGGACGCGTGTCAGACCATGAATGGAATCACGTTTTTTTGGCCATTTTTCAAAACCACTCCGAAGTTGCACGAAAACCATTCTGGTTTTCTGCCTTACCGCCCATCCTCCACAGTGTAATTTCTCATTCGATCACAGCCATTGAATGTTCCGATCTAACGGCTCTAGTTTGATCTCACCCCCATTCACCTATTTCTTCATCCATCCCCCTAAAAAATTCTTGAAAAACCTTTGCCGTTGATCACCATTAACCTAATCTAATCCAATGGCCCATCTTGAATCTCATCTCCCATTCATCCAATGTTCCCAAACAATTCCATCACGTAATCTAGACTGTAGCTTGCCACTGTTAGAATGAATCTGACGGTCCAAAACGCACATCGCCCCAGACCTTCATCATACCAGTTTTTTGCCTCCGACATCATTTTTCAACCATTTTTTCACTGCCTACACTGTTTCTGCCATTTCTCTTGCATCCTCCATGAGCCTCCACAGAAACCCCACCCCACTCCCTATGGATTTCTTAATATGTTTATCATGTTTTTGTAGGTTTTAAAAGGGCATGAATCCAATCTGTTTCACAGTCATAGATAGTGTTTCTTAGAGTGTAGGAAGATATTTTTCAGAGCCAAAGATCACAGGGAAGACACCTGAGAAGGTTTTAAACATGCATTTCATTAAACATTAGTGTGAAACCCTCATTCAAACCCTCCGGCACCCTTAAAACTTGTATATGCACCAAAACAGGTCAGAAGCAGTTTGAAAAGAGTATCAGTGAAGGAAATTAAAGGATTAAAGCCCATTATTGAGGATTTGAATGCTATAATCCAGTGTTCAAAGGACGAAGACAGATGAAGACCATAAAGATGATTAAAAGGGCTAATGAATACTAAAGCACATGAAACAAGCCATATCATTGTTTTAATGTCAGCAGAACACTTTTTCTCCAGAAAGGACTGGCTACATGACTTCCCCCATCTTCCATCAAGCAGCGAAATGATTATTATACTGACAGAGGCTTTAAAGAACTGTCAGGACAGTAGTTATGGAAGTATCAGAAACCTTGCAGACCTTCTAGCCACCTTACTTCTTTCAGAAGGCAAAACAGAGTACCATGTAGCCAGAGTACTTCAAAGAACATATCTGAAATTATGAATCAATCTGACAGAGACCTCTAGATCAGCCTAAAGGGTACCAAACATGTTAAATGCAGAGCCATTATGCAGAGTTGGCATTCGAATATTTCCTCCACTCTGTCTTAATGAATTAATTAAATTTACATCTACTACTACTGCTACTCATTATTCTATAAGAACTCCTGAAGAATACATTGTAAGGTTGTTGTTGGTTGACAGGGATTTTATCGACTGTTAGAACTGTTATTGGGGGAAGTAGCTTAGTAGTTTGTAATTTAATAGGCTAGGAGGAGAAGTTTTGACTATAAAAAGCCACTGAGCTCAAAGTATGTGACTGGTTTTGCACATCTATTGAACAAGCATATTTCACCGGATCTTGGTCTATACTACTGGTGATGTTTTCCTTACTGCAATTGTCTCATTGCATGTTTAATCATACTATCCATTATTCTCTGATAAAGATAAACAAGCATAGATTAGGATATACTACTCAAAGTACCCTAAATATCACTGTAAATCTTTATCTTTGTGTTTTCCTCTGATTGTGTATCTACGAACAAATTCAACATAATTTAACCAGTCAAAGATGTTGGTTTGTCCATGCTTACTGATGTATGAATTTAGAGTTTTTTTCTTAGATGTTCTTGTTTGGTTTCAGCTGAAAGAATTGTGAAACTGGGGATTGAGAGTTAGCCATGTCCACTAGGGTCCTTTTCCAACAGTTAGCCTTACAAGATCCCTTTGAGCTAGTGTCAAAAGCATTGAAAGTTCAAAGTCTTTCTCTAATCTTATGCCTTGATCTGTGTTTAATCTTGAATGTGTTCTACTTTCTAAAAGTGGTTATGAGGACTGCTAGATTGTTTTCCTTTAGAGTATGCTGAAATCAGGCCTAGATTTTAATGACATCTGACCTAATCTTAAGCTACCCTTTGTGTCTTATTGAGAGTTTCCTTTGAAGTACGTCAAAAATAAGATAGGTTCAAAGTCCTTACATGATCTTAGACTACACTTTGGTCTCTTTCTTTCACCCACTCTTAATGTTCCATCTCACCATCTATCTAAAATGATCCTTTGGTATAGATGACTTGCCCTATGGAAACCCTTGGATAGTTGTTGTGTAAATTAAACCCTTTCATGACTCCATAGCCCAATGTATTGGCACTTCTCTTGACTTATCTTCCCATGCTGAAACATTCTTCAATTTAGTTCCTTTTACACTTCCATAACCTTCTTAGTTAATAATCTCCAACCAATCAAACCAAATCAAAACCCCTGTTCTTCATAACTAGCCTAATATCTCAATTTGAGCCGTAAAGATATATCATCCTTTACATCTATAGAGAGATCCCTCTCTGGATCCAGGAGGGCTAGAGCCTAGGATCCCAAATTGGTTTGATGTTTTCTTGTCTTTTGGTCTTGCCAATTTGGCCAAAACACAGGAACCACAACATACTATTTGAAAAATTTGTTGGTGGGCACCCCGACCCAAGCTGAACACGTTCGGGTCAGTTGGGCACGACCCGACCCGAACGGTCACGGGCCACCCTGAACGCGATTAAGTGAAAAAGATGGGTGGAGGTCACTTTGAACAAACTTCTGAACACGTCAGGTCAGTCGGGCGGAGGACGACCCGACCCGAATGCATTTGGGTCACGTTATAGCAGACCTCGTTTGGCGTTGAACAATGGAGCGGTTGTTTAAGCCCTAGGGCTAAAAGGTAACCCATGTGACCTCTGATGCAAACTAGGAGCTAGGTCAATTAGACCAGCGGAGTTTTTGGCTAGCCCCCACAGTGTTAGCCCTCGGCACATAAGACCATAAGCGGTGACCATGGGCGCAGTTAGACTTATCTGCCAGCTCATTAACCGTCTGGAAACCCCGCATGAGAACATGCCTCCATCTAACAGTTAAATTTAATTTTTTCACTAAATTTGGGTGCGGTTTCGCCATTTTAGGGTGGACCTCCATTTCTGGCACTCCTAACTAGAGTTAGCCAAATTTGGTGGAGTTTTTTTAGCAAGATTGGGAAAAATATTGTTTGGATCATAAATTTCATGATATTGAACCTTTTTGGACGCAATTTTAGTCAATTTCAACTATTTTGAGCATTCTAGAGCCATTGGGATAGGTTACAGAGCCAAAATAGGTGTCTTTCAGCCATTTTTTCTTCAGGGAAGCTTGGAGATCCATCAGGGCCATGGGGGAAATGGAGCTGCATTTGACTACACTTCACTGTTTTAGGGGAAATAAAAGTCATTTTTAGCTTATTTCTGCCTTTTGAATTCATTTTCACAGCTGGTTTGGTCTGTTTAGGCCTTTTTATCACTGTATTATCAATTTGAGCATCATAATATATCAAGGACATGCCCATTGGGAGCGTTGGACCCGACAGATGTAGCCCAAGAGGGGTGAACTGCCTCATCATGTTGTTGTGTGTTTTATGGTGAATTTATTCTATTGTGTATTTTAGATTCAATTTTTTAAACAATAAATTTAAACAAAATTCCCTCACACTTAAATTCATAAACAGTTACCAAGAACACTTTGTTTTACTTGCAAGACCTTACAAACAATTTGCATACTTAATTTAATGTAAATTAATACTTTGAATAGGAAAAAAAATACTTTCATTTTCAGATCAGATGGTATCAAAGCTAAGGATTTGAGCCTTAGCAGCTAGAGTTTTACTCAACATTTGTTTTGTGCAAAGATATAGTTGATTGTTTGCAAGTTTTGATGCGTACTAGGCTTAAACTCAAGAGAGGTGAAGGAAACTTGGTTAGTGCACAAAATAATACACAACCAAGAAGGGTCAGAGAGCCACCTCCAAGAGCCATAGAATTAGATTCAAGCATGTCTTCAAGAGAGGGAGAAGCTCCTAAAGATATGAATCCCAAGGAAGAAGAATGGGTATTCTGGAAATCTTTCTTGGATATGACTAAGATGGTGAGGACACTATACCAAGAAAGGAATGATAGGCTTGCTAGAGAAGGTTCTAAAAACTAGAAAGAAGGAGAGGGTTCTTCAGAAGGAAAGAAAAGTGATGACAAGTCAAAGAAAGGACATGGAGGAAATGGTGATCCACCATCCCCATATTCATCCTCTTCCTCTACATCGTCATCCTAGACTTCGGTGAATCAATCTCACAAGTCTAAAACCACTCGTAAAAGTCCATTTTTAAAGCTTGATGTCAAATTTGAGTTTCCTGTGTTTAACAATGAAGTCAATGCAGAGAAACTTTACAATTGGATCAGAAATTTGGAAGTTTACTTGAGGATACAAAACCTTCATGATGACGACACCAAGATACAGTTAGCCTCGTTGAGAATGGATGGATCAACATTGGTATGGTGGGAAGCCAAGACCAAAAATGAAATTAAAAAACATGGTAAGATCACTTTATCATGGGCTGAATTTATTACTACAATTAAAAATCAATTTTATCCATTAGCTCATCTGCAAAAGGCTATCATGAACTGGCAAAACTTTAGATAGCTTAAGGGACAAAATGTATAAGACTACACCCAAGAGTTTAGGAAAAGAGCACTCTTATTAGGGGTAGACTTACAAAGTCAAGATACTTTGCTAAAATATATAGGTGGTTTGCACAACTACCTTAAACATACTATCCTTATGTTTAATCCTACTAGTCTAGACAAAGTTTGTGTACAAGCTATGCATTTAGAGGCTAGAGGGAAAAACAATTTTGATGAGGGTAGAAACAAGCCTTTTAAGGGGAAGAAAAAAGGTAAAACCTTTAAGGGAAAAGGCAAAAATAATGCATCTGTCAAACAAGAGAGTGAAAAATTAATATGTAAACATTGTTCAAGAGAAGGCCATGAAGAGAAAAACGGTTGGAAATTACATCCTTAAAAAAGAACTCAGTTTAACAAAAACAAAGGAAAGAAGGAAACTGCAACTACTACAACTAGACCACAAGACTTAGGTGATGATTTTGGTGACAAAACAAAAATTGCAGCCATGGGTTTGAAAAGTATGAAGGGAAATGAAACTAAAACTAAGCCAAGAACTAGTACTTCAAACTGTCATGTACAAGCTCCAAATGAGGAAGAAAGAATTGAATTGTTCCATGTGAGGGTAGTCTCAAAACATACAAAAATTGATGCATTGTTTGACAGCGGGTCACAAGCAAATCTCATATTAGAAGACTTGGTAAAACAACTTAAACTTGAGACCATTCCACATCCAAAGCCTTATCCACTTGGGTGGATATGCAAGGATGCAAACTTACAAGTCTCAAGAAAGTGCATATTGTGATTCACCATTACTGCACACTTTATTGACACAGTTAAACTTGATGTAGTATCGCTTGATATATCAAGAATTGTTTTGGGAAGTCCTTACTTATTTTACAGGAAAGAAATATTCCATCGCCATGAAAATAAGTATCATCTCTTTAAGGATGGCAATGAGTTCATTTTCAGAGCACATAGCAAGAAGGCAAGTATAGTGATGGTAAATGCGGGACAGGTAAAAAGGCTAGTAAATTCTAGTAAGAGTTTTGTACATCTTATGGTTAAGCCCAAGGTTGATATGAATCATGACTCATTTCAAAATTGTGATTCGAAGCTTAAAACATATTTATATGATGTATTTGGTGCACATCATGAGATTTTTCGGGAACCGACAGGTTTACCTCCTAAAAGGGAGATTCAACATGAAATCCATTTACATCAAGATTGTCCTCTTCCTAACATCGGCATGTACTGCATGTCTATCATGGAGAATGCTGAAATCAAGAGGAAAATTAAAGACTTGTTGGAAAAAGGATTCATAAGACTAAGAACTTTGCCATTTGGGTCACCGATAGTGTTGATTCCAAAGAAAGATGGAACTTGGTGCATGTGTGTGGACTTCAGGGCATTGAACAAGATAACGGTAAAGAATCGTTACCCACTTCCAAGGATAGATGATTTGTTAGATCATCTAAAAGATGCTAAATATTTAACGAAGTTACACTTACGTAGTGGTTATCATCAAGTTAGAATTGTAGAAAGTGACATTTGGAAGACAACATTTAAAACCAAACAGGGACTCTTTGAGTGGCTTGTTATGCCGTTTGGTTTATGCAATGCACCTGCAACTTTCATGCGAGTAATGGATGATGTCTTACGTCATTTTATTGATGATTTCATTATTTTATACTTATATGACATCTTAATTTTTAGCAAGACTAGAGAAGAGCATGTCATGCATGTTAAGAAAGTACTTGATATTTTGAAGAAAAATCAGTTATTTCTTAAAATGTCAAAGTGTGAATTTAGAAAGAATTCTTTTGTTTATTTAGGACACATAGTAGGAGGAGGTGCTTTGAGAATTGATCCTTACAAGGTAGAAGCCATTGTGAATTTTCCTACTCCCAAATCCATTACAGAGGTAAGAATTTTTTTGGGTGCAACTCAGTATTGGAGGAAGTTTATTTCTAACTTCTCTGCCATAGCAGCTCCTATGCATGCAGTGACTAGTGTGAAGTGTTGTTTCCAATGGGGAGGAAAGAAACATAAAGCTTTTGAGTCTTTAAAAGAGAAGACAAGTTCAGCTCTAGTCCTTGCATTACCGAACTTGAGACAGACATTCAAGATTCAGACTGATTCTAGTGATTACGCTATGGGTGCAGGTCTCTTACAGCATGGTAAGCCTATCGCATTTCATTCTGAGAAATTTAATGGTGTTGTTGTGAATTATCCTACACATGATAAGGAGTTTTATGCGTTGGAACAAAGTGTCAAAAAGTGGAAACACTATTTGATGGGCAAAGAAACAGTTGTTCATATCAACCATCAGCCTTTACAGTACTTGCAGTCGTAAAGTAAATCGCAACAGTCATGACATCTCAGATGGATGGGTTTCCTACAACAATTTCACTTGGTAATAAGGTTTAAGAAATGTATTTATAATAAAGTTGCTGATATGCTTTCAAGGCCTATTATTAGTGCTACTAATTTACTTAAGAATGATTCTATTGTACATGAGAGCTACATAGAACAGTATGCATCAGATGTTGATTTTAAGGAAGTGTATGTTAACTTGAGTGAAGGGAATCATGTTGAAGATAATGATTATCATCTACATAATAATTTTATTTTTCATATGGGCAAGTTATGTATACCACAAGGGGAGAGACTAATCATCATGAGAGAAGCTCATTCTTCTCTTATTGCTGGACATTTCGGGGTAAGCAAAACGGTGACACATTTACATAGGTATTGTTATTGGCCTCGCATGGTAGATAGTGTTTCACATTTCATTAGAGGTTGTTCATTATGTGCTAAAAGAAAGCCTAGCAATAGGCAGCTTGGTTTATATACGCCATTTGTCGGTACCTTGTATACCATGGAAAAGTTTTTCTATGGATTTTGTTGGAGGTCTACCATTATCTAGAAACCAGCATGATTATATTTATGTAGTAGTTGATTGATTCAGCAAGATGTGTATTCTTATGCCATGTAAGAAATATATAACTGCTAAACAAACTGCTGATTTATATTTTCAACATGTATGGGTTCTTTATGGCTTGCCTAATTCTATTGTTAGTGACAGGGATTCTAGATTTGTTGGGAATTTTTGGTACAATCTATGGAAGATGATGGACACCAAGTTGAAGAAGAGTACTGCTTTCCATCCACAAACAGATGGCCAAACAAAGGTAGTGAACAAAACCATTGTACATCTTTTGATATGTTATTGAAGCAAGCATCCCAAGCTTTGGGATAAGTACTTGCATTACATTCAACATGCTTACAACCGAGCCAAGCACTCTTCTACAAATACTTCACCTTTTGAAGATTGCTTTGGGTATTTTCCTAAGTCACCTTTAGATTTCATTCTTGAGAAGGATGTGGAAATTGATGGGCATAGTGACATTGACAAAGCTCACATGTTCATTGAAAGAATTCAGCTCATATATCAATAGGCTCAAGAACAGCGTGAAAAAAGTCAAGGCAAGTACAAGGAGAGGCATGATAAGCATAGAGTTGATCATAAGTTTAAAGAAGGGGATGATTTATGGCTGCATATTAGTAAGGAAAGAATGCAAGGAGAAGGTAAAAATCTTAAGCCTATTTGTTATGGTCCTTTCAAGATTCTTAAACAAGTTGGAAATAATGCTTTTCAACTAGATTTGCCTTCATATATGCAAATGTATTCCGCTGTGAATGTGGAAAATTTGCATTTGTATGAACCTCCTTTAATTGTTGATTATGAAAGTGACATTCAGTTTCCATCGATAGAGGATTTCTCACCAAAATTTTTGGATGAGTTGAAAGAGGATACTATCATTGACAGAAAGACATGCACTTCGAAGAGGGGAAATGTTGATTATGTTCGGGTTGGTATTAAAGGCAACAAACTGAGTAAGGAAAAGTGGATTGAAGTGGAAAAGGTGAGGGACCTATACCCTCATCTTCTTAATAGGTAATTGACGGATTTTGGGGTCCAAAAGCTTCCCAATGGGGAGGTGTGATCAGGTGATCATGTCCAAGAGGGAAAAAATGCTCAAAATTGGAACTGCTCAGAATTGGTAACAAATTCATTGACTAGATATTATTCATAATTTTGATCCTAGAATAGTGAATGACACTCAAATCCAATGTCATATGTGAAAGATATTCAAGTTTTACGTTGCCCAATAACCTTCAAAACAGGACCTTTAAACTCAAATTTTTTCCATCTTCAGAAAAATAAATTAATGGAAAATTTTCATTTTTTTAAGGTTATGTGAGGGCCTATTAGAGGGTGCGATGTGGCCTACTCAGAGGCTTCCACATGGCCCCAGGCCAAATGTTAATTTACTGTTTGAAAAATTTGTTGGTGGGCAGCCTGACCCGAGCCGAATGCGTTCGGGTCAGTCGGGCATGACCCGACCCAAACGGTCACGGGCCAACCTGAATGTGATTAAGTGTAGAAGATAGGCAGAGGTCATGTTGAATAAACTTTTGAACGCGTCGGGTCAGTCGGGCGGAGGACGACCCAACCCGAACGCATTTGGGTCAGGTTATAGAAGACCTCAATTGGCGTTGAACAGTGGAGCGGTTGTTTGAGCCCCAAGGCTAGAAGATAACCCATGTGACCTCCGATGCAAACCAAGAGCTAAGTCCATTATACTGGTGGAGTTTTTGGCTAGCCCCCATAGTGATAGCCCTCAGCACATAAGACCATAAGCGGTGACCATGGGCGCGGTTAGACTTATCCGCCAGCTCATTAACCATTCGGAAACCCCGCATGAGAACACACCTCCATCTAAAAGTTAAATTTAATGTTTCCACTAAAGTTGAGTGGGGTTTCACCATTTCAGGGTGGACCTCCATTTCTGGCGCTTCTAACTAGAGTTAGCTAAATTTGGTGGAGTTTTTTTAGCAAGATTGGGAAAAATATTGTTTGGATCATAACCTTCAGGATATTGAACCTTTTTGGATGAAATTTTAGTCAATTGCGACTATTATAAGAATTATGGAGCCATTGGGATAGGTTTCAGAGCCAACAGAGGTGTATTTCAGCCATTTTTTCTTCAGGGAAGCTTGGAGAGCCATCAGGGCCATGGGGGAAATGGTGCTGCATTGGACTACACTTCACTCTTTTAGGTGAAATAAAAGTCATTCTTAGCTTATTTCTGCCTTCTAAATTCATTTTCACAACTGTTTTGGTCTGTTTAGGAATTTTTCTCATTGTATTATCAATTTGAGCATCATAATATATCAAGGACATGCCCATTGGGAGCCTTGTACCAAGCAAATGTAGCCCAAGAGGAGTGATCTGCCTCATCATGTTGCTGTGTGTTTTATGGTGAAGTTATTCTGCTGTGTATTTTAGGTTCAAGTTGTTAAACAGTAAATTTAAACAACATTCCCTCACACTTAAATTCATAAACAGTTACGAGGAACACTTTGTTTTACTTGCAAGACCTTACAAACAATTTGCACACTTAATTTAATGGAAATGAATACTTTGAACAACAGTACAAATCATTTCATTTTTAGATCACCAACCTACCACCCTGAAGTGTTCACAGGCTCCAACATTTAGGTGACTTCATGCACCAAACTAGCACCATCCTGCCACCCTATAATGATCAGAAATAAGAAAAGAGTGTGGAATCCTATACCAAGTACAATGATCCATGATACAATATGATTCACAACGATTTCCTAAACTAGACCAATCACCCAATCACACTATGACCTGCAACCCAACCATAACATTATCCAACAATGACACTTATACCTCTTAACAATGCCTCTCCCACTCTAGGAAGATTGACTCTCTTACAATTTTACAATAATGATTTTTACAATACTAACTTTTGACACGACCTGATACTTGACTTGACACTGCTTCTTTGAACACTAGCAGTTGTTGAGGTATTGATGTGCTTGCTTCAATTCATGGTACTTTGGCTTTGCATTATCCTTCTAGTATGTGTCTGAGTTGTCCTATTATGTCCTCCTTCCTACACATGCATTAATGAACAATACAAAAATAAATATACAAGCAGAATACTTACATTGTCTTGCAAACCATATGTCAGAGAAATATTCAAAATTCAAATGTAAGTACTTTCAACATTTATGAAAAAAACCCAATCAAACATACATACAAAATACTTACACTAACCTGCAAAAACACATGTCAGAGATGATATTCAAATTAAAATTCAAACACTAATCATACATACCTTGTTATACTTGATTGTTGATGTGTTCTCCTTACTGCAGTGATCCTTGAAAGCATATTTTTTCTTGCCTTCTATAAGCTTGATATTGAATCTATTGTATCTATGTAATTTCATATCTACAAGGTTTGAAATTGTGTCCAACGGTAGCCCTTTGATTCCTCTTTCCAACCTCATAGGTCTTATCAATATTGGACTCTTAAAGAAATAGTTATGTCCAATATCCTACGATGACCTGACTATATATTGTTTCAGTAGAGAAAACTTGTAAGAAGTGCCACATGTCACTGTTTCAAATTTTGGGGCCAAAAATGGTATCCAACAAACTACGGTCCGTCTTCTTTCTGTCACATTTTACAAAATCTAGATCCACTTCTCAAAGGGAAAGTTATGACAAATTTCCCAATGTCACCTGTTTGACATGAAATTTGGGAGCCTGTAAAAACCCTAACTTCCTCATATCATATCTCTGAAACTGTGATGAACCAATATCTGAAATTCGATCATGCACTTCATCAAGATTTTGACTAAAATGGTTTTTTTTTTCAACATTTGAAGCTTTGTAGAAAAAAAATTTTATAAGGATAATGCCACGATGTCCTTTTTTGGCTAGAGAAATCCTTGCATCAGGAGGATATGAGGGTTACAATTTATATAAATGCTTAGGTTGAGAGGATCTTCAAGAAGTGAACATTGGAGGGATTTTAGGAGTTTAAAAAATTATTAATTATTGAATATTCAATGACCACAACCAATTATTAGTGTCATGCTACAAGCCCATGGGGTTTTAGGCCACTAACAGGGGTTAATAACTTCAAAAATGAATATATCTCAACCATGAATAATTATGTTGCATTCCATATATCAACAGAAATATCTCGACAATTAGAAACCATCCAAAATATATTTAACTTAGAATAGAGTAATTTGCCAAGTCAAAATTCCCATGCAAGATCGACGTATCCCCTCGTGCTGCTTGGGTTGACATCAATGACAACCACTAATCAACAAGATTGTCAAAAGGGAGAGGTGATCAATTTCTATATCTATGACATTTACAAACAATTTGAGAATTAGTACTAATAAAACAGATTCATGAAACAAAATCAAATGAATTTTTCCTCTTTTGAAACTAGTGCCTTGTTTTACCTGTCATGTCTTGTTGGAAATTTCTTCATTCTTTATCTATTTAAAATGCTAATTAATACTCTCTCATCTAGTATATTTCATTGAGATATTTCCAATGACGTTTGAAATGCGTCAAACATATGTTGTATGACAAAGTTATTGACGTTTGAAGTTTTAGCAAAATAGTGAAATTGGGGTGTATGGGTGCCACGTGGCAGCACTAGGGAATGCCACATGGAAGCACTGGAAGTGCCACGTGGCATACATGTTGTTATGGATGCTAAATTTTCAGAGTGAAGTGGACTACGGACTACACAAAGTGATGTGGAAGACAACTAGGCGATGACTGTACAATATTGGCGAATGCTACGTTGCCATGTGGACCAATCGAATGTCGCCATGTGGCAGCAAAACCCCAACAAACAAAATTCAAGATTTTGGGAGAATATTCCAAGTGTCTAACTACTCTAGGACACTTTTCAATCAATTTCATGACGCCAAAATATTTTGATTTTATTTTTACGCATCCTCTTACCAAAAAACATGGATCTCACAACCAATTTTTCTATGAAAATTGTGAAAATATTGATGTCAAAACTAAAATTATTTATTTTATTTTATTTATTTTGTTGTAGGTTGAAATCACGGAGAAAATTTCTAACTTCTCTCTTTGTAAATTTTGCACTGATTTATTTTCTTTGAGGAATAATTTTTAAATGAGCATTTTTTTTAAATCCAGTCATCACAAAAACTTATGAGAAAATAGTTGATTTTAAATCAACAATACCTCCCTCATTCGGACTCCGATTCGACCGGTTTTTTTTTTAATTTGGGTGATTTTTCACAAATAATTCAAATATAAAAAAAATTTTGGCAAAAATTTCACCAAAATTTTCATATATGATCTACAAACTCACCGCCCACAAATTATAAAAAAAAACAAATATTTAACAATTAGAGATCAAATTAAAAAAAAAAAAGAATCAATGGTAAATTTAGTTCTCTTAGTCATTTTTATTGAATTTTTTTAAAACTAACTTGGTTCAATCTTATTTTATTATCTTCCAAATCGCAGGGAGTGCTAGAAGAGAGCATACTCAAAAGTTTATTAATCATTTTTTCTTTAAATTGAATTCAAAAAATAAAATGAAAATAATCAATCTCACCTGAAATTATTTCTCTTTAATCTTCGTTTGTTTTATTTAAATATTCTTGCCAAGGGTTAGTAAATATGTGGCTCTTGTTGCACCACAAAATTTCAAATTTATCCTAAAAATCACAAAAACTTGTTTTTATTTGTTATTCGTGTTTTACTAAAGAAATGAAACATTATCTTAAGTATAAGAGAATTTCCAATGCATTCATTTGTGTACAAAATCATGAGTAAAATCATATCCAAGTTTGAAAAATAAACCCTAGTGAATTCTTGGACATGATTATGAAGTTTTGATGTTAAAAATTGTATCCTAATGACTAGACAAGACCAAATTTGAATGTGATATTTAAGTTTTTGATCTTCTTCAACTTTCATAGCACAAAACTCTTCAGATCTTGTTTTTGCAATTGGATTTTTTTTTAATTATTTTTTTTTTAATGAAAGGGGGTTTTTGATTTTTGGATGTTTTATCTTTATTTCTATGTTTTCTATATGAAAATAAAAAATAAACTTAAATGAAAATGCTTCCTAAAAAATTCTCCTAACTTAGTTACATCTAAGTTTGTTTCCCCGATAACAGTGCCAAAAATGTAAGATGATTTAATTGTATGTTAAATCCCTTTCATTTTAATATGTGAACCTGGGGGTTTCATAAAATTAGAAGCAAACCAAAATATATGGGACCTCCTATGAAATTATTGTAGAAGGTTTTTTTAAGATGGAAAGAAAGAAAATAAATGCATATTACAAGTATAACTAACAAAACTGCAAAAGAAATCACATGTAAGAAAACTGAATTAGATTCTAAGGGTGGAATGAATGAATGCCATGGCCTTTCTAAAAACTTATAAACTAATCTTTGAACAACTAGAAGAAGAAAAATATGATAATCAAGAAAGCGGATAAACCTATAACAACTATTGATTTAGTTATAAAGAAAGAAAACTATGAGAACTAGTAAGCAAGAAATTTAATGATAACTAAAGTTCAAATCTATTAGAAGAAAAATATGATAATATGGAAAGAAGTAAAATAATCTAGAAAGAATTAAATAGCAATTAGTGATTTAGTTTTCAAGCAAGAAAATTAATATAGCTAGTAAGCAAGTAGTTTAATGACAATCAAATCAAATCTAGGAAATGAAATCAGACTTGCGGAAAGTAAATTGCAATTGCAAAAAGTAAATCACACTTGCATAAAATAAAACACACTTCCATAAAATAAATCACACTTGCATGCAAGGAAATAAAATAAATCAAACTATGTTACAGATGTATGTGAATTGTGGTTGATGGGGATCCACCTATTCCTCAATGAGCACACATGAACAACTGTCACATCTTAAGAATCAAACAACACTCATAAATCATGATTTGGAGAAAATGATATTAGTCATGCTGAATAAAAATTCATAAATTTGATGCTAACGAATAATTCACAACTTGTTAGCTTCCCTTAAAGGATTCTCCTCCTATTTATACATGAATTAGGGATATATTCTCAATAAATGAAAATCCCTTAAATATCTACTAGATCCATATGTGTCTCAACTTATCCCTAAATACTAGATACAAATCACATGACACATAAAGATTTCCATGATCTTTCTCTTCGGAATATGGTCCACCTCTTGAGTTGAAATTCGAATTTGTGCTTGAGAGGCCAAGTAAAACCCTTCTAGAACCTCTAAATAAGCCTACACATGTAAGAAAACTCATAACACATATATATGTATATGAAACCATGTTAATTTCCTATCTTTTAATCATAAATTCTCTTAAAAATACGTAAAATAAATAACTTTGTAAAATGATTATTCTAACCAATATGATCATCAAGATGGTTACTTGATGTAGGGTTTCAGGCTAGATAGTTATGAAATGAGGGCTAAATGGTTATGAAATGATGGAAATATGGATGATTATGGAAGACAATTTTGAGACTCAATAAGGATTCTAATTCCTCTTTGGTCCTGGCCATCCCAGGAATCTCAGAGTCCTCTTGCACAATTTCTTTATGTTATTTCCACTTCTTATTCCATACATCTCTTATTTATGTTTTGCATATTTCTGTATTTAGTATTGTTTCTTTTCTTGCTCTAGGATTGAGTTAAATGATTTAAGTGAGTTATTTTATAGTTTTTTACAGGTTCAAAAGAATTATTCATCCTTAGAATAACTTTGGAAGGTCATCTTAATCATTAAGCTACTTGGATTTGGTTACTAGTTCACGGATATAAGATTTCTGCAAATGCCTTGTAGCGAAATAGTCGTAAATTTATTCTATTTTTTACAATGGGTTAATTAGATCCATTTGACTTGATTCCACTTGTATTAGGTCATAATAATGTTAAATTTGATAACAAATTTTACCCCGTTTCATTCTCACTTGATTAGGTTAGGCATTTGATAGATTAACTAGCCCGCTAGTTCTTGAATTTCTAGATTTTAGAGTAGTAATTCTTAGTTGTTTTTTACCACGTGTGAACAAGGGTGTTTTGGAGTGATTACACTTGGAATGAAGACATAAGAAATCATACTTAATAAAAAAATTTGTCCCATCCCATTTTAATTTTATTTACTTAGTCATTCGGTGATTTATTTCCAAAACAGATTTGCTTGTAGAAAAAATAGAGTCGCATGTAGCACTCTTGTAGCATGTGTAAACTCGACCAGAGTTTCTCCCAAAGGTTGTTTTTTGTCTCTTAGGCTTGAATGATGACCCATAGGACCTAAATACATGATTGAGGAAGAATAAAAACCACTTAGGACATTCATTTTCGCAAATTATATTAGGTCTTTTTATTTGAATTCGTGCTCTTAGGATTTCAATTGCAAATTGTTGTTCTTTCCTAGGATTAATTTATTTTCAAAGTAGCACTTCCATTCCTACAATTAATTTAGGCTTTAAAGTTGGTACACATTGTATGTTGCAGATATAGTGTTGATACCTCTTAATTTTTTACGAACCCCGAGTTGATCATTAAAGTTGGTACCCTCAGTAGTTGCAACATTCTTGTTGCAATATCGAGGCTCATCAGAGCTAATCAACCCTAGAGGGGTCATAAAAAACCACCAAATGACAGGAAATGATGTCAATATTGTAGATAGATATATCAACACCCAAGCATAGGAAATATCACATTATGATGACATATCTCAACTACTGGGAGAGGACTGGGTGATGGCATGCCAGAGAAGATGGAATGGCCTCCCACTTAGCCTAAGAAACCTAGAGTATCATACTCTATATATATTGAGAGCTACCCTAGAAAGAGCACCCTTGTACAAAAGAGCCATGAAAAAAATGAAGATCAAGTGGCTTCGATTAAAACTCAGTCCACCTTTGTTGTTGGGACTGAGTGTAAGAAAATATCAAAGTGAGGAGGAAAATCAATGGGAGGAAGCATAAAAGAATGAAGGGTTTTACCCAATTGAAGGGACTCCTTACATGATACCTTGGGATGTCAGAGAAGCCACAAGGGATCTAAAAGAAATAAATAAAGAGGATTGAGTTTCTTAGAGGATGAGAAACCATTTGATAGAGGGTGATGATGGGCACCATCATTAGGTATATTCTAAGGGGTTAATTGTCACCTTTATAGTGTAATTATACTCTCTCTCACACATTTAATTTTATTTTGTCATATTTTTCTTAGTGAGAATGGTGTATTAAGGGTTATCATTATTCGAGGACTAATATGGTTTAAATGCAGGAAAATCAAGGGAATAATGCCATTTTTTAGAAAGATTACATAATCAAGGCTTAGAGTAGACAAAAATGAGTGATTGTAATAGGGTTTACCACCCTATTAACTTCTAAATTCAGCCAATATCTCTTCAATATTCTCCTCCAACAGCTCAAAATCAGAGGAAACCAAGAAAGTGAATGATAAAAGTGATCCAAGCTCCACTTCTCTCGAGTTCCAAGGTAACAAAGACCTACTTTTGATGGTGATGTTGGTAGCTACCGTCTAGAATAAATAGGCCAGAGAAAGTGCTCACAGGGATTTGAATTTTGGATGTAGATAGAGCACTCTTGGATTTCGTATTAGACATTTCTAACATTCATTGTTCATGTAAAAGATTGGTTATGAAATAAGACGAGCATTTGGTTTCTTCTCCACTGAGTTAATTTCAGGGAGTTGAGCTTGTGTGTTAGGGTCCAATCCATTGGCCTCAGTCTCTCTTGTGAACACAAGCCTTTATTTTATGTTGCAGTAGTTTATTTATTTCATTACATTTTTGGTAGCAATAAAACATCAAAAATGTGTGCTAAGCCTCCCTTTGTCACCTCTTCCATTGGAGCTTGAGGAGGAAGGTCTTCCACCAGAGACCAAATATATTTTCATTTTATGATTTCTTGGAAACGTTGGATATTTTTACTTTCTTTATGATGAATATGTTGTAGGTTTAGAGGTAGATTTATGTTTCAATTGCAAAGGTAGTTTTATTTAAATTCAACTCACATTTTCAACCATTTTTATGATAAAATTTCAATGATGAATGCATGAACATATATCTTGATTGCAGGTTTGGATAGAGTAGTAGAGAAGGATCCCTTCAGCACCATCATATTTATTCTTCACCCTTCATCAACCACCTTCCGTCCAAGTCACCTACAACCCTACTTTTTGAGGTCGCCATTACATCACTAAGAGAAACGTTGTGGGTGCAAGACATGCTTCTTGAAGAGATTTGAGCTTGGACAAGGGGTTGGATGCCCTTCATATACCATAATTCACCTTTCCCCTACCTCTCCTAACATTATTCTCATAATTTCTAGCCTCAAAATCTCTTGACTTGTTTCCTGTCTCTTTCAAGACATCCTATAGCACTAGAGGAAATCGTGTAGTAGCTTCCTGTAGTAGTGATAGACACCCTCTCCTTCAGCCCAAAATCATTCCTCCACCTCACCAAGGCCTGGCCAAGCCACCAATAGACCTTCAAATATAAACCTTTGGTCTAGGGACCCTCTTAGACCACCCAAGTGCCTCCTTCTTTTGTTGCAAAATAGAGTCATTTTAAAGTGTGATTAGTCCATTTCACGATGCATCATTAAACATAGTGTTGAGAAAAAGTTAGATAGAAACTATTTATTCATTGATTCAGCATGTGTGTTCTAGATTAGTTTCCTTTTCTGCAATTAATTCATTAATCTAGATTATAAATTTCACTTAGTGTAATTTCCTTTTCATGCCTTAGCATAAGCCTTGCATCTTTCTTTCTTGAAAATAGTTAGATGAATCAATTTGATCTAGAGTAGTTTCTTTCCTTGTTGAAAGAGTAATGGTTATGATCTATTTCTAGTCATAGTTTTCATTAAGAAGTGTGACATACTTCCTTTCCTATAAGTAACCCTAGTATTAACACCTCATTGTATAACTAAGATGAGGATGGCATGAGTAGAGCTCATTTGTTGTGCATATAAAGTTTTTATGAACCTTGGGTTGATAAAGTAAATTTGATTAGCCCCTGGGAGTTGTAGCACTCTTGGTGCAATACTAGGGCTCACAAGTGGCAAAGGAAAATCCCTCCTTTTTTCAAGAATTCACAATTCTTAAGACGCATAGAGAAATTAAGTCCAATGCATCTCTTCATTACTTTACCTATATTGGAGAGGGCCTCCTGGAAATTCTTAGAAACTTATATATTACAGAGAAATGAAACACATAAAATATGCAGAAAACACAAGCACACAAAACACATAAAACCAGAGAGACAAAGATATACGTGGTTCACCCAGTTTGGGCTACGTCCACCCCGAACGGCCAGTACTTCCTTTCTATTATCCAGCAAAATGAAGAAAAACAACAAACAGAAGATTCGTTGTAATATCTTATGTTCTCTCTCACAGTCTCCCTATCTATTTCTCACTCTTAGAATACACATACAATACACAACTGCAATACAATACCCTTATACAAACAAGGGGTTGCCTTCTAGGGAAAAAAACCCTAAACTAAACATAACTTCTACAGTCACATCATCTGCCTAATGAACGACCCAGATTGAATATAAATTACTATACTTTTACAAGGCAATTTTACATATGTTTTTAGCTTTGGGGGCGCTACCCCTGAAATCTCCCACCAGGGGGGGGCTCCATAAAGTCGCAGCCACCCCCCCTTGGACCCCCCAGGCAGCATTTAATTATGGGAATAATTTTTTCCCCATTAAGGTACAGGGGTCAAACGCTGTGATACAAAATAAACAAGTTAATCAATCTCCACACCCAACAATCTCCCACTTGGAGATTGATTGTAGAAACACCACCGCGCTTCATTTGCTGAACAATGACTCCACTTTGGACCTAGCTGTTTCTCATATTCATCGTCATCATTGAATACCAATTGAAACTGAGCATAATCTCAGTTTTTCTCTAGTTGCAACTTTTGTTAGCATATTTGCAGAATTCTGGCTAGTGTGTATCTTTTCCAGCTTCAACTGTCCATCTTCCAATACTGACCATATGAAATGGTACTTGAGCTGTATGTGTTTAGTCCTAAAATGAAATGTTGAGTTCTTTGCAAGATGAATGGAACTCTGGCTATCATTGTACAATGTGCACATATCATGCTTCTTACCTAATTCATCCATAAACCTTTGTAACCAAATCATTTCATCACTAGCCTCTATAGCAGCAACATACTCTACTTTTGTTGTTGAAAGTGAAACAACACATTGAATTTTTGAAACCCAACTAACAGTTGTACCACCTACAGTAAATACATACCCCGTAGTGCTCCTCCTGATATCTCTATCATCTGCCATATCTGCATCGACATATCCGTATAGAGAAATGTTTGAACCACCAAAGAATAATGCTTGATTTGTGGTACCTCTCAAATATCTGAGAATCCATTTCACTGCCATCCAATGTTCTTTTCCTGGATTTTTCATGTACCTGCTTACAACTCCCACTCCATGTGCAATATTAGGCCTTGTGCAGACCATTGCATACATTAAGCTTCCAACTACTGATGCATATGGAACTTTAGACATATAATCCATTTCTTCTTGGGTCTTGGGGCACATCTCCTTACTAAGTTTAAAATGGATACTGAAAGGTGTACTAATTGGTTTTGCATTCTACATATTAAATCTTTTCAACACCTTTTGTATGTACTCATTCTAGGATAGTGTTAATTTGTGATTTTTCCTGTCTCTAGTTATTCTCATACCAAGGATTTGTTTTGCAGCTCCCAAATCCTTCATTGGAAATCAATTTGCCAATTTTCTTTTCAGCACATTTATTTCCTGCATGTTAGACCCTGCAACAAGCATGTCATCTACATACAATAATAATATAATATAGCTGCCATCATTCTTATTTTTCAGATAAACACAATGATCAAAGTGACATATAGTATAACCTTGTTCAGATATAAACCTGTCAAATTTTAGATACCACTACCTTGGAGCCTGTTTTAAGCCATACAAGCTCTTCTTTAGCCTGCACACTAATTTTTCTTTCCCTTTGACCTCATATCCTTATGGTTGCTACATATAGATCTCTTCCTCCAAATCTCCATGGAGAAATGTTGTCTTTACATCTAGCTTTTCAAGATGCAAATCTTCCGCTGCTGCAAGACATAAAATAGTTCTGATTGAAGTCATCTTAATAACAGGAGAAAATATTTCATCAAAATCAATACATTTCTTCTATGCAAACCCCTTCAACACAAGTCTAGCTTTGTACCTTTGTTTTTCTCCAGCTTCTTCCTTCAGCCTATAAACACATTTATTTTGCAATGTAGTTTTACCTGCAGGAAACTTGACTAAGTCCCAAGTTTGATTATACATTAAGGATTCCATCTCTTCTTCCATGGCTAGCTCCCACTTCTTCTTGTTTTCAACCTGCATTTCTTCTTCATAACATTCGGGTTCACCAAAATTAGTCAACAATAAATAATATAATGAAGGACGGTATCGTTCAGGGAGTCTACTTATCCTAGTAGATCTTCTGACACCACTTTCAGGTGTTTGAGGTGCATGTTGCTATTGTGGTGGTTGTTGTTATTATGGCTGTTGATTATTATTATTTTCAAGCACCTATACTTTTTCTATGATCTCATCAAGAACTGTGTATTATTTTTTTTCTTTATTCTGTTTCTTTTCCTGCAACTAATTCTTATACAAGACCTTTTCATTTAATATTACATCTCTGCTCCTAATGATTTTGTGATTTTCATAATCATATAAGCGATAACCAAAATCATTAACACCATATCCAATAAAGGTACATTTCTTTGATTTTTCCTCAAGCTTTTTTCTGTTTTCTTTATTAATATGGAAAAAGGCCTCACAACCAAAAGGCTTTAAAAAGGAGTAGTTTACCTTTTTACCTTTCCATGCTTCCTCTGGAATACCACCATCCAAGGAACTTGAAGGCCGAGATTGACTAGAAATTAATATACTTTTAAAGGGAAATTTTACATATGTTCTTAGCTTCGGGGACGCCACCCCCCCCTGGACCCCCCAGGCAACATTTCATTACGGGGGGCGTTGCCGCTCCATGAAGGTATAGGGGTCCAACGCTGTGATACAAAATAAACAAGATAATCAGGCTCCACACCAAACAAAAATCATACCCATAGGGAGTGATACTGTCCATGGAGATTTCCACAAAATCATGGACAAGCTTAGAAAAAATTCTCGAAACCACTCTCTAAAACGTGGTAGGGGAATTGCATAGGCCAAAGGGAAGAACTCTATAAGCAAAGGTTCCCCAAGAACTAATTTGAATGGAATATAGTATTTTTTTTGTGCTAAGTATCCAAACAATAATTAAAATGTGTGCATAAGGTTCTCTAAAGTTTGCAGGTGAAACAAATGGTTTTAAATTAGTTAAATAGATTTTTGTGTGAGGTTAATGTTGGAAATATTGTCATTGATGGCAAAGGAGCAGAAAGGAGTAACACTAGAATTACTAGTGATAGCAAAGGCAACAGAGAAGCAGTTAAGGAAGAAAAGGAGCTCAGGAGAGATCGGTGCGTGCAACAAGTGTAATAACCAAAATAAAAATCTTAGGAGAGATTCGCAGAAGCAGCAAAGAAGCATAGGTAGCAGAGGCAGTGAAGGCAGCAGTTGAACAACAAAGGCAGCAGAGGCAGCGAAGGCTAAACCTCGTGCACATCTTATGAGTACGGTTAACGTTGATCTGGGATCAACGATACCACGGGGACACAAACATCCCGATGGTTAACCCAAGCGGGTGCCTCGAAAGTTGACCCACCCATCGAGCGTTGACCGCAGATTGACAGTTGTCATTCACTGCGATAGCACAAGCCCGATGATCATTCTGTACCGAGGAATGCCTCCACAGTGCCGTGAACTAGGACCCACTTTCCTAAAGCCCAAAAGTATAGTCGTGGACCGAAGTGATCAATGGATGAGATCAAAGGAAATAGACGGCAAAGATTATATTGTAATCAAGTGGGACCCGATCGCATATCGGACATCGCAAGCTCAGGAGAATAAGCACTTGAGAATCACGTTGAATCATTGAAGCGCAAAGTGTGATAATGAAGTGGCAACGCAAAGTTGCGATGTGATGTGGTAATGCGAAGGGACACATGGTAGCACAGTGCAATATTACACATCGGCGATGTGAAGTTCATCGCACACCGTGAAGTGGTGATGCGATGCGATGAGAAGATGCGATGCGATGTGATGGATGCAATGCGATGGATGTGATGTGATGCGATCACATATCACAATTAGGGCAGGAGAGATATCGCACAATCTTAGAATTCATGTGAGTTGCAATGCGAAGTAGCGCTAAAGTCAAGTGGGACCTGATCCCATATTTCTCATTGCAAGCTCAAGACGAATTGAGAAATGTGAAAAGAGTCTCGGATGTGATATATTTCAAAGATAAAGTCTACAGGATTTCAAATCTAAAGGTATAAGGTTTCCCTTTGAGAAATCACATTGGGAGGATGAAAGAGCAATAGAGAAACGAAGAAAAAGAAAAATAGCCGAAACACTGAGATATAGCCTGGTGGGACCCCTCGCATATCGCATATCGGGAGATTAGATGGATGAAGGCACATGGGATAACTGGAATCACCAAAGTAAGATAAAGAGAGCGGACGAGATGAAGATCAAAGCCGAAACCTAAAGGTCTTTTCAAGTCCAGAAGTATGTGGTCTTCCTTTGTTAAATCAAATCGTAGGACACAAGATGATTATAAAATAAAATGCTGAAACACTGAAATGCGATAGAAAAACCAGTAAGTGGAATATATTTAAATACAATCTTAAAAGATAGTGGAATATATTTTGAAATCCACAGAACAGTGAAGGCAATATTATAAAACTGGTAAGTTGTTGTTTCGCACCACTTTTGGAGGATAAGTGGTAAAAGGTGAAACGAATGCGATAGCGTTAAGAGGGCGACGCATGGCATTATAAAACCACCTATTTCACGTAGGTTGGGAACAATTAATTAACATGCAACTTTCTGTGCGAATTCTGTCGGATTGGAAAGTTAAGAAAAGGCGGAGTCCAATGATCGTCCGATTGATGAAAGGTTGATATGCATGTGAAAACAGCACAAAAGACATAGGTAACGGAAGAAACAGAAAAATTATGTATCAGAGCTAGAATATAACAACAAAAACTGAAAAGACAGTGATAGCAGCAAAAAAGGACAAATATACGGCGAACCAAGAGCTGAAAGGGTTGAGTGAGATTTATCTGTTGCAACTGTAAATGAAAATGATTTAATTATTTTATTGTATGTGATGCAAAGGCAAGTCTCCATAGGCAAAGCAAAACTCTAATTTAATTCTAAAATGAGTAGATAGTGTTGTAACCTCCTAAAATGATGAGCGAGAAAATGAGATGGTGGAAGTCAAAGAGTCTTGCCTGTTCACTTCATATTCCCTATAGAATGCAATCAGTCATAAATCTATCTGTATAAAACGTGTAATATCGATATGCATAGGGAGGTAAGAGAGTGTAAGAAGAAGAAGGAGTAGAGAAAGGAGTTGTGAAGATCCAAAGATGATATAAAGAAAATTTGAAGGCTAGAAGGACAGTAGTAAAGAAGGAGAAAAACATAGCTGATATCTAGGTAAATCAGAATATGGTTTTATTGTACAGTGAGGAAGTTGGTGCTTCCATATCAAGTTGTAGCTTTATAGATGTCTAGTTGTAGCTAGCTAAGGTAGGAGCCTCCTATAGGTTGTAGCCTTCAGAAAATAGATGGGAGTTGGAGCTTCCTTGCAAGTTGTAGCTTGCAGAATTGAGGTAGTAGCCTCCTATAGGTTGGAGCCTATAGAAAATCAGTGGTGAGAGGGAGTTGGAGCTTTCCTTTGCATCACAACAATAATAATATGTGGTTTTCTCCCTAATGGGTTTCCACTTATATCTGTTGTCTATGTGCATGATGATTATGTTTTGATATTATGTATTTAAACTGCTTAATACCTGCTGCTCACTTATTAAGATTGTTGTTCCATTGTATATTAAGTTGATCATGAAATGAAGATGTAAATAAGTGTAAAAGAAAGTTTTACAAGACCATGACAGCATTAAACTGATTCACCCCCCTTCTCAGTTTAACCAAGGGTTCAACAATTTCTATCGGAGCAGGTTCCTTCTATATCAGTTTAACAACTAGAAGGAGATCCTAGGTCCCCAAGATGGCTAGTCTAGAAGGATGCTCAAAAAATAAAGCCTCTTTGTTTACTGGTACAAATTATGCCTTCTAGAAAATAAGAATGAGGACGTACATAATGTCTCTAGGAATAGAAGTTTGGGTTGCTGTGGAATTGGGATATGCCACAAAGGATTCTAACATAGAGAAAGAAGCCAAACAAGATTTTATAGCTAATTCGAAATCCATGAATGCTCTCTTAAGTGGTTTGTGTGAGGCAGAATTTATCAAAGTAATGCACAACAAGACTGCCAAAGAAATATGGGATACATTATAAAGTATCCATGAGGGAGATAAAAAGGTGAAGATGGCCAAACTACAAGTCTATCGAGCCCGATTTGAAAATACAAAAATGAATGAAGAAAAAGATGTTGCCAGCTTCTTCTCAAAAGGTTGCAGAAATTGTGAATAATATGAAAGATATAGGAGAAACCATTAGAGAATGTGTAATTGTTCAAAATATATTGAGATCTTTACCATATAGTTTTAATCCCAAGGTTTTTTCCATAGAAGAAACAACTGATTGGGAAACTTTGACCATGAACCAATTACTTGGAAACTTAACAGCCTATGAGATGAGACTTCCATAGAAGAAGTAAAATGTGAGGGAGGCAGCCTTTAAGGCTGAGAAGAGAAAAGAAGAAAAGGAAGATACATGCTCCTGCTCTGATGAAGAAGAGGCCAAATTTGTCAAAAGATTAGATAGAGGCTTAGGTAAGTATAAAGGTAACCTTCCATTTAAATTCTTTAACTGTGGAAGAGTTGGGCACTATGCATAAAAGTGTCCTTACAAGAATCAGAATCAAGAGACAGAGAAAACCAAAACAAATAACTGACAGAAAGGGAAGAGATTCAATAGAAAATCACTTTATGCTCAGCAAGATAGCAATGCATCTAAAAACTCAGATGAATCCTCAAATGAAAAACGAACCTCTGAATTTATGTTGATGGCCAAGGAAGAGTCCTAAGGATTCCTTCTAGAAGATGAGGAAGAAGGTGAGGTAGATCTTGAGGGGGAACTAAGAAGTGTCCTGGAGGAAATAGATAGACTTAAACTCAAGTTCAAAAAAAAGAAAGACATTCTTCTCAAATATGTAAAAGAGGTACCAAATTCAAAAGACCTCATTCAATTGAAAGTATAACTTGAAGAAGCTAAGAAGGTGGAAGACACGTTACTAAAGAAAATTAAGGATAAAGTTTAGAAGCAAGAAAAATTGGAAGAAGAAGTAGTATGCTTGAGAAAGAAATTAGAACACACCCAAAGGGAATTGACAATGAACACTCCTTGAATCATAAGCACTAAACAGTTGAATAAAATACTAAATTCTCAAAGATCTCCTCTCATAAAGACTGGGATAGGTTACGAAGGAGAAACCAACAAATCAAAGGTAGAGGATAACCAGAATATCATTTTTGTGAAAGTTGTAAAAGAAAAAATTAACTCTCAGTAATCTGATATTATTGCAGCTATAAGACTGATAGAAGAAAGGAGTAGGGGGTGTAAGCAGCTCAGAGATGAGATTTCCTCCATGGAGACCTCGGAGAAGGCAGACATTGAAAGGAATGACGAAACAGCTCAAAAAGGAACCACAGAAGCAGAAGCCAGCAAGAACTTGATGTGTGATGAAAAAAACAGAAACAAGAAGCAACATCAAGAGACAAAGAATGAGAGGAGGAAGCAAGCAGTTGAAATAAGTTCATTTTTTCCTGAAGATCAATTGAACAAGTTCAGAAGATCCCAAAGGAGATTATTTCCTCCTATGAGAAATGTCACTTGTTTTTCCTGTCACAAACTAGGACATATTGCTGCATACTGTCAGACGAAAATAATCGATTTCAACCAGCAAAGGATGCAGAAAATGAAAAGACTACCTCAAGCAACCAAATGGAGAAGACAACCCTTCACCAGATACACTAATCGTTTCCATGGGTATTGTTTTTTTTGTAAGGGGTTCGGCCATAAAGCATGGAATGCAGAACATATGGACAAAGACTGATGTTTAAAACCCCAAGGAGATTTATGAACAATGGAGAGTTCACTCGTACACATAATCCATTTAAAAATATAATCAAATGCTTTGTATACCATCAAATCAGACACATGTCTTCCAAATGTCCTCTCAAAGAATGTGGTCCATCTTCTCAGAAAAGGTGCCAAACAAATAGCTTCCTGTAGTGGAAAAAGAATTTGAATAAGTGTGACCTGGCTCTAATAGCTCAAGATCAGAAAGGCCAATGGTAAATGGACAGTGGATGCTCAAAGCAGATGACTAGAGATCGAAGCAAGTTTGTAACCTTTGATGAAAATAAATCTAGAAATGTAACATTTGGAAATGATAAAGCAGGGAAAATCAAAGGAAGAGGAGAGGCTCAAGATGTACTATTTGTGGATGGGCTGAAAGAAAATCTGCTAAGCGTCAATCAAATGTGTGATAAAGGATGTGAGGTCCTTTTGAGAGCCCAAGATTGTGAGGTAAGATCGAGCACCACAAGAAAGAACTTGATCAAAGGTGTTAGAACATAAAGTAATGTCTATATAGTGAAAGAAGAGAATGAACCATGCCACATAATCAAACTTGATGATTCACGGTTATGGCATAGAAGATTGGGACACCTAAACTATGACCACATCATCAGTATGAGCAACAAGAATGCAGTCAGAGATATGTTTGTAATAAAGAAGCCTCCAAATACCATATGTAAATCCTGCCAATAGGGCCAGCAGACCCGCACATATTTCAAGACCAGAGAGAAGCTATCTACAAGTAGGCCTCTTCAGCTTGTTCACATGGACTTGTGTGGACCTTCAAGAAATAATGCAGCAGGTGGATAATCTTATTTCATGCTAATAATAGATGATTTTACCATATTGACTTGGGTGGCATTTCTCAAATATAAATTTGAAGCAATTGAGAAATTCAAGATATTCAAGGTATTGGCAGAAAATCAAATAGGATGCAAGATAAAATGCATCAGATCAAATAGAGGAGGTGAATTCACAAACTATTATTTTGCAGACCTATGCAATGAACATGGGATAAAACAACAGTTTACAATTGCAGGCACACCTCAACAGAATGGAGTGGCAGAAAGACAAAACGGGTCATTACAACAGATTGCCAGAGCCATGATGAAAGAAAGTAACATTCCCCAAACCTATTGGGCAGAAGCAGTACATACAACTATTCATATTCTCAACAAAGCTCATCTAAGACCAAATTGTGATAAGACTCCTTACGAATTATGGCATTGTAAACCAACATCAATCAAGCACTTTAGAGTATTTGGAAGCAAGTGTTTCATAAAAAATAATGATGAAAAACTGGGGAAGTTTGATGCAAGATATTATGAAGGAATATTTTTCGGATATGCGTCCAAGATTAAGGGTTACAGGTGTTACAACAAAATACTGCACAAAATTGTGGAAAGCATTGACGTAAGAGTAGACGAAGATCTACCAAACAGTACAAGAAACATAAGCTGCGCCAATCCTCCAGATGATCATGAAGATGAGAACCAAGATAATGATGAACATAACAAGACAATAGAAGATTCTGAATTAAATTCAAAGGGTCCCTCAAGATACACTTAAAAGAACCATCCAGAAGATCAAATCATTGGAGACAAAACTGTGGGATTCCAGACAAGAAGACAACTTGCAGAACAGATAGAAGAAGTATACCTATCCATGCTATCTCAAATAGAACCAAATAAGTTCGAGGAAGCCAGCAAAGACAAAAACTGGGTAAATGCTATGAATGAAGAACTGGGCCAAATTGAGAAGAACAATACCTAGGAATTAATTCCAAGATCCACTGGGAAAAATTTCATTGACACAAAATGGATATTCAAGAATAAGATGAATGAACAAGGGTAGGTAATCAGAAATAAAGCCAGACTTGTATGCAAGGGATATTCACAAATTGAAGGACTTGATTATGATGAAACCTTTGCCCCTGTAGCTAGAATGGAAGCAATCAAAAATTTTTTGGCCTTTTCATGCTATCATGATTTCAGGGTATATCAAATGGATGTGAAGTTCGCCTTCCTGAATGGAGATTTAGAGGAAGAAGTCTACATGGAACAACCTGAAGGATTCTCATTAACAGAGAAACATGACTATGTGTGTAGATTAAAGAAAGCCTTATATGGTCTAAAACAAGCTCCCCATGCATGGTATTCAAGGTTGGACAAATACTTATAAAATCAAGGGTTTAAGAAAGGAGGCGTAGATAGCAATTTGTACATAAAGGCTAATGAAGATGAACTCTTAATTGTAATAGTATATGTAGATGACATCTTGTTTGGTAGCAACAAAAATGAGTTAGTAAAAGGATTTGCTAAAGAAATGAAATCAGAATTTGAGATGTCAATGATTGGAGAGCTCACCTTCTATTTAGGACTTCAAATTCAACAAAAGAACACTGGAATATTCATTTCGCAAGAAAAATACTTAAGAGAAATTTTGAAAAGGTTTCAAATGGAAGACTGCAAACCTGTGTCAACTCCCAGGATCACTGGATGCAAACTATGTGCTAATGATGGATCAATAGAGGTAGATCAGAAACTTTATAGATCCATGATAGGAAGTCTGCTATATCTAACTGCTTCTAGACCAGACATTATGTTGGCAGTAGGACTTGTAGGAAGATATCAAGCAGCACCAAAACAAAATCACTTGCAATCAAGAGAATATTTAGATATCTACAAGGAACCTCACATTATGGCCTATGGTATCCAAAAGGAAAAAGTTTCACACTAACAGCATACACTGATGCAGATTGGGCCAGTTGCGTGGATGATAGGAAAAGCACAAGTTGAGGTGCTTTTTATTTGGGAAAAATTATGGTGGCATGGCTAAACAAGAAGCAAACTTCTATCTCTTTATCTACAGCATAAGCAAAATACATAACAGCAGCATCATGTTGCACATAAATAATGTGGATGAAACAAACTCTCCAAGACATGAAGGTAAGCATTGATGAACCCATTTCTATCAAATGTGAAAATACAAGTGCAATAAGTATATAAAAAAATCCTGTACTCCATTCGAAAACAAAGCACATCCCAATAAAGTACCACTTCCTCAGAGAACAAGTAGCACAAAAATTAGTAAAGTTGGAATATGTACCAACCAAGGAACAAATAACAGACATATTCACAAAACCTCTTGCTAAAGAACCATTCGAATATCTAAGAGACAAACTAGGGGTAGTGTCTATAGATGTTACTCTCTAACATGATCAAAAATATAAAAAAATTAAAGGTTGCATACAAGGAATAGGACCAGTGCAGAAGACACATGATAGTCAATATCAAACAAGAAAGAATCATTCTAGGGGGAGAGAAATCAATAAAAGTTGTCACAAAAGAGCTAGAGCAATGGAGCAGTGCATGGAATAGGTCCTCAAGATCAGAGTATTATGAAAAGATAGAAACCACAGTGAGAAAAGTGCAACCCTTTTCCATTGATGTCAAAGGGGGAGGAAAAGCAAGAAAAATAAGAAAGGCTCTTCTGTAAAGCAGGCAGAGGAAGAAAGACAAGATACTTCTCAGAATGAAAGGGGGAGGAAGTCCTGAAGGAAGTATGGGAGTATTGGTGGATGTGTTGCCATCAATGCCAAAGGGGGAGACTGTTGGAAATATTTTCATTGATGGCAAAGGAGTAAAAAGGAGTAACACTAGAATTACTAGTGATAGCGGAGGCAACAAAGAAGAATTTAAGGAAGAAAAGGAGCTCAGGAGAGATTGGCGCGTGAAACAAGTGTAATAACCAAAAGAACAAGCTCAGGAGAGATTCACAGAAGCAGCAAAGAAGCATAGGCAGCATAGACAGCAGAGGAAGCGAAGGTAGCAGTTGAACAGCGAAGGAAACAGAGGCAACGAAGGCTAAACCTCATGCACATCTTATGAGCATGGTTAACGTTGATCTGGGATCAACGGTACCATGGGGGCACAAACAGCCCAATGGTTAACCAAGGGGGTGCCTCTGTAGTTGACCTACCCATCGAGCGTTGACTACAGATCGACGACTGTCATTCACTGCGGTAGCACAAGCCCGATGATCATTCCATATCGAGGAATGCCTCTGCAGTGCCGTGAACTAGGAACCACTTTCCTAAAGCCCAAAAGTACAGTCGTGGACCGAAGTGATCAACGGATGAGATCAAAGGATATATACGACAGAGATTATATCACAATCAAGTGGGACCTGATCGCATATCAGACATCGCAAGCTCAGGAGAATAATTTCTTGAGAATTTGGTTGAATTTCTAAAGCGCGAAGTGCAATAATGAAGTGGCAATGCAAAGTTGCGATGCGATATGAAGCATTGCGATGCAATGTGGCGATGTGAAGGGACACATGGCAGCACAATGCAATATCGCACATCTGTGATGCGAAGTTCATCGCATACCACGAAGTGGTGATGCGATGCGATGAGATGCAATGCGATGCGATGGATGTGATGCGATGCGATTACATATTGCAATCGGGGTAGGGGAGATATCCCACAATCTTAGAAGTCATGTAAGTTGCAATGCGAAGTAGCGATAAATTCAAGTGGGACCCAATCGTATATCGTTCATCACAAGCTCAGGACGAAGTGTGAAATGCGAAAAGAGTCTTGGATGCGATATATTTCAAAGATAAAGTATAAAAGATTTATATTCCGAAGGTATAAGGTTTCCCTTTGAGAAATCGCAACGGGAGGATGAAAGAGCAACAGAGAAATGAAGAAAAAGAGAAATAGATGAAATGCCGAGATACAGCCTAGTGGGACCCCTCGCATATCGGATATCGGGAGATCAGATGGATGAAGGCACATGGGATAACTGGAATCGCCGAAGTGTGATAAAGAGAGCGGACTCGATGAAGATCAAAACCGAAACCTAAAGGTATTTTCATGTCTGGAAGTATGTGGTCTTCCTTTATTAAATTGCATCGTAGGACAAAGGAGGATTATAACCTAAAACGGTGGAATGCTGAAATGTGATAGAAAAACCAGTAAGTGGAATATATTTAAATACAAACTTAAAAGATAGTGGAATATATTTTGAAATCCGTGGAACAGTGAAGGCAGGATTAGAAAAATGGTAAGTTGTTGTTTCGCACCGCTTTTGGAGGATAAGTGGTAAAAGGTGAAATGAACGTGATAGCATTAAGAAGGTGATGCATAGCATTATAAAACCACCTATTTCACATAGGTTGGGAACACTTAAATAACATGCAACTTGTTGTGTGAATTCTGTCAGATTGGAAAGTTAAGAAAAGGCGGAGTCCAATGACCGTCCGATTGATGAAAGGTTGATATGCATGTGAACGCAGCACAAAAGACACAGGTAACAAAAGAAACATAACAATTATGCAGTGAAGCTAGGATATAATAGCAAAAACTAAAAAGACAGTGACAACAACAAAAAAGGACAAATATACGGAAAACCAAGAGCTGAAAGGGTTGAGTGAGATTTATCTATTGCAACTGTAAATGTAAATGATTTAATTATTTTATTGTATGTGATGCAAAGGCAAGTCTCTGTAGGCAAAGAAAAACTCCAATTTAATTTTGAAATGAGTAGACAGTGTTGTAACCTCCTAAAATGATGAGCGACAAAATGAGATGGTGGAAGGAAAAGAGTCGTTCCTGTTCACTTCATATTCCCTGTAGAATGCAATCAGTCATAATTCTATCTGTATAAAATGTGTAATATCAATATGCATAGGGAGGTAAGAGAGTTTAAGTAGAATAAGGAGTAGAGAGAGGAGTTGTGAAGATCCAGAGATGATATAAAGCAAATTTGAAGGCTGGAAGGATAGCAGTAATGAAGGAGAAAAACAGAGCTGATATCCAGGTAAATCAGCATATGATTTTATTGTACAGTGAGGAAGTTGGTGCTTCCATATCAAGTTATAGCTTGATAGATGTCCAGTTGTAGCTGGTTGAGGTAGGAGCCTCTTGTAGGTTGTAGCCTGTAGAAAATAGATGGGAGTTGGAGCTTCCTTGCAAGTTGTAGCTTGTAGAATTGAGGTAGTAGCCTCCTGTAGGTTGAAGCCTATAGAAAATCATTGGTGAGAGGGAGTTAGTGCTTGCCTTTGCATCACAATAATAATAAGATGTGGTTTTCTCCTTTATGGGTTTCCACTTATATCTTTTTTCTATGTGCATGATGATTATGTGTTGATATTATGTATTTAAATTGCTTAATACCTGCTGCTCACTTATTAATATTGTTGTTCCATTGTATATTAAGTTGATCATGAAATGAAGATGTAAATAAGTGTAAAAGAAAGTTTTAGAAGATCATGACTGCATTAAACTGATTCACCCCCCCTCTCAGTTTAACCAAGGGTTCAATATTTAAAGCATGTAAATTGCTTATAAAACATTGTACAACAATAAATACCAGAGAATTAAACATCACATGTAACAATACTCAGCAAATTTTGTGAATCAGTTCACCCCTCCTAGGCTACATCTGCTAGTCTAGCTCCCAATGCAATGTCCCTCATATCTTATTGCTTAAAAATGGTAATTACATGTGAAAAAAATCCTCAAATGGTTTTTCTCTCTATAACAACAGCTTCAGAATGCTTGAATTAGTCAGGAATGACTATGCATTTGTAGAAAACAGTGAAAGGATGCTCAATACATTGAAAACACCTTAGTGGCCCTAATGGCTCCTTCACCTTTCCTGAAGCTAAACTTGCACAATATGACCTTTGATGGCTCTAAAACCTATTCCAATGTGTTCAAAATTTTGATAATACCCAAAATTGTCTATCCATGCATCCAAATTGGTCGAAAATCCAAGGAGTTATGGCCAAACAAGTAATTTGCCCAATATCCCTTGAAAACCTCCTCCAAAATTGGAGGAACTCTAGTTAACTCCTTCAAAATAGGCATTCCCACCAAAAATGGTGGCGTGCTTCCAAAACTGTCAAAACCATTAACAGTGGCATTAAATTTTTGAGTGGCGGGATCACATGTGACCTCCGCCAAAACCGCCTTTGAAATCGCGGCTTATCCGTTTGCCCAACCTCCGCACTAAATTTGAAACAACACTGGCCACATGTTACAGTTTCCAACTGTTCACAACCCCATGGTTTAAGGCATTTAAGCCATGGTTTTTAGCGCCTAGTCATAACAGTCAGGGCTAGCCTTGAGGGGCTAGCCCATAACCTTTTCTGCCCGTTTCATATTTAACAAATAAATACAAATTGTAAACAATAGTTGTTAAGAACTTTGAATGTAGGCGGGTCTGTCGAGCCTCTTTGCATGCGGAGTTAGGTTTGAATCTTGTAGACTCAAACAATTTTTTATAACCAATTTATCCTCGGCCTGGGGCCACGTGGCAGCCTCCGGGCAGGCCACATGGTGCCCAATTATTGGCCAATAAACTATATGAAAAGTCAAATTTTGAACTTATATATATATATTTTTTAAATTTTCATAAGTCAAACTGAGTCAGAGGTCCATTTTTGGAGTTTACTGGGCATTTTCAAACCTTAATAACTTCTGCATGTGACCTCTGTTTTGTAAACCATTCATGGTGCCAGAATCGCAACAATGAGACCTTTCTGGTCGCTTAGGTTGCAAACATTTTTTAGCACTTTTATTTTTTAGCATTTTTGAACTATGGACATGATCTCGTGATCACACCTCCCCACTGGGAAGCTTTTGGACCCCAAAATCTCTCTAGACTACTGAACATCAAGATGTGGAGACTGTGTCTCCAATCTTCCAATCTTAATCCACTGAAATTTCCCTGATTTCATTAATTGGAGCTTTTCTTGAAACGACAAATTTTTCCTTGATTCCATTGACCAACTGTTGTTGACCTTGACATTGTCATACTGCACATTTTTGAAACTTGCAGAACAACAACTTAGCTTTGCAGTAAACATATTGTTTCTACATTTTTCTATAATCAAAGGAAACTGAAAATTACTTTCACCTTGCATCTTGTCGTTATGGTGATTTTTTATTGAATTTTCTTTGAACTTGTGTCGATTCCTGACCGAGTTCCCTCTCAATTATACCATTCCTTTCTGAAACCAGCAATGATCATTGCTGAACTTTGTGCCTTCTTCGCTAATTTTCTTTTCCCTCTCTTGGACCTTTGCACCTTCTTGCACTGACACTTTGTTTTCAGCACCGATCGACACCAAAGACGATTGCTACAACTTCTTTTCATCTTCTTTCAAAGACAACCTTCTTTTAGACTGAAACAGCTCATTATTTACATCAGCATTTATATGAAAACGATTATGTACAACTTCCCTTTATTTAATCATCATCAATGTCAAGTTTTGACTTCCATTGATGAGCCTCTTCATCTTCCCTGCATTCACTAAAGAAGCATCTAGTTTTTTTTGATGTGCTCTCACAATGTACTCCTTTCCATCCTTGAATAAATGGTATTTGTTCTCATGGCGATGGAAGATACCTTTCCTTTCATACAAGTAAGGACTGCCCAACACCAAACCTGTACTATCAAGCAGAACAACATCTAATTCAGCTGTGTCAATAAAATGTGTTGTTATTTCAAAGCGCAACATGCACTTCTTTGAAACCTATAAATTTTCATCCTTACAAATCCAACCAAGAGGATATGGTTTCGGATGTGGAATGGTTCCAAGATTTATTTTCTTGACTAAGTCTTCAGAAAAAAGGATTGGTTTCGACCCACTGTCAAATAGTGTGTCAACCCTGGTATGTTTGGAAATGACCCTCACATGAAACAATTCAATTATGTTTTCTTCACTTGGAGCATCTATGTCACAGTTAGAAATATTAGAACTGGGTTTAGTTTCATTCTCTTTCCCCTTCAAGTTTTTTAGTGCCATAGCTATGATTTTTGTTTCATCTCCTAATTTTGACCCTAGGTCTTGTTCAACTATTGCAACTATCTTTCCTTTCTCCTTGGCTTTATCTTTAGCTTTAAAAATTTCTGGTTTCAACTTTGGATGAATTTTCCAAAAATGGTCCTCATCATGGCTTGTTTTAGAACAGTGTTTGCAGAAGAATTTTCCCTTCTCTTTTCTAGAATTTTCATTTCTCTTTTTCTTCCATTTTCCTTTAAACTCACTTTCCTCATTCCCATCTAAATTTTGTTTTCCCCTTGCTTCTAAATGTGTGGCTTTAGAAAAAACCTCATCTAAAATTTTAGGGTTAAACATGAGAATGGTATGTCTTAGGTAAGTATGCAAACCTCCTATATACTTGAGTAAAGTGTCTTGGCTACGCAAATCTACTCCTAGTAAAAGAGCTCTTCTTCTAAATTCTTGGGTTTAAACTTGAACATTTTTTTCCTTTCAATTGTTTAAAATTTTGCCAGTCCATTATGGCTTTCTACATGTGAGCTAATTGATAAAACTGTTGTTTTATTGTAGAAATAAAATCTTACCATGATAAGATAATCTTATTATATTTCTTGATCTCCTCCTTTGTCTTGGCTTCCCACCAAACAAGAGTTGCACCTTCAATTCTCAATGAAGCTAGTTGGATTTGTGTGTCATCATCATGAAAATTTTGAATTCTCAAATAGACCTCTAATTTTCTAATCCAATTATCTAGCTTTTCTTCATTAACTTCACCACCAAACATTGGCAATTGAAACTTAACGTCATGTTTAAGAAAATGACTTCTACCTGTGTTCTTGACTTTGTGAGAATGATGTACTAAAGATGATGTAGAGGTTGATGAAGATGAATATAAGGGTGATGATGGCAACTTTCCACTGTCTCCATTTCCTCCATTACCCTTCTTGGATTTATCCTCATCATTATGGCCTCCTTACAGAATATCTTCTACTATTGATCATTAATTGCGGAAATAAAAACAATATTATGCGCACATTAAAACTATGAACAATCACGCATATGAACACAGTATTTTATGGGAAGGCTTAAAGATGAAAACCCCCAACTATATGTATATTATATGTCATAGAGATCATTTAACAATCATTATCCAAAGCTCCTCACAAGCTCTTAGTACAATCTCGAATTGCTACACACTAATCAGGCCCGATCTAGCAAAACACATGCTCCAATTTTCGCCACATGTTAGCCTGCATCTACTGCACAATCCCTGCTGAAGAATGGCTCTGAATGAACTAGAATTGGTCCAGCCTTTCTCACGCAATCCTCATTTGCATATCCAATCACTGGTTGTTGCAAATCATGCAACACTATAGTCACAACTGATAGTCACACTGCTCTTTCACCTATCTCTCCACTGGTCTCCATTGAAATTGTCCATGCACTAAAGTTAACTGATGTATTATTTAGTTGATTAATGAGTGAATAATTAATGAATTAATAAATAATTAATTCACACCACTCTCACTAGTGTATCAATCAGTTAGACTAGATATAACTAGCTCAACTATGTTTAACTCAGTTAAACTGAACACAACTCCATTAACTTCCTCAATCAACTCCACCAAACTCTCTCACATGAGTTCTAACTTATGTCTTCATGCAATAGCTCCACTTCACCCTCAAGAATAGCGTAATTCCTTCTGTCAACTGTTGTGCCACATCTGTGCACTTAATTGAAGTGCTCCAAGAGAATAAGATAATGTTTATAGTCCAAATATTATTAAGAGCTAATAATATTCGACATATCTATTTTTAGACTGGCAATCTAAAAATAGATTCCGCCCAATATGTCTAAAAATAGAAGTCCATCTATTTTTCTAACTTGACCAACCATCCACAAATAGCATCCCGCAACTCATAGAATATGATCGACATGTCTAAAAATAGACATAGTCTAAAAATAGACTTGCGCCAAAAATAGCCTGCGGGCCCACTTAGTGAAGGCGACTCTTTTCACTAGGCTCATCATATTGTTGCAATCTCAACATTTGGGATCAACTTCTTCATGGATTTCTCCTTATTTTTAAGACATGCTTATGGCTTCTTCTGCTTCTCTTTGAGGTGAAATTGAAGGTCGAGATAATGGAAATCTTGCCCTCCTTGGCTGAGGATTGCTTTGATCTCTCACAAATTGACCTTCTCCTCTCTTAATATTTAGCCTAGTAAGCATTCAAACTCACAACAATTTCTACCCCAAGATGACTTTGCACAGCTTGCAAGATTTGTTATGCAAACTTTTAAACAAATCCTTTTGCACAAATGTTAAAAAGAGAAATTACTCTAGCTTAACCTAATGCTCAACCTGAGCTCTGATACCAACTTGATCTAAATGGAATGTATTAGTTTTTATATGCTAAGTATCCAAACAGTAATTAGAATGTGTGCATAATTAGGTTCTCTAAATTTTGCAGGTGAAACAAATGGTTTTAACTTAGTTAAACAGATTTATGTGTGAGGTTAAAGCATGTAAATTTCTTATAAAACACTTTGCATCAATAAATAACATAGAATTAAACATCACATGTAATGATACTCAACAAATTTGATGAAGCAGTTCACCCCTCCAAGGCTACATCTGTTGGTCCAACTCCCAATGGCATGTCCCTCATATCTTATTGCTCAAAAATGGTAAGTACATGTGAAATAAAGCCTCAAATGGCTATGATCTTTGTAAAACAAGCTTCATAATTCTTGAATTAGTGAGGAATGACTATTCATTTGCAGAACACAGTGAAAGGATGCTCAATACACTGAAAAAACCCTAGTGGCCCTGATGGCTCCTTCACCTTTCCCGAAGCTAACCCTGCACAATATGACCTTTTATGGCTCTCAAACCTATTCCAATGTGTTCAAAATTTTGAGAATACCCAAAATTGACTATCCATGCATCCAAATTGGTTGAAAATCAAAGGAGTTATTGTCAAAACAATAATTTTCCCAATATCCCTTGAAAACCTCCTTCAAAACTGGAGGAACTCTAGTTAACTCCTTCAAAATAGGCGTTCCCGCAAAAAATGGTGGTGATCTTCCAAAAATTTTGGAACTGTTAACAGCGGCAATAACTGTTTGAGTGGCGGGGTCACATGTGACCTCCATTGAAACTGCCTTTGAAACCACGGCTTATCCGTCCGCCCAACCTCTGCATTAAATTTGAAACAACACTGGGCACATGTTATGGTTTCCAACCATTTACAACCTAGCAGGTTAAGGGATTTAAGGCCATGATTTTTAGCACCTGGTCACAACAGTCGGGGCTATCCCTGAGGGGCTAGCCCTTAACCTTTTCCGCCCGTTGCATATTTAATAGATAAATACAATTTGTAAACAATAGTTGTCAAGAACTTTGAACGTAGGTGGGTCAGTCGGGCCTCTTTGCACGGGGAGTCAAGTCTCAGGTTCAAATCCCATAAACTCAAATAGGTTTTTATCACCAATTTTGCCTTGCCTTTGGGCCACATGGCAGCCTTCAAGAATTCCACGTGGCGCCCAATGATTGGCCAATAAACTATATGAAAAATCAAATTTTGAACTTATATATTTTTTATAATTTTTTTCATAAGTCAAACTGAGTCAAAGGTCCATTTTTGGAGTTTAATGGGAATTTTAAAACCTTAATAAATTCTAAATATGACCTCTATTTTGAGAACCTTTTGCGGCGTGATAATCGAAACGACGAGAAATTTTTGGTCGTTCAGGTTGCAAACATTTTTTAGCACTTTAATTTTTGAGCATTTTTGAACTATGGACATGATCTCCTGATCAAGGACATGTGAATGTGGTCTTTTCTTGGTCTTCAGGGATGATTTGAATCTAATTCTATCCACTAAATCCATCCAATAAAGAGAAAAATTTCTTTCCTGCAAGACCATACAAGACTTGGTGAACGAAAGGAAAAGGTAAATGGTCTTTCTTAGTGGCTTTGTTCAATCCCTGGAAGTCAACATAGATCCACCAATTCTCATTCTTCTTTGGGACTAAGAAAAGAGGAGACACCCATTCACTGTCTAATATGGGGTATATGAACCATGCATCCAACAAATTTTGTAATTCATCCTTTACTATTTCCTTCAAGGTCAGATTCATTCAGGGAAAAGTGTAAGGATGGAAAATTACCTTGAAGTTTAAAAACCTTGGCGAATATCACTAGTCCCTAATATGCAAACTATGAAATGATTATTGATGCATTTGTAAAATTATTCAAATTTATAATTATTTTATGTATACTATCTATATAATGTTGCCGATTTTTTAGGTTAAATAATTTTATCTTGTAAAATTTTCACGAATCATTTTTATAAAAAATGGAAATTGGAAAATCTTTGTTTTTGGAAAAATAAAGGAAAATTAGACCACCTGCAAATATTAGCCCCTAAAATTTTCCATGGGTTAATTCTCCTCTAGGTTTGGTGCACAATATTTCATCCCTCTTTGATGTAAATATGATGTGTGTTTGGTCTCAATCTAGTCTCCTAAACTGAGCTCATTTAATTGTCAACTAGGATTTGTAAACTGCTGAAGTGAAGTGTACTGTATGTACCTAGGTGCTTGTTTCCTAATGCATTGTGTGTAGTGTTTTGTGATGTTTTTGGTCTTTTGTGATGATTTATGATGTTTTTGGTCTTTTAGTGGTTTTATGTTTGCAGGAAAAATGCCTAGAAAGCTAGTGGAAATGAGCTGATGATTACAAACAGAGTTAAGCCTAATTGATGGAATGACAAATGGCAAATGCAATTGGGAACACTGAAGCAAAATTAAATCTGAACTATGACTAAATAAAAGCAAAGCTTGATAATGACTTTCAAACAAATGATTCAAAACACAAACTAAACTTGAGAAATGATCACTAAGTATGCAAATCCTCTAACTAAACAGTGAAACAACTAACTTACAATGGTGCAATATTTTGTCCTTGATTAGAGATTTGAAACATATTTAGAGGAAAAACATTGTTATCATCATAAGATCTTCTATTCTAGAACTAGTTCCTATCTCTATTTTGCAATTTAATTGAATGTCACAAAACCTTTACTCAAGAGTTATTGATATCTTTCCAAAGTAGTCTTTTGAGGAAGAGCTCTGTTTATAAAATGATGAGGAAATTGCAGAGGTACTTCAGGCCTTAAGATGATGTTGTCTTCTGTTCATATGGTTACAGATCAATTATAGATTTCAGAACAAGAAGAGGTTTGTGAAAAATGAAGGCTGTCTTGTTAATCCTAACAACTGAAGTAATCTATTGTGCAATGGATGACAATTTGAATATGAAGTGCAAGTGCAATGAGTTAATCTAAGGATGAACTTAAGATGCCACTAATCTAGAACAATGCTGAACTATAAGTCATTATCAAACCCAAAATAAACTAACTGTATCATGAATTAAGTGCAATGAAACTCCGGAGCATCCTAACTATGCTATCATGCATTATTCTATGAAGTTACACAATATGTTTGTCCATCATTAGTGATATTTTGGAAGAATTCCTTCTTTTGGAAGAGCTAGAACAATTATGACTGTGTAATTGGATGCAAATGCAAATATAAAGGACTGAAAGCAATTGAAAAACTAAGATATCATATCCATATCCTACTCGTCATTATGATGTCTTGGGCAAGCGTTTAAGAGCAAGAACAGAGATGATACTTAGTACAAACACACAACTAAATCATTCATTATCACGGTCATGTCTTGAACTTCTTAAAAATTTCTTGGAAGAGTTTCTTCTTGTGGAAGAGTGATTAGAACAAGTGTAACTGTGATAGTGAACAGCAAAAACTACAACTAAATCCTACAGTACTATAGCTATTCATCATTCATCATTATAATCTTTTGGAAGAGTGTCTTCTTGTGGAAGAGTTAGAATGAATATAACTACAGTAGCTAATTAAAAACAACTATGAATTCAACTTCTAATCCTACAATACTATAGTCATTTTCCCATTCATCATTATAGTCTTTTGGAAGAGCGTCTTCTTGTGGAAGAGTTAGAATGAGTATGACTACAGTAGCTAATTAAAACAACTATTAATTCAAATTCAAAGACGTAAAGGCAGCTAGAAGACTTATCTAATTTACGCAAAATAAATCCGTGCAAGAGGCAGGGGCCCTCTACCACCTGATGGAATTAAACTCCAAATCAAATCAACGCCTTCACAATAACACTGTCTGCTTCATTAAAGATGAAAGAACTCGAACATAACACTCTGCGTCTTCAGAAATGTAGCATAGAGTCTAAACAAAATCTAGCATCAAATCTAACATAAAATCTCTAACATAGCTCTCGGTCTCCCAAGTGTTTATAAAGCAAATGCACATAACAATACTTGCAACAATTTAGGAACACTGTCTTTCCTTATCGGAATCACGTTAGGACTCTTTGAAGTGGCTGCGTGAAGAGGAAAAGACATCTGGACTGAGACAGTCCTAATAGAAGTCTTCCTTCCTAAATGTGTTCCCCACGTTCAAAACCATACCCAGAATTCGTTTATTCCTCCATGATGAGCAACGAACCATGTAGACATGACGTGGATCATGCCCATATGCGGTTTTTCTCAAGAGGCCACCTGGAACATACTCAAACATGAAGGCAGCTGCAGAATCGCCGGTTAGCTACGGAATGTCTGCATTCTGCAGCTAGTTCCGGTCAAAATGCTTTACAATGGCAAAAATCACAGAATTTAACAAGTCAGTCATGTAAATCATTCTAGAAGTAATTTTAACTATATTCATTGATCAATTGGGTCTAAGATAGCAATGGACAAGGGAAAATGAGGTAAAATGAGATGAAAGAAAGCACAATTTTGAGGCTCAACATACCCCCACTGCTGACTCCTTGCATGTCCTCATGCAAATTATCCTATGAACTCAGAGGCTTCTGCAAGAACATCTAATCCTCTCCTTCTCCTTTGTCTGGAAGCTAGAGATCTTCTGGGTTTTCTGATAACAAGTTTTAACCTTAGGTTGGTGAGTGCCCTGATTAGCTTTTTGTTCCTTGTCTTCAACTTCTCATTGGTCCTCTCCACTTTGTCTATATGCAGGGATAAGGTTGAGTTCATATCAGTTTTGATCTTGACTTGATCTTTGAGAATTTCATTCTCATTTTTGATGTGTCTATTCAGTAATTCCAACTCATACCTATCCCTTCTTAATATATATATTTCAGACAGTGGAGGACTAGGGGTTCTTTCTCTGCTTTCTGAAGCTCTCCTCTCTAAAGTTTCCACATAGTAATATATTTCTTGTTGAGTAGGGTCAATTTCAGGGGTTCCTTCATAAAATTCCTCTTCAACATCTTCTTCCATGGATGTTTCCTCATCTTCTATATCAATCACCCCTGTTTGTTTGATTTGAGTTTTCTTTAGTTTTCCCTTTAATCTGTGGCTTCTCCTAGGCTGAGAAGATCCCTCTCCTTTCTCCATGGTAGATTTCTTGATTACCTTTTCTTTCTTAAGTTGCCTCTTGATTTGGGTCAACTTCTCTAAAATGATTTCCTCACTGCTCTCTTGGACTGGTTTGTCAATTTCAACTTTTGAAGCCCTCCATTTCCTACTTCTTCTTGTAGGCTGTGGTTCAGGTGATGGTTCTTTTGCTTCTTCAAAATGATTTCCTATTATGAAATCGTCCCATGTATCATTTGTTTTAGCTAGATGATGTTCAATCAGAATTTTGACCAAACCATGATGATATAGGGTTGTCTCTAAAATTTGAACCCTTCTCTGAACACAGGAAGCCATCTTCTTCAGACTTTGAAGCAAGAAATATGGTAGGTTTAAGTCTTCCCCCAGAAAATGCATCATTATTCTAATGTGGTAGACATAAAATGTTCCATATCTACCCTCACATGTAATAAATTTTTGCAGAAGAAGTAGTATGTTTCTCCATTTGTTTTTCAATGCAGAACTGGGAATTCCTTTCTTAAATACACTGACATCCATACCTGGTGATTTTAAAATTTGTTTCCAAGAGTCATTGTGGAATTCTCTATTTTTAAACCATCTCTCTCCAGTTCTGAGCAATCATGTAGCCTCTGCAATGAAAACTTCAGTGACAGTAAATTTGACATCTCCTACTTCAACTTCGGTTCCTTGAAATGATCTTGCAAATGTTTTAGTGACTTCCTTGTGGAAGCCATTAAATTTCTCCAAAATTTGAAGCCATCCTATTTGTTGTAACATTTCTTTGCATTGAGGGTAGCCTTCTAAATATTTTGAACCCACTGGTTCAGTTCTTACAATGAAACCCATGATTGCTTCTTCAATTTTTAAATTAACACTCTTCTACCCACAAAAACAATGACTTTCACTTTCGGATTGAAATGGCTTTAAGTTCTGAATGGAAGTGGCTTCAAAATTTGGAATGACATACCTCTGATTAATAGTGGCAACAGCTTCAAAACTTCGGGCTGATATGCCTCTGGTTGATGATGAGAACAGCTTCAAAACTTCGGCTGATATGCCTCTGTTGACAATTGAACTTTGGACTGATATGTCTCTGTTTAACAGTGACAACTGCCTTCAACTTCTTTACTGCAATACCTCTAGCTCTTGGTAGCAAATGGTTTTGAATTCAACACTGCAACACCTCTATCTCCTAGTGACAAAGGACTTCAAACTCCACACTGCTACACTTCTGTGTTTATAGTGAAAATGCTCAAACTCTGCCCACAGTGATATTTTGTCTGCCCACGGAATCAAATGGCTTCAAATTCTCACACTTTTATACCTCTGAATTTACCCTTTTGCTCTGCTCTGAGTTTACAATGCTCAATGCTATTCAAACTGATATTCTTTGGCTCTGCTCTCGGTGATAATAATATCTCTGTCTACGGAATAGAATGCCGGCTACAGAATGAAGTGATGGCAGTGGTCACGGAATGAAGTGGTGGAGTGAGGTGGATGGAATGAATTAATGATTGAAGAGACGGCAGAGGTTTTTACGACGGCAGAGGGAATCATCATTGAATAATTTGGTTAAGAGACGTGGAGAATTCAAACATCTCAGCCATTTTAACCGCTCACATGATATCGGATATGAAATTTGAAATGAGAAGTTTTAATCCAAAGTCTGTGGAGGGTTTATTGGTATTGATCAATAAAAATAATTAAAACAACCTTTTCGAACAATCCATAACTAAAACTATGCTAAACTTTAACGAAATGCCATTATAATTTAAACTTGTTACCTCTGCCTTTCATTTGATTTTTGTAGTCTTTGTCTTCTCTGCTCACCTTTGGAAGAGTCTTCATAATCTTCTTGATGCTTTTGATTCATGGATACACTGGATCATTTTATTGCAATTCTAATGTTTGTTGATTGATGCCTTCAGGGTTTGTAGCTGCGGAAAGACTGTCTGGCTGCAGAAAGGCTGATCAGCTACAGAATGTCTACTGAGCTGCAGAATGTTCCTGTAGAGCATTTTGATCATGGAATGAAGTGTTTTTGGAATATGGGTGAGATGTTATGTGGTATGAATGAAAATGGATGATGGATTATGATATGTATGAAGTGGATGATGAAATGGAATGGATTCAGTTTATGAAATGGAGTGAAAGAACATAAGGACTGTACTGCAATTCATGACATGTTTTATTCACTTACAGCAAGACATCAAATTTTGTATTTTGTCATGAAAATGAGATGGATGGAGGATGAAATGAGATGAATGAAATGTGGAATGGAGTGAAATATGAATGGTGGAATGAAATGGAGTTGGATGAATAAGTGAATGGAGTGAAATGAAATGAAATGAATCATAAGCACTATGGAACTGAACTCATGATTTTTGTAACAGCTGCTTATAAAAACAAAAATGGGAAAAGTTAGAGTGTCAGAGAGACTCTGATTTTCACCCTATCTTTTCTATATAAACATGCCAATCAATGATTGGTTTTCATGTTTATACCTTTATTTATTTATTTATTTATTTATTTATTTTTTTTTATTTTTTTATTTTTTTTCACAATAAGAACTACTTCAGAAAATTTAATCAAGTTGATGAAGAAGAGAGACTCTTCTTCATTAACTTCACATAATTACTTCCTTGGAACTTCTTGACAAACTCTTCTCTTGAGAGTGGCTTGTGGTATAGCTTCAGTCTATGACCATTTACAAGAAAAGTGACATTTTCTTCATCTATAGTTCTGATTTTGACTGCCCCATTATCAAAAATTTCAACAATTTCATATGGCCCAAGCCAATGTGTCTGAAATTTCCCTTGAAAATCCTTGAATTTTGAATCAAACAAGAGAGCCCAGTCACCCTCTTTGAATTTCTTCTCCTTGATGTACTTGTCATGCCATCTAGCCCTTTGTTGTTGGACTAGACTTGTTTTCTGAACTGCATCTTGTCTGATCTCATCCAATTCATTAATTTGCTCCAGTCTATGCCTTTGTGCCTCCGTTAGATCAAGTCCTCGCTGAAGTGCCATCTTGAATGTTTGAATTTGGAATTCTATGGGAAACAAAACTTGCTTTCCATAAACAAGCTCATAAGGAGTATGGCCTGTTGTGTTTCTCCATGTAGTTCTATAGGCCCACAAGGCTTCAGGAAGCCTATCTACCCAATCTCTTCTATGTAGATGAACAGTCTTTGTTAGGATTCCTTCAATGACCTTATTAGTGGATTCCACTTGACCATTTTCTTGTGGATGATAAGTAGTAGATGTTCTATGTCTGATTTTATACTTCTCCATCATTTTCTCCACTAGCCTTGATGTAAATTGAGCTCCTTGATCTGTAACAATTTCCCTTGGGACACCAAAACGAGTAAAAATATCCTCAAAAAGCAAAATAACTACAGATGATTCATTAGCAACAAGTAATGGTTTAGCTTCTACCCACTTAGTAACATAATCAGTGCAAACTAATATATATTTCTTTCATCTTGATGGAGGACTAATAGGTCCTACAAAATCCAAAGCCCATTTTTCAAAAGGTTCAATGTGTACCTGAGGTTGTAATGGCATCTCACCTGAAGGAGAAGGTTTCCCTACCCTTTGGCAACTGTCACACCTTTTGACATACTCCTTTGCATCTTTAAACAAATATGGCCAATAATATCCTAAATTAAGGATCTTATAGGCTGTCCTCTTATCTGCAAAGTGTCCGCCACAAGGTTCATCATGACATGCCTTGAGAATTTCAGGCATCTCATCTTCACGAACACACCTTCTAATGATTAAATCTGGACCTGTCTTGTACAACTCATTAGCGACCCATGAATATCTTGCACTATCATTAATGATTTTTCTTTTATTCCTTGCATTCATAATTGAAGGAAATTTTCCTGAAACTAAATAATTGGCAATATCAGCAAACCATGGAGTTTGAGTAGAGATTGCAAAAAGATATTCATCAGGAAACTGATCTTCAACCGGAGTGTCATCTTTGATATTTTGGATTCTAGACAGGAAATCAGCCACAGTGTTTTGTTTTCCAGGCCTATCTAGAATAGTAATGTTGAATTCTTTCAATAGTAACAACCATCTTATAACTCTGCCATTAGTGATTGATTTATTCATTAAGTATCTAATGGCAGAATGATCAGTGTGAACAAAAGTTTCATAGCCTGTTATATAGTGTCTAAACTTGTTTATGGCATGAACAACAGCTAAAAACTCTTTTTCAGTTACAGTATAGTTTAACTCTGCAGGAGTCAAATTTTTACTGATATAATAGATGGCATAGAGAATCAAATCTTTCTGTCCTAATACTGCTCCTAGAGTTGTATCGGAAGCATCTGTCGAGATATGAAAAGGTAACTTCTAGTTAGGTCCCCTTAATATAGGTGCTTCAGAAATTTTGGTTTTCAGGGTTTCAAAAGCTAACTGGCAATCAGAAGTCCACTTAAATTCATAATCTTTGGTGAGTAATTTGAAAAGAGGAGATGCTATTTTGGTGAAGTTTTCTATAAATCTCCGATAGTACCCCGTAAATCCTAGAAAACTTCTTACATCTCTTTGACAACTTGGAATGGATAGGTTAGAAATGACTTCAACTTTTGCCTCATCAACTCTAATCCCATCCCCTGAAATGTGGTGCCCTAAAACAATACCTTCAATAAACATCATAAAACATTTTTCATGACTAAGTGAAAGGTTTTCTTCTTGACATCTTTTTAAGACTTTTTCCAAGTTTTCTAAAGCCTCTTCAAATGTGTCCCCATAAACTATGAAATCATCCATGTACACCTCTACACAGTCATGTATTAGATCCGAAAAAATTCCTAATACTGCCCTTTGGAATGTTGCAGGTGCATTGCATAATCCAAATGGCAATACTCGGTAGGCATAGGTACCCCAAGGACAGGTGAATGTGGTTTTGTCTTGGTCTTCAAGGGCTACTTGGATTTGATTTTAACCACTAAACCCATCTAGGAATGAAAAGTACTTTTTGCCAGCTAATGTATCTAATACTTGATCTATGAAAGGTAAGGGAAAATGGTCTTTAAGAGTAGCTTTATTCAGTTCTCGGTAGTCAGCACACACCCTCCATTTTCCATTTTTCTTAGGCACAATCACCAAAGGAGAAACCCACTGACTATCTGAAATAGGATAGATGAAATTAACATTTAACAATTTTTGCAATTCTTCCTTGACAATTTCCCTAAGATTTGGATTCATTCGTCTTTGAGGTTGTCTGATTGGTTTGAAATTTGCCTCTATATAGATGTTATGAGTACAAGTCTTGGGACTTATCCCTTTCATGTCAGTGTATTCCCATGCATATGCAGAAGAATGTCTCTGTAATACTTTGACTAACTCTTCTTGTTGAGACTTTTCTAGGTTCTTATTTATATTCAAAGTTTTGCCTGGAAAATTTTCACTTGTAGAGCTGCAAAATTTGTCCATAGAATGAAGAGACATCTGCCTAGATGAAAAAAATTCAATATTGGATCCCTCCTGAAATGATTCATGTTTGTGTTCTGGAGAAGATTCAAAGTTTTCTAGAGTATTCAGAATTCGATTATCTTCACTAATTTCTGAAATTGTGAAGAGTGGTTGTAAATATTCTTCATCCTCTATCCATTGAGTGTCATCTAGATCTGTGATTGTCCTAGCTGGAGGATATAAAGTGAATTTCTTTGTTGAACTACCATCAGAAATATACATATCACCGGACCTACAACTAATAAAAGCATCAGCTGTGGCCAACCAAGGTCTTCCTAATATAACAGGATGGCCTCCTAGATTATTCTTGGGAGTTAAGATCATGAAATCCACAGGGTATTCCCAAGAATCTAGGGACACTGGAATATCTTCTATTACCCCATCTGGCCTGATCACAGATCTATCTGCTAATTGTAATAATGTGGGTGTAAATAGAAGATTAGGAAGTTTCAGTTTGTCCATGATTTGTCTACTCATGATGTTTATTGCTGCTCCTAAATCAATGAGTGTGTTTTGAATTTCAATTCCGTTGATGTGAATTTTGACAACTGGATTTCCTGGGTCAAGATACTTTGGAATAGCAATCTTGCCCATCATAATGTATGCTATTTGTCCTACCAGTTGAATTTTCTTGGTTTCTCTTATTCTTTTTCTTGTTGTCTTCATACTCAACTCCTTTATTGTTTTGGCTAAAATTGGGATTTCCTTGATGGCTTGCAATAATGGAATTTTAATGCAAACATTTCTCAATTCTTCTAAGAAATCATAATTAGGCACCATGATTTGTTTTTCTACACCTTTATCAATTTGTAATCTTTCCGGGAAGGGAGGTATAGAAGTAGATGTGGATGGTTGCTCTAATACAAGAGTTGGATTTATTGGATCTTTTTGTTTCAGTTTTTCAATGTTTTGATCTTGAAAGGATATGTCTTCCTCAAGACTTTTATTAACCCGTAGGGAGTCTTCCTCAGAATTATCTTGTTCTTGTATGATCACAGAAGGTTTCCTCTTCTCAAGTATCCTTCCAGACCTAAGTTGAACATCACTAAGGTCTAGAGGAGTAATTAAATAAGTTGGAAATTGTTGACCTTCTATCATGTATGTATTCTGATGGTTCTTATTATTGGGGTTTGGTATGGGCTGAGCTGGCAATTGATTGGATTTTTGAGGGAATGGTAATGGAAGTGGTTGATTTTGATGTGGTTGGTTCTGATGATGTTGTTGAGAATTTTGTGGAAAATTTTGTTGAGGATTTTGAGGATAAAAATGTGGATATGGTGGATAAGATGGTGGATACTGATAATATGGAGAGTATATTCCATAGGGACTTTGTGTTCCTTGTGCCCAAGATTGAGATTGATTTTGAAATTGGGGCCAAGGTTGCTGCCAAGAATTCCAAGGTGGAGGTTGGTTATATATTTGATCATGGAATCCTTGTGTCTGAGGTCCCTGCCAAGGTCTTCTAGATACAAAGTTAAGAGATTCTGTGAAGTCTGTAGGAGTTTCTTCTTGAAAAACAGCCTTGAGACCAGGAAGAGAAGGACAGTTCTTAGTCTCATGTTTTTCAGAACAAATGACACAGGTCTCTACAACTTTTACATCTAAAGGACACTCTCTCAGGGCATGTTTCTTTCTACATTTGGGACAAAAGATTGCCAAAGCATCAGATTCAGCCTTCTGCTTGTTTTGTATCTTAAGGGTATCTATTTGTTCACTAAGACTCCCTAAGATGTCAGATTTAAAATCATCAAGCATGTGTCCTATTTCTGATCTACTTACTATCCCAGAAGCAAATTTACTTGCCCTAGCAAGAGCAGGATCTCTTGGACCTTTGGCAGTTTTAGATTTCCCTCTTGAAAGGTTGATACATAACTCAGATATTTCAGGTAATGTGAGTTGTGATATATCCCCTTTTCCCATCATGTTTAGGATATCCAACCATTCATCCCTAATTGTTTTCAACAAAAAAGCTTTTAAGGTGTTTTGATCTAGATTTTCCATTTTTTCCCTTTTGATGTTGTAATGAAATCTTTCCAACAAATCTTCCAAATTTTCATCTTCTTTTTGTAACATCTTGAACACTTCTTCCTTATGATTAACCGGCATACAATAATCCAAGTATCTCTCTAGAAATGCTTGTTTCATGTCTTCCCATGTTCTAATAGAGCTACTGATTAGACTCATAAACCACTTCAATGTTGCTCCCTTCAAAGTTGAAGGAAATAATTTCAGTTTTTGAGCATCTTTTAAGTAGTCATAAGTCCTACACAACACTTCAAATTTGAATAAGAAAGTTTCAGGATCTTCAGTTTTAAGTCCATAGAAGTTTGGAAGGACAGAGGGTGAAATTTTTTTCATGGTTGTATTGGTTTCTTCATCAAGTATAGGGAACCCAAAAGAGCTTCCTATTCTCCCTCTTCCTCCATCTGCACCTCTACCTCCTTCTCCTCTTCCTCCTTCTCCTCTACCTCTGCCTCTACCTCCAAATAATGTATGTTCTCCATTAAAAACTCCTCCCCCTCCTTCTTCTGCCATGGTTGAATCTCCTGTGGAAGTAGAAAGGTTTGTGTTCTTAACAGGAGTTTTTAGATCTTCTTCTATGGCAAGTTTAGTGGATGAAGTGGAAGGTTTCTCCAATGGAATAGGTGACCTTAGATTTTCTAGAAGTCCAGGATCAGAAGAGGATGGAATATGGGTTTGAGTTGAAGGTGTACTAGCTCTGGATCTAGATGAAACAAGTGGTGTTCTAGAAATCAAACTTCTGCCTCTGCTGCTTATAAATCTTCCCCTTGAATCTATCTCCCTATGCATAAAATTGTTTTTGGATGCTAAGAAACAAAGGTTACCTAGTTTTCACTTCCCCGGCAACGGCGCCAAAATGTTTGGTCTCAATCTAGTCTCCTAAACTGAGCTCATTTAATTGTCAACCAGGATTTGTAAACTACTGAAGTGAAATGTACTGTATGTACCTAGGTGTTTGTTTCCTAATGTGTTGTGTGTAGTGTTTTATGATGTTTTTGGTCTTTTGTGGTGATTTATGATGTTTTTGGTCTTTTGGTGGTTTTTATGTTCACAAGGAAAATGCCTAGAAAGTTGATGGAAATGAGCTGATGATTAAAAATAGGGTTAAACCTAATTGATGGATAACAAATGGCAAATGCAATTGGAAACACTGAAGCTGAATCTAAACTATGACTAAATAAAAGCAAAGCTTGATAATGACTTTCAAACAAATGATTCAAAACACAAACTAAACTTGAGAAATGATCACTAAGTATGCAAATTCTCTAAATAGACAGTGAAACAACTAACTTACAATGATGCAATACTTTGTCCTTGATTAGAGATTTGAAACATAATTAGAGGAAAGACATTGTTATCATCATAAGATCTTCTATTCTAGAACTATCTCCTATCTCTATTCTGCAATTTAATTGAATGTCACAAAACCTTTACTCAAGAGTTATTGATTTCTTTCCAAAGTAGTCTTTTGAGGAAGAGCTCTGTTTATAAAATGATGAGGAAATTGCAGAGATACTTCAGGCCTTAAGATGATGTTGTCTTCTGTTCATATGGTTATAGATCAATTATAGATTTCAGAACAAGAAGAGGTTTGTGAATAATGAAGGCTGTCTTGTTAATCCTAACAACTGAAGTAATCTATTGTGCAATGGATGACAATTTGAATATGAAGTGCAAGTGCAATGAGTTAATCTAAGAATGAACTTAAGATGCCACTAATCTAGAACAATGTTGAACTATAAGTCATCATCAAACTCGAAACAAAGTAACTGAACATGAGTTAAGTGCAATTAAACTCCGGAGTATCCTAACTATGCTATCATGCATTATTCTATGAAGTTACACAATCTGTTTGTCCATCATTAGTGATATTTTGGAAGAATTCCTTCTTTTGGAAGAGCTAGAACAATTCTGACTGTGTAATTGGATGCAAATGCAAATATAAAGGACTGAAAGCAAATGAAAAACTAAGATATCATATCCATATCCTACTCGTCATTATGATGTCTTGGGCAAGCGTTTAAGAGCAAGAATAGAGATGATACTTAGTACAAACACACAACTAAATCATTCATTATCACGGTCATGTCTTGAACTTCTTAAGAATTTCTTGGAAGAGTTTCTTCTTGTGGAAGAGTGATTAGAACAAGTGTAACTGTGATAGTGAACAACAAAAAACTACAACTAAATCCTACAGTACTATAGCCATTCATCATTCATCATTATAATCTTTTGGAAGAATTTCTTCTTGTGGAAGAGTTAGAATGAATATAACTACAGTAGCTAATTAAAAACAACTATGAATTCAACTTCTAATCCTACAATACTATAGTCATTTTCCCATTCATCATTATAGTCTTTTGGAAGAGTGTCTTCTTGTGGAAGAGTTAGAATGAGTACGACTACAGTAGCCAATTAAAACAACTATTAATTCAAATGCAAAACGTAAAGGCAGCTAGAAAACTTATCTAATTTACACAAACTAAATCCGTGCAAGAGGCAGGGGCCCTCTACCAATTCGTACTCATCTAACTCAAATCAAATCAACGCTCTTCAAAATAACACACCGTTGACTTCCATTAAACATGAAAGAACTCAATACACACCGCATCTTCGTTTAAATGTAGCGTAGTCTAAACAAAATCTAGCATCAAATTCATTGGTCATTGATAAAACTTCTGAAGAGTTCTGCCTCCTATGTTGGCAAGCAAATGCAATACACACACACTGCACAATTAGTAATCATTTCTTCACGTAATCACGTTAGGACTCTTGAAGTGGCTACGTGAAGAGGAAAAAGACATCTGGACTGAGACAGTCCTAATAGAAGCCTGCTTTCCTAAATGTGTTCACACGTTCCAAAACCGTACCCAGAATTCGTTTATTCCTCCATGATGAGCAACGAACCATGTATACATGACGTGGATTATGCCCATATGCGGTTTTGCTTGAGAGGCCACCTGGAACATACTCAAACATGAAGGCAGCTGCAGAATCGCCGGTTAGCTACGGAATGTCTGCATTCTGCAGCTAGTTCCGGTCAAAATGCTTTACAATGGCAAAAATCACAAAACTTAGCAAGTCAGTCATGTAAATCATTCTAGAAGTAATTTTAACTATATTCATTGATCAATTGGGTCTAAGATAGCAATGGACAAGGGAAAATGAGGTAAAATGAGATGAAGGAAAGCACAATTTTGAGGCTCAACAATGTGTGCAAACTGAGGGATGAAGCCCTTTCATGTCTTTGTAACCCCAAGAAAAAGAATCAAAGTTCTCCCTCAGCAACTGCCACAATTTCTCTTCCTCTTTGGACTAGAGAGATGAGTTGATATTGAGGTATATAGATGGGCCAAATTCTATAATCTTGGTAGGTTTAGGGGCTAAGTCAACTGAGCATAGCTCATTATAATGGTTGCTTTCATATTCTCTCTCCAGGTCATCAAGTGGAATGGAAGTGGGGGGTTGGCTTTGAAGGATATGGTTAATGAGGTCATATTCATCAGGTTGCCCTCCTCTGATAACAACATCTAAAGTACAAACATGGTAGGGCGTGGCATGGTACAATTCATCTTCTTCTTCATCCTCCAACCATAAAGGTATATCATTTTCAATATAAGTTTGGGCAGTATGATATAATACTAGTTGTTTTGACAAGGGTCCATTCTTGATAGTCATGTTTCCAGCCCTACATCTGATATAAGCATCGGTAGTGTCCAACCAATGTCTTCTTAAAATGATAGGGTAACCATTAAAAAACAAATTGGGCTGGATTACCAGGAATTCAATGGGATATTACGAGTAGTCAATAGAGACCATGACATCTTAAACAACTCCCTCAGGAGCTACTACGGATCTATCTGCAAGTTGCATAACTGTAGTGGTATTCTTCAAAGCCCCTTGGAGGTTGAATTTTAACATGTTTTCTCTAGTCATCACATTGATGGCAGCCTCGATATTTTTCAATGTATGGGGGACAATGATACCATCATATATCAACTACTGAACTCCCAGGGTATAGGTATTTCAGGAAGATCATTCTCCCCAACATCAAATCAGATAACTCACCTACAACATTGATGGTGGGGGTGTCTCTCTTCTTTCTCACGGGATTTCTGAAGAATTTTCTTTGATAAGTTTATTGTAGATGGGAACATCCTTAATAGCATGGAGAATGGGTATCTTTACACATATATTATTCAATTCTCCCAAAATTCCAGTCTCTTCTAGGGTGTGTTGGCTAGGATTGATCAATCGCTCAGGAAAAGGAGGTGGATTTATCTAAGAGTTTATATCATCCTTTTCCTCTTCAACCTCTTTAGGGGGAGATGGTGGATGATTGTCTGGGAGCACTCTCCCATACCTAAGGTTAATCTCATGGATCTCCACATCATATGTAGGGTAAGATGTATCTCCATTGTAGATATGTTATGCCTACTTTTTGTTCGTGTTTAGATTTGGTTGGGTAGGTATTTGAGGCAACTTAGGTGTGGTATGATGAGTGAGTTGAGCTTGAGTTTGGGGTGGAGGCAGTATAGCAGGAGGTTGGTTGATTTTAGGCCTCCACCCTTGTGATGGGTTTCTCCACTAAGGTGGTTGAGGAACATATTGCTCAAATGGTTTATTGAAAACCTGTGGATTATAGGAGGAGCATTAGACCAAGAAGGAGGTGTGTGCCATGATGTAAGAGTGGAACAATATCAAGGTTTCAAGGGTGAATTCTAGTTCTAATGGTAGTAAGAATAAGGTGCACCTCACATGCCCTCCTCCTAGTATGGTCGACGTCCTTGAGGCCTTCTTTGATTTATGAAGCAGAGTTACTCAGGCCCAACTTCCACCCCTTGATATACAAATTTTAGGCTAGGTAAGGAAGGGAATTTGTTTGTTACATGGTTCTCTTCACATAATAATAAAACCTTTATGACATCCATTAGAAATTCATTCCTATGATGTTTTCTAATTCATCTATGGAAAAGGATAGCTAGGGCTCTTTATACTTCCTCTTGTTTCCTTTTTATCTGCGTTGTGTCCATTTTGAAAGAAAAGGTATGCAACATCTCACTTTTAAAATCCTCCAACATGTTTCCAATATCATGCTTAATGGAGGTTGAAGAGGAAGGGGTATTTTTCATGCTTTGACTAGTGCTACCTTTTTTCCTAGTTTCCCTCGAGTGATTTCTAAATATAGGCTTGATTTTCTCATAAGGTAGCTAGTAGATATCTCCTCTAGACAACATATTAAGGGTTTCTATCAGTTCTTCCGTAGTCCCTCAAAACAGAACTAACTTCAGTGATCCAGGATCAGGGTGGAGTTATCCCTCTTGTAGCTCAGTTGAAATATCTTCTCATAATCCTCTAGAGATTCATCAGGCCCTAGGGTCATCCTAAACATCTATTCCTTAGTTTATTTGGACCTACAGTAGTCTCTATATTTATTTTTGAAGGAATCTTACATTTGGGCCCAACTGTTGATGTTGTTTCTAGGAAGACCCATGAACCATCACAAGGGTGCATCCTTGAGGGTAGATGGGACACAACTTCAACTTTTTTTCATGGGAGGCATAGTCATAAGTCCTACAGACAATATGAAATTCAAACATGAAAGTATGAGTGTCCAGATAAGTTAGGCCATGAAATTATGGAAGGGCTGAAGGGCCGATGTATTTCATCCTAGTCTCCATTACTTTCTCTTATGGGAAAAACTCCTTGGGTTCTATTCTCAACCATATATTGAATATGTTAAGAAAGTTCCTTTAATGAAGCAAGTTCTTCTTCCCCAATAGTTTCTTCAATATTTTCAAGTATCTCACCTAGAGGGTGTTGTTCCTCACAATCACTTAAGAAGAGTGAAGGGTGACTCTGTGGGAATGTGGGGGTTTTTGGTAAAACCTTTTCTTGGTTTTCCATACTCCTACGAGGAATGGAAGACATTTTTTGTGTTTTTTTTTATAGTTTGAAACTAAATGTAAAAAAATAATAATAATGCTTATGAAAAAATAAACATCTACTTAGACACCTCCCTAACAATAGCACTAAAATGTGGTGAGTCCTAGTATTGCAACAAGAGTGATGTAACTCCTAGAGGCTACTCAAATTTACTTATCAACTTGTAGTTTATGAAAACTCATAGGTGATAGTGTTATATGCATAGCAGATGAGTTCTACTCATGCCATCCTCATCTGAGTTCTACTATGAGATGCTAGGAAAGTATATCACACTTCTAATTGCAACTCAATACTGAAAGAAAATAATGAACACTATTTTTTCTAGAATAAAGGAATATCTACTAGATTGCACTCATTCATCTACTTGACCTCTATTTTTTCAATAAAATATAGTAGCACTTGCTCTAATCACAAGAAGGGAAACTACACTAGGTTGCATTCATTTTCCTACTACTCAATAAACTTTCAAGAAGGGAACTAAAGGTTATCTTCACACACACACACTACATAAATGATGAATAATTTTTTATCTATTTAATTCTAGTTGTTGTGTTAATGGTGTATTCTATGACGACTAACACACTAAAACTACTCGGTTTTCCAGCAAAAAGAAAAGTAGTTTGGGCAACCTAAGGGTGTCCCTGAACCAAGAATTCAAAGTTGGGGGTCCACTAAGGCCTATACTAGGCTCAAGTGAGGTGTAGGACTTATTTTGGAGTGAATTAGGTGGTTCCCAATGCAGCTACAGGATTCCTATTTTTCTACAGGAAGTTATGTAATGCTAAAAGAAACAAGATGAGAGGGTTTTGAGGCTAGAAATAGTGGAGTGGAGGTGACGAAAAGTGACGGAAAGGTGGATCTAAGTGGATGGGGGATGACCAACTCCCTTGGCCAAGCTCAAAACCCTCGGAAGGCCTGTCTTGCACCAACAAGGTTTCTCTCGCTAGTTGTGAAGATGGTTTTCAAAATAGGGTTTTGGGTAGCATAATAGAAGGGAAACTGAAGGAGGGTTGAAGTCAAAAGTGATAGTGTTGAAAGGGGATCCTTATATAAAGCTTTAGCCATCCATACAACCATTAAATTCACTCATGCATTGATCATCAACATACTATCATGTGAAACAGTGTAAAAGATTAGTTGAATTTAACTTAAGCTAACATTCACCTAAAACATAAATTTAACCTCTAACCTACAACAAATTCATGATAAGTAGAATGAACACTACTTTATCATTTCCAACAAATCATAAACGGAATATTTTTTATGTGTGGTTGGAAACCTTTCTCATGGAAGAGGTGAGAGAGAGGGACTACCAACATAGTTTTGATGATTTTCAGATGCTACTAAAATGCAATGACATCAAGTAAAATAATAAAGCATGAAGGAAAAATAAATATACACAAAAGAGACTATAGCCCATGGATTGGGCCCTAACCCACAAGATTTAGTCCTTTGAAATCAAATCAGTGAAAGGAAAGCCAAATTATAATTCTCATTTCATAACAACTCATTGACATCAAAATAACAGTCAAAATATCTCTAATATAGAGTCAAGAGTTCTCTAGATGCCTATGAAAATTGAATCCTAATGAGATATTTATCTTGCTTATTTATACTAATGGATAGCTACCAACAACTCCCTAAAAAGTGATGATTATTCTCCTTGATCTTCAAGAGGTGTGGAGCTTGTCTCCCTCTTAACCTTCACTTTCTTGGCTTCCTTTGAATTCAAACTATTGGAGGAGGATATTAGGATATATTGGGTTGATTGTGGAAATTGAGAAGGTGAAAAACTTTCCTATGATATATCCTTTTTGTCTACTCCAAGCCCTGACATGAAATCTTACTCAAAAATAGCTTTATTTCCTTTATTTCCTCCAATTAAACAATGTTAGGCTTCAAGTCATGAAAATCCTCTTTTTTGTGAAACCAGCTCCAAAAATAGAAGAAAAGAGATATTAATGCCTTAGAAATAAGCCACTTAGAGGGGGAAACCTCCAATACATTATATGAATGAACAATTCTTGGATGATGCAAATTACAAAACCCCCTTTCTATATATAGGAGTCCATGGGGCCACAATGTAATCCTAACCGACCTAACAATAATAATTTAAGGACACAATAATAACAATATGGGGGTTACAGGGGTACAATAATAACAATAAGGGGGTTACACTAACAACAATAAGGGACTATACTAGTAATATAGGGACCTAACATGCCCCTCTCCTTCAAAAAAGTGTTTTCATCAACGCTTGAGTAGCTTTGGGTGCTTCTATATAAAATTTTCATCCTCCCATGTAGAATCTTTAGTGGGTAAGTTCTTCCACTTGATACGATACTCTGAAATCGATCGATTTCATAACTGTCGAGTTCTTGTTTGTGTGACCGCTTCAGGTTCCAATATGATTTTTCCTTCCTCATCAAGTTCTGGCAATATTGTTTGAATTGGAATATTTCACCTATAACCTTCTTTAAGCATTAAACATGGAAAACTGGATGCACTCGTGAAGAAGTAGGAAGCTCCAATTTGTATGCCATAGTACCAATCTTTTGCAACACCTTGTAAGGACCATAGTACTTTGGTGATAATTTATTATCATTCTTAGCTTACTTGAGGGACATTTGTTTGTATGGTTGTAGCCGTAAAAATGCCCAGTCTCCTACATCAAAACTTCTCTCGCTGCGATGTTGATCTTCCTATTGTTTCATTCGATTTTGTGTCAAATTCAAGTTATACTTTAAGAGTTGGAGAACTTCTTGTTGATGCTCGATGTGATCTTCCACTTCTTGAACCTTTGAATTTTCTCTTAAATATTATGTTATGGATGGTGGATGATATCCATAAAGTGCCGTAAATGGGGTCATTTTTGCTGTAGTATGGAAGGAAGTGTTATACCACCATTCTGCGAGAGGTAACCAATTGACCCATTGTGTTTGTTTATCAGATACAAAACAATGAAGGTATCCTTCCAAACATTTATTTACTATCTCAATTTTACCATCAGATTGAGGATGATAAGATGAGCTATGAGCTAATTGAGTACCCAAACAATAAAATAACTCCGTCCAAAAATTTCCAGTAAAAATGGGATCTCTGTCGCTCACAATAACCCTTGGGTTTCCATGTAGATTTTGAATTGTGTCCATAAATGTAGTAGAAACTGTACTTGCTTTAAATGGATGAGATAATGCACAAAAGTGTGCATACTTGGTAAGTCTATCAACTACCACCATGATGACACTCTTTCCTTCAGACTTAGGTAAACTTGTGATAAAATCCATTGAAATCTCCTCCCAACGTTGACTTGGAATGGATAAAGGTTGTAGAAGTCCCGGGGTCTTAATTGTTTCCACTTTATTCTGCTGGCAAACCAAACATTCCGCCACAAACTTTTGAATATCAGATTTAAGGCCATCCCAAAAAAATTCTTTCTTCACCCTGTGGTAAGTTTTTAAAAATCCTGAGTGTCCTCCTAAAGGAGAAGTATGCAATTCCAGAAGAATCTTTTGTTTTAGTTGGGAATTCTTACAAAGATATAAGCGATCTTTGTACCATAAGGAATCATTTTTCCAACTAAATGTATCAGATGTACTAGGATCTTGCCGCAAATTTTGAATGAGTATCCATACATCTTTGTCCTTCTTCCATTCATCTCTTGCTTAAGTTATCCAATCTGGTTGGATAATAGAAATGGCACAAAGCAATGCTTCCACCTCTTCATTCTTTCTTGAGAGTGCATCTGCAGCAACATTAAGCTTTCCTTTTTTGTAGATTATTTCAAAGTCATAACCCAACATCTTTGTGACCCATTTTTGCTGCTCTTCTGAAGATAGTCTTTATTCCAAAAAGTGTTTAAGACTATCATGATCAGTTTTTACCTTGAAGTGTCTTCCCATTAGGTAAGTTCGCCATTTCTTTAGTGCATGCAGTATTGCTAACATTTCCTTTTCATAAATAGGTTTTTGTAAATACTTTCCTTTGATTGGACGACTTTCAAAAGAAATGGGTCTTCCTTCCTGCATTAAAACTGCACCAATTCCATTTCCTGAGGCATCACATTCCACAATAAAGGCTTTTGTGAAGTCTGGCGTAGCTAAGACCGGTGCTAGGCACATTGCCTCTTTAAGATGTTCAAAGGCCTTAGTTGCTTCAGGAGTCCATGAAAATGCATCTTTCTTCAATAATGTTGTTAGAGGTGCTGCTATTCTCCCATAATTCTTAACAAACTTTCGATAATACCCTGTTAACCCGAGAAATCCTCGCAAATGCTTTATGGTTGTGGGGACTTTCCATTCCTTAATGGCTTTAATTTTGTTAGGGTCTACCTTAACACCCTCGTGAGATACAATATGACCTAGATATTCCACCTCTTGTACTCCAAAGAAACATTTGGATGTTTTTGCATATAATTGTTTCTCCTGCAATAGTTTGAGCACCTTGTCAACATGTTGAACATGATCCTTCAAAGACCTGTTGTAGATTAGTATATCATCAAAAAATACTAGCACAAATTTTCTAAGGAAGGGTTTGAAAATAGAATTCATCAATCCTTGAAATCTAGAAGGTGCATTGGTAAGGCCAAAAGGCACGAACAAAAATTCATAATGACCCTCATGAGTTCAAAATGCTGTTTTTGGAATATCTTTAGTCTTCATTCTAATTTGATGATATCCTGAACAAAGATCCAACTTTGTAAAATAAATTGCTCCATGTAATTCATCCAATAATTCATCAATCACAGGAATGGGAAATTTATCTTTAATGTTGAGCTTATTGAGATCCCTATAATCCGGACACATGCACCATGTTCCATCCTTCTTGTGTACCAATACTATAGGAGCAGAGAAAGAACTTTGACTAGGTTGAACTATACCCGCCTCTAACATTTCTGCAATCATACGTTCAATTTTGCTCTTTTGGACATAAGGATATCTATAACGCCTGATGTTTGGAGGTAAACTTCTTGGAATCAAATAAATAGCATGATCATGATTGAAAATACTTGGGATTCCTTTGGGAGTTTCAAACACCTTCGAATGATTGTCCAAGACTTTTGGAGATTTGCAAAAATAGATGATTTTGATGTTGGAACTTCTAGGGAGCATAATTGTGCAATTACGCCTCGTTGTTCTTTCTTTAGAAGCTTTTTCATGACATTATAGCTAATTATATTTCCCGGATTCCCTGAACTACCTCGTAATTCAACTTCCTTTCCTTCTGAAAAAAATTTCAAGAAACGTTCTTGAAAATTAAAAGCTACCGTCCCCAATGATTGTAACCATTGTACTCCTAGTACAACATCAGCACCTCCCATAGGAATGGAAAGCATTGGACTATTCAATACATACTCCCCCATGGTTAGCTTGATATTATGGAATTTTCCAGAGAAATTTATAGTTCCTCCATTTGCAACCATCAGTTGACATTCTGGTGTTGGGTATAGGAAACAATTCAATTCCTTGGCTACCTTACAATGAATAAAATTATGGGTACTACCCGAATCAATCAACACTATTACCTTTTCTTCTTGATATGTCCTTCTATCTTGAGAGTTTGAGGAGTGGTAATTCCTACCAATGCATTACACGATATGGTCGGACTCATTTCTTCCTCTTCTTGGGTTGGTTCCTGGTGTATATCCTCTTCTTGTTCATTTTATTCTTCCTTTTCACAATCTATGAAATACCTTTAACACACTTACACTTTTAGTGTATTTTTACCAAAACTGAAAGTTCTTTGATATTTTTTTCTTCCAATTGTTGTAGTGGTTTAACCTTTATAGGAATCTAGGGTATGTTAAACACTATTTATAGAAGTGAGTGGTAGGCTTCCTTGTCAGCATAATTAGACCAATTTTTCAACCTTAATGCCCTCCTATGAATCCAGTTCCAAAATCTGAACTCTATGTTAGCGTTATCCTTTCAAAGTGGTCTGGCCTAAGATTCAATGGTTGTCTCTAGGAATACTTCACTATCTTAGATTCAATTTCTTTAAAGTCCTCAATGTGCTCCCCCATTAAACCCTTTTGTTTTGAGATTTATCAATTACAGAGTATGTTGCTCTTGTATCCTCATAATGTGCTGTCATTTCCTTCATAAAAATTGACCAAGTGACAATTTTTTTACGAGAACAAAGCCATCGATACCATATAGATGTATTTTGTTCTAAATATAAAGTTGCAATGTGTACCTTTTGTGTGTTTTGCACATTGTGGAGATCAAAATATTGCTCCATCTGTAGTATCCTTGTTACAGGATGCTTTCCATCAAACTTCCTCATATTAATTTTTGGAATATGGTGGTTCTTCCCACCAACATTAGAGTTTATGAAATCATGATTAACATTTATTTTGTTCTCATCATGAGTTTCCTCTACTATATTTTCACCATTAGGAAACATTTCTTGTATCAACTTTGTCAAACCTTCTGTGTCTTCTTTTAGATCATTCCTCATGTTTTCCATCTTAGATTCCATGCCAGCTTCCATGCCATCCATCTTAGCTTCCATGCCATTATTCAAACCATCCATCTTAGATTCCACGCCTTTCTTCAAACCATCCATCTTAGTTTCCAAGCCTTTCTTCAAAACTTCCATGTCATTTTTTGTTGCTCATTGCGAGAGAAAAAATTGTTGCAATTGCTCTTATAATTTTGATACATCATGTTTCCATTCTTCATCTTCATGAGTAATAGTAGAGCCTTCTAAAGGATTTTTGAATTCTTTTTAGGGGCCATTTTTGAATCCAATACTAATATCTATTCTGTTCGGGCTCCTATGTCTTGGCAGTTTGGAAATACCAAAAGACAAGACAACATCAAAACCACTTTGGGACCTCAGGATCTAACCCTCCTGGGTCCAGAGAGGGATCTCTCTGTAAAAGGCATTTGGAATATATGTCTTTGAAGTTCAATCTTAAGGTATTTGGATAGTTGTAGGGCACAAGGGTTGTTGTTTTGTTTGTTTATTTGTTTGGTTGTTGGGAAAACAAGAAATAAGGGTTCAATGTAAGACAGAGGGTGAGAAAAGAAGGATTTTGGCAATGGGGAGACAATTCAAAGGGAACTCAAGACCATTGGGGAAAGGAGTCATAAAAGGGTTTACTTGCAATTCAATATCCAAGGCTTTCAAATGGGCTAGTCATCTAAAACAGAGGATCTTTAAATATGATAGTATGGGATGAAATGATAAGGAATGAAGGTGAATGACAAGGAAACCTTCCAAGGTGACCACTTAGGAGCGAATCTAGGGACAGGGCATGCCTTAAACGTCTATGAACAAACTCCTAATGAGGCTAACTCTTCAGAAAATAGGAAACATGTAAGATTGGACACAAAGTGAAGCCTAAGATCAGAGAAAGGCTTTTAACTTTCAATGCTTTGAAATTCAACTTAAGGGATCGTAGAAAATCTTAACTATCAGAAAAGGACCCTAGTGAGACAGAATCAATTCTAAACCTCCCAGTATCCCAATTCTTTCAGCTAAAATCAGACAATAACATCTAAGAACGGACTCTTAAATTCACACATCAGTAAGCAGTGATAACCAACTACTATTCTGGTTAAATTATCTCAAATTAGTTCTCAGATTGCACAATTAGTAGAAAAAATCAAAGATAAGAAGAACAGGTAGCATTAGGGTACCATGCAAGGGTATATCATAAGCCAGATTACTAATTTCTTATCAGAGAAACGAAATATGATGAATTACAGAGGAAAAACACAAACAAAGATAGAACGCATCACCGCTACTTTAAATCAGGATCCAATGAACATGCTTGTCATATTAAAGAGCAACACCAGTCATATACAACATTGTCCAATAGCTTAATATTCATTCTAAAATCATCTCCTCAGCCTATTTTACAACTGATACACACAGAACTCTATCTCAAAAGAACAGCTTACAATTCACGGTTATCCAAACAATAACCTTTACAATGTATTTTTCTTGAGTTCTTATAGCTGAATAAGAGGCATAGGAGGTACATGGAGTTTTAAATGAAACATTAAAACAGAGGAATAAGAGAGCTCGAGGCCCATTCTATTTTAATATCCCTGCATTGACTTCAGTACTCTTTGGATGAAAGAGTTGTCTTCGATAGGCTGATAATAACTTCAGAGGTATGTTCTTTGTTGTACTTTTCAGCTGTTTGTACTCTGTTAGTACTCTGGGACAAGTAAGGCAGATAAATGACTTTAGGCCTACCATACTGTGTAACAAATGCTTTGGCTGTCTTAGGAATAATGTCAGGGTGGTGATCTTCTCAAGAACATTGATGGAGAATAAAAGTATTATGGGAACTTGTCCTTTCTTGGGAAAGAACCTTCTACTGATGTGAAACACTGATATAGTTTGTTTTTGTGCTTTAGGCCTCATTAGGCCTTCTGTATCATTCATAAGGTCTTCAATCTGTACATTCACCCTCTAACACTGAATTAGAGCTTTAAATATTCAATAATAGGTTTTAAATCACTTTGAACTTCACTGATACTCTTTTTCGCTTCTGTTGACTGTCTTTGTGAATACTGCAGGTTTTCATGGTGCTAGAGGGTTTGAAACAAAGTTAATAACTCTGATTTGGATGAAAACATGTGTTTAAAACCCCCTCAGGAGTATTTCCTACTATCTCTGGCTCTGTGTCACTATGACAGTAACTGTGAGCAAGAATGGTTTTCACCGTCTGTAACCCTGCAAAACACAATAAACTTGTCATAAAATCCATGGGAGTGGATGGGGGAAATGCTGTGGAGGCCTGTGGAATGGCAGTGCAGCAGTGAAAATAGTGGCTATAGCAAAGGAAATAGTGGAAACGATGAAAGAATGGAGGAGACATCGGTCTGATAGAGATCTGGTGAAATGATGGTTCTGGACCGTTGGATTAGATTTGATGGTGGTGATCGACGGTCGTGATTTGCTGGTGGAGTTGCTTTAGAGGAGTTAGGTGGAAGAAAATAACTTTAGTGTTAAAACACAAAAGTTTAGCTTTGGGCGAATTATAAAGGAAATGGAGTAAAATGAGCGAAAATGGAGGCTTTAGTGGTGGGACCTGGAGGGCGAAGGGAGTTTAACTATTGGCCGTTGGATCTCAGGAGGAGATCAACGGTGGATATTTCCCGAAGAAGTCGTTTGGGAGGTCTGATGAAAGAATATGGATGAAAAATGTGATATAATATGAACCGTAGATCTAGATCTGATCAACAGTTGAGATCGAATGGAGGATTATATAGGGGAGGGGTGGTTTTTAGAAGAAAACCGTTGTTTTCGCGTGACTTTATAATGGTTTTGAAATTTTGCTGAAAAAACACGATATGCTCTGTCGCCCAACACATGTCCCTTTAAAACCACTTACATTGCATAAATTTGAATTGTTAACTGTCGGACGCTGAAATCACGCGATATGCACCTTAGCTGTTGGATGTGGGACCGGGAGATCTGACAGTGCATGATGGAGTGCAATATGGACAGATGCATGCTCAGTAAGGTGGGGAAAGGTCAATGGTGGTTTTAATATGGGCCGTCAGATCTGTATAATGGACAGTCAGGATCAACAGAGGGGCGCTAATGTTCCAAAGGGGAAAATATTACAATAGATGGGTAGAACAGATCCTAACCGTTGGATCCATGGGAATGGATGGACGAGATTTAAAGAGAAAACGAAGGCAAAAGGGCCAGTGCGTGGGCAGGGAGAAAGGAGAACCATTGGACGGCTGTGATCTAATCGCATCGAAGAAAGGCAGGGGCCAAAAATTTGATGTTTTGAACTTGCGATTATGCGCGGACTGTTGGATCAAAGCAGAGATCGACGGTGGACATCCAATTAGTGGGGAGAAGTGGAGGGAACAGGAGGCGAAGAGCAATCAAATCCTAGCCAATGGTTCTTGTGGATTCAACGGCTAGGATTTAATCGGAGAGTTGGCCAATCGGGGAGGCGAAGGGTGGCGCATTAAGATTTTGCGATTGGCGATGGTGCGATGGTGCGATGGCCGTCAGGTTAAAAGGGAAATCAACGGTGGCTATGCAATCAGAGGTTGATGAAGAGATGAGGTGGGGCGCGATGAGACCTTAGCGCTGGTCATTATATCTATACATATCAATGACTAATATCGCAGCGGATGCCAAATAGAACAAATACTTCTTGCATCGACAATTTTCAATTAACAAAAGAAATGCGCTCACAACAAACTTCCGATTGCGATTAGCACCCAAGGGCTTAGCACTTGGTCCTGGAACCGAGTTACATGTGGAAAGGGCTAAGGGCTAGGTCAAAAGAGGCTTAAGCTTGATATATGGTAAAAAGTGGGTTTTTAGGCCTAAAAACAAAGTTTTTAAGGCTAACAGTGGGTTCCGGTAGAGGGAATGAGGGGTTTTTAAATCAAATGAAGGGATTCACAAGGTTTTAAAAGGGGAATTTGATGATTTAGAGGGCTAAGGAGGGGATTTTGAGGGTTTTTTGCAGAAATTTTGTGAAGGGAAAAAAAGGTGAAAATGGGAAATGGCAGGGATAAAATGGAGCAGATGGAGGCTTTTCTGAGCAAATTTCTTTCCCAAAACAGTGAGGCTTTTTTGATGGAAACAACAGTGAAGATCTTTTAAAAGGTAAAGGAAATAGAGAAGCTTCAAGAATGAGAGATTTCCAGAGGAAATGTATCTCTTGAAGGCTCAGAAATAAACTTAGCCACCTGTTTGCCCTGTCAAAATTTATGGGTGGCTAACAGTGGCTCCACATGGGGATGACATCTTCTTGAAGATGTCAAGAATCTTAGAAAATGATCTTTGGAAGTAGGCCAGATGCCTGGTTCTTGACACATCTTTTATTTCTTTAATAAACAACCACAACTCATGAAAATATCATACCAGCAGAAAATATTCTCCCAAACAATCTACCTACCCATCCTACATTCCTAACATTTTTATTTATTTATTTTTTATTTATTTTTTATTTTATTTTTTATTTATTTATTTATTTATTATTATTATTTTTTTCCTGAAAGCAAAAAACAAACTAATCTAATTCTACCCTTATTCCTCCATGAGACCAGATTAAACAGTTGGTCTCATAGTTTCTCTACCTTCAGTAATATCTGCTAGGATTAAACTGTCTAGCATATTTCATTCTCTACATTCTACAATAGAAATTTAAAAATAGTCAAACCAGGATTAGACTGTCTAGTTTGTTGTGGGTCCATGGAATAAAGACAGCTGCACATGAACTGAAATTTGTAGGAACTTGAAAACAAAATGTGAAGGCTTAAAATTGTGAAACTTTAGAGCATCCTTCTTTTCCCTGTGACTCAAATTTTGAGCTTGTTAGAGCTGATTCTTCTTTCTTTCTTTGCTGGTTCAGGTTTTGATCATACTAGAACCAACCTCCTCACTCTTTTGGCTCAGGTTTTAAGCTTGTTTGAGCCATTCTTTTGGAACTTCAGGGGTTCAAGTTTTGAGCATGTCTGAACCTCTCTCTCTCTCTTTTTTGAAACCTTTTTTCTCTTTTTCTTTAAAAAAAAACACTGCAATGGTATTTACAATGGAAATGAAAACATTAAATTGGAACTTCAGCAGTAGTACTAGTTGAGCATCTTGCCATTGATAGGACCTCCAAATATATCTGTACCATCTAACTCTTGTAGAAAAAGGCATTTGGACCGATGGTGGATTGGATGATGTAAGGACCTTGCCACAAACTGTCAAATTGGCCATGCTTTCCTTTGTCCTCTCTCCTAGAGTCCCACTTAAGTACCTTGTCTCCAATTTTGAAGTCACAAGCCTTTGTTCTCTTATCAAACAACTTCTTTATGTTTTCTTGCACTTTCAGAGCCCTGTTGTAAAATTCTTCTCTTGCATGCTGGAGATGTATGGTTTGATTTATCCTCCTTACCATGCTGTCCTCTTTTGACTGTATTTCTTGGAACAATTTTATCACTGGTACCCCTAGGCTGGTAGGAAACACTACCTCTGTTCCATAAACAAGCTGGTATGGGGACATCTTCTTTGTTGTTAACCTGTCAGCCCATAAAGCATGCACTAACTTGTTATGCCATGATTTGTTATTCTCTTCAAGCAGATTTTTTATGATGGTCACCAAAATTTTATTTGATGATTCTGCTAGCCCATTACCTTGTGGGTAATAAGTAGTAGAATGACCAAGTAAAATCTGATACCTGTGACAAAAATCAATCATCTTTTTGGATCCAAAAGTAGCAGCATTATCAATGATAATCTTCCTAGGGCAACCAAATCTAGAAAGGATGTGGTCTTCAAGGAACTTAATGATAACAGAATCTGTGGAATTCCTAGAAGGGATGGCCTCTATCCATTTTGTGAAATAGTCTGTGAGAATCCATTTGTGTTGGGCTGATGAAGCAGGATGGATCTCCCCTATGAAATCTAGGCCCCACTGTTGAAAGGGAGCTTCAACAGTTATAGGTTGTAATGGTAAAGGAAGGAGTTTCCTTTTGCCTTGAAAAATCTAGCACTTATGGCAGTTAACTATCATTTTATGGATATCATTGAAAAGGGTGGGCCAGTAATAGCCAGCCCTGAGTATTTTGTTAGCAGTGGCTTTCTAGTTTAGATGGCCCCCACACTCTCCTGCATGGAACTCATGTTTGATCCTCTCTGCTTCAGTTTCAGGCAGACATTTAAGCAAAAAACCATTTGCATTTTTCCAGTATAAACATTCTTTAATAAACCTTTCCTTAGTCTTTGATAAATCAGGAGGAGCATTCATATTTGTAAGCACATACAGGATGTCAAAATACCAAGGAGAGTTTTGAAACTGTTCTTCAACAATGGGATCAGGTAATCCTTCATGTTCATCCAAGGCATCTACCATGTTTATGTCAAGGGCCTTTAGGTTAGATTCGGCCATCAGTTGAGCTAAGCCCTAACCTTTGATGAGTTTTGTGGGTTTGATCTCCAGATCATACTCTAATATTACAGCAATCCATTTTCCCCTCTTTCCATTTGGATCTTGGGACAAAATGTATTTTACCACTATGTTAGGTATGTAGGCAATGGTGTGAGAATGAAGAATATACACCTTGAAGTCTTTCAAAGCCTTTACCAAGGCATAGGCCTGTTTTTCCATTATGTTATATTTAAAGGGTGTATCCCTCAACACCTTGCTGAAGAAAGCAATAGGCTGTTGTTGCCCCTCCGGATTTTTCTGCAGTAGGACTGCAGCCACTGTATGCTCGGAGGAAATGGAGAATATAAGGAAATCTTTTCAAAACTCAGGGGTTATTAGGATAGGCGCCCGGGTGAGTGCATGTTTGACTAATTGAAAGGATTTTTTTGCCTCTAGAGTCCACTTGACTCCTACCTCTTTTTTCAACATGTTTTTCATATCTCTGAGGAGCTCTGCTAAGTTGGGAATAAACCTCCTTAAGAATTTAATTTTCCCAATAAAGGACTGCAATTATTTTATTTTTCTCGGGTGACTAATCTGCAGTATTCCCTCAACTCTTTTCGGGTCTATTTTGATCCCCTTTTCTGATATAATATGGCCAAGAAGCTTACCTTCTTGCAGACCAAATATAGTCTTCTTGGGATTCAAAGATAGACCGAACCTTCTACATTTTTCAAATACTCTTCTCAGATGTTTAAGGTGCTCTTCATCAGATTTAGAATAAACTGTTATGTCATCAAGGTAGATTACGATGAAGTGACCTATTTCCTCTGAAAAGGCTACGTCCATAGCTCTTTGGAAGGTTGCGTTCATTAGTCCAAAAGGCATTTTCACATACATGAAAGTGCCCCATGGAGTGCTGAAAGCTGTCTTAAGTTGATCTTATGGGAGTACTAAAACTTGGTTATACCCTGAAAAGCCATCCAATAGGGAGATCCTTTTTGAGCCGACTACCCTTTGTAGGATGTGTTCCATCTTGGGTAAGGGGTAATTGTCTTTAAGTGAAGCTCTATTAAGGTTTCTAAAATCAATGCACAGTCTGATCTCTCCTGTCTTCTTCCTCATAGCTACAAGGTTGGAAACCCAATCAAAAAACCTCACAGGCACTATGATTCTTGCTTCGTACATCTTCTTGATTTCCTTCTCCACTAGACGCAGTTGTACTGGCTTAATTCTACGCAGTTTTTGCCTAAAGGGTTTCTGGTTTTCTTTCAGTGGGATCTTGTGCTGGATGATCTTTGTATCATAGGATTTTAATTCTTCATATCTCCAGGCAAACACATCAATGAATTCTTTAACTATATCAATGTATTTCTTCTTGATGTTCGCTGTCAAATATTTTGCTAATTTAATCATCTTAGGCTTATCATCGGTGCCTATATTGCATTCCTCAACATTGGATTCTGTGTGTTCGATAGTGCGTTTCTTTGCTACATCATTAAAATCAAAAAGGTCCTCTAGGGGTGCTAGTCCTTTGGGTATATTCTTGTCTTTGGACTGCAGCACCTCTATGTCCTCTTTTTCTGCGTTCTTGTATTCTTCAGTTTGAGTTCCAATATTTTTAGTTAACATGTTTATTTATACATCAGAGGGTGATTTTTCTTCATCAGGGGGCTCTTCCTTCAAACAATTTTTATCATATTTAGAGTCTGAATCAGAGAATTCAAACTCATTCCTTCCAAGCAAGAAATCTTCTATCTGCTTGTCACCCTCAAAGACCTACCAATATTTCTCGTTATCTGGCACTGCAGGTTTGTATTTTGTTTGAATAATGATCTGTCTGTCACTAGGTGATTTCTGATATGAACTAGCAATGTAGGCTAATTCATTTGCAATAATGTTCTGACTCCTAAGAACGAACACAAGCTCATACTCTACAAAGGCTTTCAATAAATCCATGGCATCATTTCTGTATGCCCTCAATCTAGGATGCTTTGCAATGTACTCTCCATTCACTTGTTTGATGACTAACTCCAAGTCTCCATGTATAGCTATCATACGGGCTCCTAGTTTTTTCAATAAATTCAATCCTAGCATGAGAGCCTCATACTCTGCAATGTTGTTTGTACATTTAAAATCCAGCTTGAAGGCATGACTCTCAGCATAGTTAGTTTCAGTATTGTGTAACCATACTCCAGCTCCTGCATTCTTTCTAGTGCAAGACCCATCAAAGTTCATTCTCCATAAGGGATTGTTTTCAGGTTTATCATCGTTTTCATCCCTAATGCTGGGTTCACCATTATGCTGTATTATGAGGTCTGCACTGTGGCATGGAATGTTTTGTTCTCAAGGATTTGTATGGATTTCAGAGTGATGGATAGTCTATTGTTTGCAGTCTCGGTCTTGTTCACTTTGAGTTTCTGATTCAGTGCACTGTTCTAAAATTTCTCTCTTGTCTCCCTCTATATCTAGAGTGGCCATCATGTTGAAATTTGTAGCTTATACTATATTGTTTAAATCTGCATTTCCTAGCTCTTGTTCATCAGTAAACTCATCGTTGTATAGGATAAAGGAATCCAGATCTGTATGGATAGAATAGAGAGGTGAATTTTTAGGTTTCTCAGCGCTACTAACCATAAAATTCATGTGTGCCTCCCTATATAATCTTCTAAGCTGGCTAAAGACAGGGATTGTGGCATATGTCCCATCCATCTGCATTGTACCTTGCAGCTTGGCACCCCATGACCTTGATAGCAACATGCCATACTTAGGAGGCACATATGCCACTACAACATCCATAACCATGCACTTGGCTAGGATTTGAGTCAAATTCACACAAAGATATTTGATTAGGCCAAGGCACTTCACTCTGCTAGAGTCAAAGGAATATAAGTCCTTATAAGGCCTGGTTATTTCTAGGCCTAACTTCTCCATAATCACTTTAGGCATTAGGTTTTGTGAAGCCCCTAAGTCATGCATAGCATTATGCAGGATTTTTTCATGGATATTAACGCTGACATAGAAAGGAGGTATCACCCCCTCCTGAGATTTCCCTTCAATTTTTGGGCCAAACAAGAGAGCAGGTTGATCATCATTTAGATTGACAGTGTCACTGTTTTCTCCTAGATTTAAAGATTTCAAAATTTGACCTTTATATGCATCTTGGGTGGCTAACGCAGTGAGAGGAACAGAAATTTTGATTTTGGCTATCTCACTTTCCAAATTGAAAGGAGATTGACTCTTTGAAAGGCACGATTCTGTTCTATTGGCTGCCATTTTATTGGCAGAATCAACTTGCTGATTCTCACTATGTACAATGTTTGAAGTTGTTTTATTAGGAGCATTAGCTGCAATGCTAGTGCTGCTAGTTTCTTGACTCTATCTATCAGTAGTGTGGTTGTCTTTGTCTTTGTTTTTCCCAGAACTCTCAGCTGCTGATTTGTTACTTTCAACAGTCACTTTAGGGGTCTTCTCAGGTCTTTTCTTAATGGTAATCTCAGAGGCCTTTGGTTTGGAAGTATCTAAGCTCCTTTTTCTCCTGAGTTCATATTTTTCTCTTACCTGCATGATGGCATTTTCAAATCCCAACCTATAGTCCTCAGATTGTAACCCTTCCTCATCCCAATGTGAGTAAGAGGTCTGATTATCTTCTATGGAAAAAGTGTGAATTTGGTTATCCACTTCCACCATGTTTATTGTGGTTCCCTCGGACACTTCTATTATCCCCTCATCTTCATCAAGGAATTTCTCTTGAAATGGGGGTATGACTTGTTGATCTGAGTCTGTTTGTCTGTTTGGGGGATTGTTTCTCCTAAAGTTTTGGTTATGGTTTTGATTTTGGTTTCTGTTCTGATTACTGACATGGACAACCATTTTCTCCATCATTTTCTCTAGCTTTTCCATGTTTTTGGCTAGACTGTCACATTTGGGATTAGATGTGGAAGCTGATGTGTCATCCCTATAAGTTACCTTCTTCTCAGCCCTCATTCTAGGTCTTTTTTCAATCAGGTTTGCTTGTACACTTACTACTCCTTTTTGCATGTCTTCTAATGTGTTGTAATCTCTCATCCTAAGCTGGTAAGCGATGTCAGCATCAAATCCTTCAGGGTATTTCACTAAGGCCATTCCTTGGGGAGGTATCATATGGGGTGGAAGAGCATTGTAGACACTATTAAATCTAGTAGAATAGTCATGGACACTCTCTCCCTTATTTCTTTTTAGATTCTTATATTATGCTAGTATTTGCAGAGGGTTTCTTTTGACTTCCCATTTGTTTATGAAAGTTTGGTGCAAAGAGGGAAGGTCATTGATGCCATTAGGAGGTAGGCCTTTAAACCACTTCTTCACTTCTCCTCTTAAACTCTGAGCAAAGATCCTCATCTTAATGGTTTCATCTTCAATTTCCATATAGTCAAAGGCATCTTCCATCCTATCTACATGATGTTGAGCTATGGTAGACTCTTTTGCAGTGAAATGAGGGGTTTTTTACTGATAATCATTGGGTAGTGGAGCCAAAGGCTATGGTAACACCAAGGGGGCATACCATGCTACCATGATGATGTTTTGTGCAGGTAAAGGATTGGTTTGAGCAGCAGGTATATGGATGACAGAGATGCTAGGACCAACAACACACTGCTAAGCTAATTTAGGGTGATAGAGGCCCAAGTTTTGAATGAAATGAATGTCAGGAGGTGTAGATGGAGGGGTTTCTCTCTCCCTAATATGTTGACCATTGTGAGATGGTGAACTTGGAGGCTCAAAGTCTGTCTGGTCTATAGCACTGAATGACTTAGTTCTTGGTAAACTGCTTGGTAAGTATAAGTCAAAATGAGTGTCTGATACAGCTGCAAAGTTTTCGGGTGCTGAATTAGCTCTATGACTAGGTCTAATAATAGTTGGCTTTCTAGGGGTGGGAGATTTTCTAAGAATGCTCTCTGAATTTTCAACTATTTTAGTGGGTTTGGGTTAGGATAAGCTCTTGTATAGACTATTCTTGAATCCAGTATGTTTGTCTTCAAACAAGGAAGCTTAATCATACTTGTTTCTTCTAATATGGCTGACGTTGTAATTAGATTTGGTCTCCCAGTGGAGTCTTGTGAAAACCAAGATAATCAGTAGGCCTACTAATCACCAGTGGAGTCTTTAGACATTAAGGAACTGTGGAGTCGCCAGGTGGAAGGTTTATAATGTCTCAAGAAGGTTTACTGTCCACCACAGTGATTAACTACCAAACCAAGGCTACTATGGTCCTCTTTGAGTCTTAGATATGTTTCAAGGAGTGTTTTACTCAAATTTCCCCAGTGGAGTCAGCATTTTATGTTGGGGTTCCTGTGTTTTGGCAGTTTGGCAATACCAAAAGACAAGACAACATCAAAACCACTTTGGGACCTCAGGATCAAGCCCTCCTGGGTCCAGAGAGGGATCTCTCTGTAAAAGGAAAATAAATATATGTCTTTGAAGTTCAATCTTAAGGTATTAGGATAGTTGTAGGGCACAAGGGTTGTTGTTTTGTTTTTTTATTTGTTTGGTTGTTGGGAAAACATGAAAGAAGGGTTCAATGTAAGACAAAGGGTGAGCAAAAAAGGATTTTGGCAATGGGGAGACAATTCAAAGGGAACTCAAGACCATTGGGAAAAGGAGTCATAAAAGGGTTTACTTGCAATTCAATATCCAAGGCTTTCAAATGGGCTAGTCATCTAAAACAGAGGATCTTTAAGGATGATAGTATGGGATGAAATGATAAGGAATGAAGGTGAATGACAAAGAAACCTTCCAAGGTGACCACTTAGGAGAAAATCTAGGGACAAGGCATGCCTTAACCATATATGACCAAACTCCTAATGAGGCTAACTCTTCAAACAATGGGAAACATGTAAGATTGGACACAAAGTGAAGCCTAAGATCAGAGAAAGGATTTTAACTTTCAATGCTTTGAAATTCAACTTAAGGAATCTTAGAAAAGCTTAACTATTAGAAAAGGACCCTAGTGAGACAGAATCAGTTCTAAACCTCCTAGTATCCCAATTTTTTCAGCTAAAACTAGACAAGAACATCTAATAACAGACTCTTAAATTCACACATCAGTAAGCAGTGATAACCAAATAATATACTAGTTAAATTATCTCAAATTAGTTCTCATATTGGACAATTATTAGAAAACATCAAAGGTAAGAAGAGCAAGCAGCATTAGGGTACCATGCAAGGGTATATCCTAAGCCAGATTACTGATTTCTTATCATAGAAATGAAATATGATGAACTACAGAGGAAAAACACAAACAAAGATAGAACACATCACCGATGCTTTAAATCAGGATCTAATGAACATGCTTGTCATATACAACATTGTCCAAAAGCTTGATATTCAGTCTGAAATCATCTCCTCAGCCTATTTTACAAATGATACACATATAACTCTATCTCAAAGGAACAAATTACAATCCACGGTTATCCAAACAACAACCTTTACAATGTATTTTTCTTGAGTTCTTATAGTTGAATAAGAGGCAGAAGAGGTAGATGGAGTTTTAAATGAAACATTAAAATAGAGGAAGAAGAGAGCTCAAGGCCCGTTCTATTTTAATATCCCTGCATTGACTTTAGTACTCTTTGGATGAAAGAGTGGTCTTCGACAGGCTGATAATAACTTCAGAGGTATGTTCTTTGTTGTACTTTTCAGCTGTTTTTACTCTGTTAGTACTTCGGGACAAGGCAGATAAATGACTTCAGGCCTGCCATACTGTGTAACAAATGCTCTGGCAGTCTTAGGACTACTGTAAGGGTGGTGATCTTCTCAGGAACGTTGATGGAGAATAAAAATATTATGGGAACTCGTCCTTTCCTGGGAAAGAACCTTCTACTGATGTGAAACACTGATACGGTTTTTTTTTGTGCTTTAGGCCTCATTAGGCCTTATGTGTCATTCATAAGGTCTTCAATCTGTACATTCACCCTCTAACACTGAATTAGAGCTTTAAATCTTCAATAATAGGTTTTAAATCACTTTAAACCTTCACCGATACTCTTTGTCGCTTCTATTTACTATCTCTGTGAATACTGCAGGTTTTCATGGCGCTGGAGGGTTTGAAACAGAGTTAATAACTCTAATTTGGATGAAAATATGTGTTTAAAAACCCCTCAGGAGTCTTTCTTGCTATCTCTAGCTCTGTGTCACCATGACAGCGACTGTGAGCAAGAGCGATTTTCACTGTTTGTAACCCTGCAAAAGATAATAAACTTGTTATAAAATCCATGGGAGTGGATGGGGGAAATGCTGTGGAGGCCTGCGGAATGGCAGGGCAGCAGTGAAAATAGTGGTTGTAGCGAAGAAAATAGTGGAAACTGTGAAAGAATGGAGGAGACATCGGTCTGATGTTGGTATGGTGAAAAGATGGTTCTGGACCGTTGGATTAGATCTGATGGTGGTGATCGACGGTCGGGATTCGCTGGTGGAGTTGCTTTAGAGAGTTAGGCGGAATAAAATAACTTTACTGTTAAAACACCAAAGTTTAGCTTTGGGCGAATTACAAAGGAAATGGAGTAAAATGAGCGAAAACGGAGGCTTTGGTGGTGGGACCCGGAGGACGGAGGGAGTTTGACTATTGGCCATTGGATCTCAGGTGGAGATCAATGGTGGAGATTGCCCGAGGAAGTCCTTTGGGAGGTCTGATGAAAGAATATGAATGGAAAACAAAATATAATATGAATCGTAGATCCAGATCGGATCAATGGTCGAGATCGAATGGAGGATTATATAGGGGAGGGACGGTTTTTAGAAGAAAGCCGTTGTTTTCATGCGACTTTGGAATGGTTTCGAAATTTTGCTGGAAAAACGCGATATGCTCTGCCGCCCGACATGTGTCCCTTTAAAACTGCTTACATCGCGTAAATTTGAACTGTTAACTGTCGGATGCTGAAATCACGCGATATGCACCTCAGCCGTTGGATGTGGGACTGGGAGATCTGACAGTGTAGGATGGAGTGCGATATGGACAGATGCACGGTCAGTAAGGCGAGGAAAGGTCAGCAGTGGTTTTAATATGGGCCGTCAGATCTGTATAATGGACAGTCAGGATCAACGGAGGGGCACTAATGTTCCAAAGGGGAAAATATTACAATAGATGGGCGGAACAAATCCTAACCATTGGATCTACGAGAATGGATGGCGGAGATTTAAAGAGAAAACGAAGGCAAAATGGCCAGTGCATGGGTGGGGAGAAAGGAGAGCCGTTGGATCAATCAGGATGGATGGCTATGATCTAATTGCATCGGAGAAATGCAGGGGCCAAAAATCCGATGTTTTGAACTTGCAATTACTCGCGGACTGTTGGATCAAAGTGGAGATCGACGGTGGAGATCCGATTCGGGGGTAGCAATGGAGGGCATAGGAGGTGGAGAGCGGTCAAATCCTGGCTGTTGGTTCTTGTGGATTCAACGACCAGGATCTAATTGGAGAGTTGGCCAATCGAGGAGGTGAAGGGTGGTGCATTAAGATTTTGCAATTGGCAATGGTGCAATTGTGCGATGGTCGTCGGATTAAAAGGGAAATCAATGGTCTGTATGCAGTCGGAGGTTGACGAGGAGATGAGGTGGGGCGAGATGAGACCTTAGCGCTAGTCGTTATATCTATACAGATCAACGGCTAATATCGCAGCAAAGGCAAAATAGAACAAATACTTCTCGCATCGGCAATTTTCAATTAACAAAAGAAATGCGCTCATAGCAAACTTCCGATTGTGATTAGCGCCTAAGTGCTTAGTGCTTGGTCCTGGCGTCGGGTTACATGCAGAAAGGGCTAAGGGCTAGGCCGAAAGGGGATTAAGCCTGATATATGGTAAAAAGTGGGTTTTTAGGCCTAAAAACATAATTTCCTCTTTGTATTTGTTTTTTTTATGTTTTACATGCTGTCCATTTTCTCTGATAAAGAATAGAAAATTTAGATAAGGATTTACTGTCAAAGTACCCTATTTATGTCTGAAAGATTTATCTTTATGTTCTCTTCTACTAAGGTCTGATTGGAGGATTCTTAATTGTCCTCTACTTTTATCCAGCTTGTTTTTTTAAGAATGATTCAATAGATTAAAACCAGGGAGAAATGTTGGTGAGCCCATGTCTGTCTGAGTACAACTTGAGATATTGTTTTTAAAAGATTTTCTTCAAAGTATGATGAGTAGAGTCTAAACCAGGGAAGTCTACGGTATGCCCTGTCCTCTAGTCTGCCTTCAAAAGTGGCTTTGAAAGATCCCTTGAGAGTATGCCAAAAGCAGATTAGATTATTTCTGTTTAATCTTAGGTTGTTCTCTTTGTTATCTTATATGTTTTCTTTTTTCTAAAAGTAGTCTTAGGATTACTGGATTGTTGTCTTAAAATTTTTCTTTAATAAAATTTTTCCAAAAGAAGTATATGGTTTTCCCTGTCCTTTGGCTTTCTTCAAACAGTTACTTTGAAGGATTTTCTTGATTAGTGGAGCTAGGAGATTCTTAATTGACTATAGCTTTTCTTCTTTCACAACACTTTAATGTTCCATTTCAAAACTTAATCTAAAACGATCCTTTAATCTAGATGACTTTCCCTACGGAAACCCTCGAAGAATTTTTATACAATTAAATCCTTTTGTGACTCCATAACCCAATGGATTAATACTGTCTCATTTACCTATCTATCCAACTGAAACATTCTTTCAATATACTCTCACCTTCCCCTTTCAAATGACCTTTCCAGTTAATAATACCCAACCAAAACAAACAAGTTCCTAAGAGCTTCGTAACTAGCCTAATATCATAAATAAAGCATAAAGATATGTCTTTTGAAAATACTTATATAGAGAGATCCCTCTCTAAATCCAAGAAGGCTAGGTCCTAGGATTCCAAAGTGGTTTTGATGTGGCCCCTACAGTGGTTTATTCTTGCCAATCTTATAAATCACAGGGAGCCAACATAGTGGCAACCATACTGGGGATCGACTGAGTAATAGATAACTTCACAACTCAGGAAACCTCTTTCTAAATGAATCGAGTGTTAGCCAAGATTGGTTCCTGATTGTTGATGGTGGACAACAACCAGTCTTATAAAAAAAAGTAAAAATCCTCCACCTGGTGACTCCTCTAATTGTCATTGACTCCACTGGGAAAACTTACCCAATTATTAAAACATTCAATAAATACCCAGTTAAGAATACTTGTGGATAAGGTATCTCTTTTTCAATTTGGTTTGTCTCTTTAAGACTGTTATACCTCTAATAAACCTTTCTAACCTATTGGGTCCATAATCCTTGCTTCCAAAAGAATCCATACTAGAGCCTATCCTGACCCAAATCCTCCTGCAATAGTTGATAATCCTGAAAGCATTCTTAGGAAGTCTCCTATATCTAAGAACCAAACTATTGTCAGACCCATCTTAAGAGAAAGTTCAGTTCCTGCAAACCTTATAAACTTGCATAATACCCAAGTTGACTTATCCTATATCAGAAACTTATCTAGAACCAAGTCATTAAGTGGTATAAATCAGATAAACCATGAGCCTGAAAATTCATAGCACACTAACAGTAAAGAAGCCTCCACATCCACTCCTCCTGATCGCCACTTCATTCACAATTTTGGCTTCTCCCACCCTAAATCTGCTCAACAGTACTTACTTGGTCCAAATACTTATGTTACACTCACCCATACATCCACAATCTAAACCACTTTAGCTCATCATCAACCTCCTATCACAAATCCTCCATTTGTAAACCCCCCATTGTTTCCACAATTTGATATCATGGCAACATGGTATGCTCCCTTAGTCCTTCCTTTACCTTTAGTTGTTCTGCCACCGAACTATTAGTCCAAAATTCCATTATATGATTCTAGTGGTTCTACTACAGCTCAACAACATGTGGACAGAATGAATGACTACTTTAACAAATAAGAAATAGATGATGAAACTGTGAAACTTAGAATGTTTGCTCAAAGTTTAGGGGAAGAAGAAAGAAAATGGTTCAAAGGCTTAACCCCTAATAGTATAAATGACCTCCCTGCCTTTCATCAATTATTATTAAACAAATGAGAAGTCAAGAAAAACCCTCTCCAAATTTTATCAGAATATGAGAACATTAAAAGGAATGTTGGAGAAGGAGTACAAGAGTACTGCACTAGATTTAATAGTGTGTACAATGCCATACCTATCCATATGAAACCACCACAAGGCCTAGCTTTAATGAAATTTCCTGATGGGTTTGACCTTAAAATGGCCTACCAATTGAGAAAAAGAGAACCCCTCACCTTAGAAGATATGCAGAGAGGGGCGGTAAGTGTTGAGGCAAATCTGCTTGCCAAAAGAGCTAGGATGAAAAGTGAGAAAAGGGTGACATATAGAGATGAGGCTGCACCTTCCACATCTGATTCAAAACTTGATAACTTAGTGAAAACTATGGAAAGAATGATGGAAAGGATGAATGTAAATGAGAGAGATTATCCTAAATAAAATCAAACAGTTCCTCAAAACACGAACCAAGCCCAAAATCAAAATCAAAATTTTAGGAGAAACCCCCCTCAAATAAGACAAAGAGGTTCTGATTAGCTTATCAGACCTCCTTTTCAAGAAAATTATGTTGATGAGGAGGAGGGAATAATAGATGAAGTAGAGGAAAATCACATGAACATGTTGGGAACAAATGATGAGGATACTGTTTTCCTCCTTAGGAAAGAACAAGTTATATATACACCTTATGAAGAAGAGAGCCTAGAGTCTGTAGACTACCAACAAGGCTTTGAAAATGCTATAATATAAGTACATAAACAATATTACTTAAGGAGTAAAAAGAACCAAGAAGTTCCCAAGAAAATACCCCTGAAATATTTGCTAAAAACAACCCTATAAACACTTCCAAAAACCGAACAGAAAACCATAAAATTGTGGCTGAAAATTCTGATAAAAACAAAGGAAAGAGCACCCAAATTCCTAGCAAACACGGTGGTGACCCTAGCAGCACTAGTAATTTAGCTAATGCTCCTGATAAAACCATCCTAACTGCTTTCCATAATAAAAACCAACAAGATTATTTTGCTGAGAAAACATTGACTAAAAAGGTTGAATTAAAAACTTGAAAAAAATCACACTCCTTTTAGCATAGAGAGTGAAATTTCCAAAATTAAAATCTCCATTCCTCTCACTGAATTAGTCACACAAGATATATATATATATAAATCCCAAGTGTTAAGAGCTTTGAACATAGGAGACAACAATGATTCTGTTAATTTAAATGATGGCAAACCTGAGCTTCTGTTCAGACCAGAAGTGGAAGGGAAGTTTCAAGAAGTAGTTGTGCCTCCATTTTATGTCAGTCTAAACGTCCATGATAACATTTTTCACAATGCCATGCTTGATTCAGAAGCATCACACAACCTCATGCCCAAAGTAGTAATGGAAAGATTAGGCCTTGAGGTAACTAGGCCCTACAAATATTTATATTCCTTTGACTCTAGCAGAGTCAAATGCCTAGGCCTAATAAAAGATCTTTGTGTCAACTTAGCACAAATCCCAGCCAAGAGCTTAGTGATGGATATAGTAGTGGCTGATATACCTCCAAAGTATGCCATGCTCCTTTCAAGATCTTGGGGTGCCAAGCTTCAAGGCACTTTGCAAATGGATATGACTTATGCCACCATCCCTATCTTCAGTCAACCTAGAAGACTATATAGGGAAACCCACATGAAATATATGGTGAGTATTAAAGAGAGAACAGATAACTCCCCTCTTTATTCTATACATACAGACCTTGACTCATTCATTCTTTACAATGATGAAATTCTTAATGAGCAAGAGTTAGAAGATGAAAGATCAGCCAATGTAGCGGAAGCCATAGAAGAAGAGGAAAAGAAAGAGGAATTACATAAATAGTTTGCTAATTTAGAAAATCACAGCAAACACAATGAAGGTCATAAGCCACAAGATAGCCATCAACATAGTGCTAAGCATGAAAATCAAAGAGAAAATCTTGAAAACATTGAAGACCTTGAGGAACAGGACAAAACTAAACATAGTGCAGACCCTGAAGAAAAACACAGTGGCAGGTATGACAAACAGACCAAAGAGGACAGAGAAGAAATTAATAAAAAATCTGAAACTAGTCCTCTTTGGAGTATGAGTTTTGATGGGTCTTGTAGCAAACCTAGTGCAGGAACAGGCATATGGGTGCATAACAGAGAGAATAACCATGCTGAAGGCCATTCATACAGACTAAATTTTCAATGCACTAACAATATAGCAGAATATGAAGCACTCCTCTTAGGAGTACATTTACTGAAGAAATTAGGAGCCAAGATGATAACTATCCATGGAGATTCAAAACTGATAATTAGGTAAGTAATGGAGAATACACTGCCAAACATCCAAGACTAAGAGCCTATAGAGATGATGCCATGGACCTCCTAAAAACCTTTACAGAGTTTGAACTCACCTTTGTCCCTAGAAACCAAAACATCCTTGCCAATGGTTTAGCCTTTGCTGCTAGTGCCTGTCTAATACCTTATGAAAGCAAACAATATTCAATCTAAGTCAAATATTGACCAGCAGTCTTAGATAATGAGAGATACTGGCAAGTTTTTGAAGGAGATAAACAAATAAAAGACTTCCTACAATCCAGAAATGAATTTGAAGTGCCAAATTTAGATTCAGAGATGAAGAAGACTTCCCTACCGAGGAACAATATTGCCAAGAAGAACCTCCTAAAACTGCTGATATAAATCTGTAACCAAAGGATTTAAACATAAAACATAAATATGCATTGATTTGGAAAAAGAATATCTAGAAGTGCTGCAGTCTAACAATGAAAATTTGCTAAAAGGACTAGTGCCTCTAGAAGAATTGTTTGACTTTAATGATGTTGCCAAAAGGCCAAAAATAGAACCCACTGAAATTGATGTTGAAGAATGTAATATAGGTAGTGAAGAAAAGCCTAAAATGATCAAATTATCAAAACACTGCCAGCTCACATAAACTAAAATATCTTGAGCTATTTAGATAATTTTCTGATGTGTTTGCTTGGATTTATGAAGATTTAAAATCATATGATACATAAATAATTCAGCATAAGATACCCCTCAAAGAAAACCAGAAGCCTTTTAGGCAAAAATTACGCAGAATAAACCCTGTTCAATTACCTCTGGTTGAGAAAGAAATTCAAAGAATGTATGATGCTGGAATTATAGTCCCTATGAGATACTCAGAGTGGGTATCCAATCTTGTATCTGTAAGGAAGAAAACATGAGAAATAAGGCTTTGTATAGACTTCAAAAACTTAAACAAGGCCTCATTAAAGGACAACTATCCCTTTCCCAAAATGGATCACATCTTACAAAGGGTAGTAGGTTCTAAAAGAATTTCTTTACTAGATGGCTTCTCAAGATACAACCAAGTATTGGTACACCTAGATGATCAACTTAAAACAAATTTTACCACACCTTGGGGCACTTTCATGTATGTGAAAATGCCTTTTGGTTTAATGAATGTTGGTGCCACATTCCAGAGAGCCATGGATATTTCTTTCTCAGAAGAAATAGGTTACTTCATTGTGATTTACTTAGATGACATCAAAGTCTATTCCAAAGCAGATGAAGAACACTTAATACACCTAAGAAAATTATTTGAGAAATGTAGAAAATATGGTTTATCCTTAAATCCAAAGAAAACATTGTTTGGTATCCAAGAAGGTAAACTTTTTGATCATATCATATCTGAAGAGGGAATAAACATAGACCCAAAGAGGATTGAAGGTATATTGCAAATCAATCATCCTAGAAATATCAAGGAACTTCAATATTTCACTGGGAAGATCAATTTCTTGAGAAGGTTCATACCCAACCTAGATGAACTCCTTAGAAACATTGCAAATATTATTAAAAGAGAATCAGGAGTCAAATGGACCTTAGAAGCAAAGAAATCCTTTGAACTGGTAAAATCAACACTTACTCGAACACCAGTTCTCATAGTCCTAATTTTACCAAAGTTTTCTTCATTTTTTCTTTTGCATCAGAACACACAGTAGCTGATGTCCTATTACAGAAAAGCATGAATGGATAAGAGCAGCCCATTGCATTTTTTAGCAATGCATTAAGAGATGCACCTCTGAAATACAACATAATGGAAAAATAGGTTTTTTCCTTGATCAAAGCCTTAGAAGATTTCAGAGTTTACATTTTACACTCACGCATCATTGCATTTGTGCCTCATTCAATGGTGAAAGATATCTTGACACAAGATCCTGATGACAAAAGAGAAAAGTGGATTGCTGTAATACTAGAATATGACTTAGAAATTAAGCCCACTAAGCTCATCAAAGGTCAAGGACTAGAAAAACTTATGGCTGAATCCAACTTACAAGAACTTGATATAAACATGTTTAATGCATTAGATGAGCTGGAAGAGTTGGCAACTCCACTCATTGAAGATAATTTTCTGAATTCATCTTGGTATGTTGATATTTTGTATGTGCTTCTTAATCTTAATGTCCCTCCTGGTTTGTCTAAGACAAAGGCAAGGTTTCTAAAGTTGAAATTTTTTAACTACTGCATTTTAGACAAATGTTTATATTGTAAAAATGCTAGTGGATTATTGCGTAAATTTTTGCCTGAGAATGATGCAGATAAGATCAAGCATGAGTTTCATGAAGGAGAATGTGGAGGCCACCTCTATTGGAAAACTATTGTCAAAAAAATTCTTAGAGCTGTTTATTATTGGCCCACCCTCTTTCAAGATGTCCATAAAGTAGTCATTGTTTGTCATAAATGTCAAATCTTCGAAGGCAAAAGAAAATTGCCTCCCTTACCTTTGCATCCTATTACTGTTGAAGCTCCTTTTCAGCAATGGGGTCTAGACTTCATTGGGGAAATCCATCCTGCCTCATCTACCCAACATAAATGGATCCTCACAGCAACTGATTACTTTACCAAATGGATAGAAGCCATCCCTTCTAGGAATGTCACAGACTCAGTCATCATTTCATTCCTTGAAAATCATATCTTGTCTAGATTTGGCTGTCCTAGGAAAATTATCACTAACAATGTTGTTGCCTTTGGATCCAAAAAGATGGTTGATTTTTGCCACAAATATCACATTACATTGGGTCATTCTACAGCTTATTACCCTTAGGGTAATGGGTTGGTAGAATCCTCAAACAAGAGCTTGGTAACATCATCAAGAAGTTTTTGGAAGAAAATAAGAAATCATGGCACAAAAAATGAGTACATGCACTCTGGGTGGACAGATTGACCACTAAAAAGTTAATTGGAATGTCCCCTTATCAAATAGTTTATGGAGCAGATGCAATATTTCCAAACAGTTTAGGAGTGCCAGTCATGAAGTTGATCCAATAAGTACAGTCTAAAGAAGATGACATCATAAGAAGAATTAATCAGACTGTTCAGCTGCAGCAAACCAGAGAGGAGGTCTACAATAGAGCACAGCAAGTACAAGAAAACATCAAGAGGTTGTTTGACAAAAGAACAAAGGAAAATAATTTTAACATTGGGGACAAAGTGCTCAAATTGGATTCTAGGAAAGAAGATAAGGGCAAACATGGAAAGTTTGAAAATTTATGGAAAGGCCCTTATCTCATTCAGCCTGCTATAGGAAACAATGCATTTTTTCTTCAAGAGATGGATGGAGCAGAACATTTTGGAGGTCCTGTCAATGACAGGATACTCAACCATTATTTTTTTTGATTTTTAGTTCAAATCTTTGACCATTGTAAATAAAATTGCTTAAATAAAAGACTTGGAAAAATGAAACAAAAAAAACAAAAGAAAAGAGGAAAAGAGGGCAGATAAAAGAATAGGTATATCCCCATACCAGAAAAGAGAAAAATCTGAAAGTGTGCAAGCCCAAAGGCCACTACTATGAAAAATAAAAATATTATTCAGTCATATAGCCTAATCTTGATTGAATAAGTTTAAATTTATTTGCTGATAGGTTAGTGAATGAAGATCTGCTAAACAATGTAAACTTGGCTTATCAGTAGAATAGATTAGGAAAAGATAGAAATGGTTCTAAAAAGATCAAAATCTGAACCAAAGAAAGAAAGAACGATGATTATCAATTTCAGATCTTAAGCCTTCACAGTTTTGTTTCAAATTTCTGCAAATAAAGTCTATGTGCAGCTTGTACAAAATGTCATAGCCCCATAGCAAATCAAACTGTTTAATCTTGATTTTGCTTATGTTTCAATTTCCTGTTTTAGACTAGAGAATGAAAATCTGTCAAACAATTTAATCTTGACAGATAATTAGAATATGTAGAGAAGCATTGAGTTTGTCAGTTTAATCTGAACTCATTGAGGATATAAAGGTAGAAGTAGACAGTTTCTTGTTTTCAAAAGAACGAAAAATTGACATTACAAGGATTTTCAATCTAAGTGCACCCACTGAAGAAAAAATGTTAGGAAAAGTATGTTGTGTAGGTAGAAGTTTAGGTTCAACGACTAATCATGTCATGATTCAAATGCTAAAAGACCTTCAAAGTAGAAAGATCATCAATTCAAAGGAGGATTGTCAAAAATGCAAAAACAAGGCACTAGTCTACTTTCCAGAGATTTATTCTCTGAGGTTCTTGACACCTCTGAGGAGTTGCCTTCCCCAAGTGGAGCCACTGTTAGCCATCTATAAAATTTGTTATATCTAATGATGGCTAAATATTTTCTTATATTTCCAAAAACAATCTTTTATGAGACAATCTTGTGATTTTTGGAAATCTCACTACCTTCATTATCTCAATCTTACCCATTCACTAAGATCTTCATTCAAATACATCCCAGGTAAACCTGCTAATTCAAAAAGAAAATGTTTTCAGGCTATTTTCACCATTTACCCTTTCATGACTTTTCCCCTCATTTCACTTATTTTCACTCCTATTCTAACAATCATTTTCCCCTTCAAAAACCCCCTAAAAGCACCTCCATTTGTCAAACTCCTTCAAGAACTTTGTGAAAATCTCTTTATAAGGTGTTTTAACCAAAGTTTTTACCCTATCGGAACCTTCAAAAAGGCTCAAAACCTCTGTTTTTAGGCCTATTTTGACCCTTTAAAAATAATTCCTTAAGCCCTTTTTGGCTTAAGCCTCAGCCCCCTTCCCCTCATATGACCAAAGCCCACAACCGTGGTTTAAGCCTAAACCCCTCTTATTTTTAACCTCGGCCCCTTTTTCCTTATATTTCGCCCCGTGTCATTTCTCTCCTTAAAATGATCTCAACCGTTGATTTCACCAAATCCAATAGCCCTTGCTTCCTCTCCCATTCCCCATTCATCCCGACCATTCTCCATTCACATTTTCCTCGAACAAATCTTCGTCGTCCATTGTCCCAATCCGATGGCCCTCATTTAACCCTCCCCAATCCTTTTTCCGCTAAACTTATCTGCTTCCCGACAAAATTGCTGACATCACCCATTGGCCCCACCATCCACTATCCATTCATCTATCGAGTGCTTTCTCTCATCGCACTCACCCTCCACCGTTGATCTGGCTCCCCCAGATCTGACAGTCCCTAATCATTTTTTGCGACTGATTCACCAAAATGATTTAATGCCTCATTTCAACACGAAATAGGCGGTTTCTTGTGGACACGTGTCACATCCTGTATGGTATCATGTTCGCTAAAGACAAAACCATTAACCGCCCATCTCTTACGCGAAAACCACCTAGTTTTCCCACAAAAAATGCCTCCCCCATTTTCGCGCCAGCATTCAAAAATCTCCACTATTCTGCTTGGTTCCTTCTGCGGAACCCTTCCCTCTGCACATTTTCTCCCTCTGCATCGCTCCATCACCACTCCCGAGCCTCTGAAAGTAGTTTACACATAAAATGTAGGTTTTATTAATAAATTTTGTTTTAGTTGTAGATTTAATGGCGGCCAGCTAAACAGGCCATCCCATAGCCAAGTCTGAGTGGCTTGAACTTCATGATGATGATCCTTGGGTTCCAAAATGCAAAAAGGGGATTTACAGGGTTTGTTTTCAAGTGTTATATCAGCATGTCATGAACATTGGTCAAAGAAATGGAACCTTTCCATCGCAGAAAAAAAGGCACCTATACAAAAAAATAAAGAAGTTCAGTCAAGGAGTTAAAGGACAAAAATTAAAGGGTAAAGGTTAAGAGTAAAATTCAGAAGATCAAAACTTAACCAGCAGTTTAAGGATAAAGACACAGTCAAAGACAACAAGATGATTAAAGAGGACCTAAAGACAAAATCAAGGCCTAATTAGAGTTTAAAGGCACAAATCAGATCAAATCGACAAGGAGAGCTTCGAATGCAAAGACCAATGAAGCAATTACTTCTCCAAAGGATCAAATGCCACCTACTAAGCCTAAGTTTCCTCAAAGACATACAAAATTTATTATAGTCGGAGATATTTTCAAAGAAGCAGCTCAGAAGTTATTACAAGCCTCCATTTAAGCCTAAAAGTCAACAAATGCAACTAAGTTGTTCAAAAGTTAATGTAATATTCATTATGCAGAGTTAGGCCCTTAAATACATTTTGTCTTGGGCCTTGCATGGCCTCAAAGGTCAAAAACATTTACTCTGTCAGAAATAAACATTTAAAGACCCCTTCTTTCACCCCACCTCCTCATTTATCTATAAATATTGTATGAGGAACTCATGTAAGGAGTTGGATTATTATTGAGTGTTGGGTTGCCATTGATTGTTGTTGAAGAGATGCTGAGTAGTTAAAGAATACTAGGCTGGATAGAGAGGTTTTGAGCTATAAAAACCTACTGGACTTGGAGTATGTAAATGGTTTGAACATCAATAAAACAAGATGATTCACAGGATCCTGGTCTATGTTAATGGTGATGGTTTTCCTCTTTGTATTTTTCTTTTCTTATGTTTTACATGCTGTCCATTTTCTGTGATAAAGAACAGAATATTTAGATTAGGATTTACTGTCAAAGTACCCTATTTCTTTCTAAAAGCTTTAACTTTATGTTCTCTTCTGCTAAGGTCTGATTGAAGGATTCTTAATTGTCCTCCAATTTTATCCAGCTTGTTGTTTTAAGAATGATTCAATAGAATAAAACCAGGGAGAAATGTTGGTGAGCCCATGTCTATCTAAGTACAACTTGAGGTATTGTTTTTAAAATATTTTCTTCAGAGTATGATGAATATATTCTAAACCATGGAAGTTTATGGTATGCCCTGTCCTCTGGTATGCCTTCAAAAGTGGCTTTGAAACATCCCTTGAGAGTATGCTGAAAGAAGATTATATTATTTCTGTTTGATCTTAGGTTGTTCTCTTTGTTATCTTATATATTTTTCTTTTTTCTGAAAGTAGTCTTAAGATTACTAGATTGTTGTCTTAAAAGTTTGCTTTAATAAAAGTTTTCCCAAAGAAGTCTATAGTTTTCCCTGTCCTTTGGTTTTTTTCAAATAGTTACTTTGAAAGGCTTTTCTTGTTTAGTGGAGCTAGGAGATTCTTAATTGACTATAGCTTTGCTTCTTTCACAACACTTTAATGTTCCATTTCACAACTTAATCTAAAAAGATCCTTTAATCTAGGTGACTTGCCCTACGGAAACCCTCGAAATTTTTTTGTACAATTAAATCCTTTTGTGACTCCATAACCCAGTGGATGAATACTGTCTCATTGACCTATCTATCGAGTTGAAACATTCTTTCAATCTACTCTCACCTTCCCCCTTCAAATGACCTTTTTAGTTAATAATACCCAACCAAAACAAACAAGTTCCTAAGAGCTTCATAACTAGCCTAATATCATAAATAAAGCATAAAGATATATCTTTTGAAAATACTTATATAGAGAGATCCCTCTCTGAATCTAGGAAGGCTAGGTACTAGGATTCAAAAGTGGTTCTAATGTGGCCCCTGCAGTGTTTATTCTTGCCAATATTATAAATCACAGGGAGCCAACAAATCCAAATTCACTATCCGAGTTGAAAATTTAGCTTTGTGAAGTAATGGAATACCTTACTGATCCATTTTGGAAAATTTGGAATTTTTTTTCCAAAAGCTATAAGATCCACTCTCTAGTGATCAAGTTTTAACCAGGAGCCCCGCTCTCATTTCAATTGTTGCAAACTGGATCTCTACTAAGAGGGGGGGTGGTGAATCAGTAGTGATGACTTATAAATTTTTCTCCAATTAATTAATCTTTAATCCATACAAAAACTAAAACACAAAACTGTAGATCAGAGCATCTAAATGAACATGGAACCATAAAATCAATCAACACAATGGACACAAGTATGTATGATGGAAAACTCTTCCTCGAGCAAAAAACCACCCTGGTATTGTTGCGTTGCTCAATCTATTTTATTAATTGTTGAACATTTTCTATATGGATCATATTACTCCCATAAGCTAGAAAACTCAACTTATTTCATTGTATGATGGCACCTATCATATAGGAAACTATTTCTCTCATGAATCTATGGACTACCATTTGTTGAAGGCCGCCACGATCAACAATCCTTGCCCGGTTACTACTGAACTAAAAATCGACCCTATAGACTTTGATCTATTGGTATCTCTCACGAACAACAAGCCTCACCCAGTTTTTTCCAAACTATCCAACCAAAATTGCACGGAGAAATATATTCCTTATATTGAATCCGCTAATTCATTGTATACTTTGAATCCTCCATGTCTTCAGTTTCTTCATGTGAGCATCATTTCATGTATTTTCATACTGGACTCCCAATTTGATCAACATGAGCAATGCAACAACACCATCATTCAGAATCAAAATCTCCAACAAAAAATAAAGAATAAAATAGGATAGTACAATCTCCAAATAGTCCACCAACTGCCACACAATCTCACCGAACACTTCTCTAATCCACACTAGAAAAATCCACTCGTTGCATACATATTATGTATGAAACATATTTCAACTATCTGTTGATACAACTAAAAACTTCTTTAGAAATTCATCATAATATACCACACACATCTTGCACACTCTTCTCCACACACACACTCCACACAACTAAACAATCAACCATACTAGCATTCTGCTTCCTTGAATATGTAGATGAACTCAGGTGCTTACCTCAATAAATACACAGAACTATTGGGCATCACAAATCTATTAATATGCTTGATTTGATCTGGATTCAACTCATTGACTTAATTAACCACTAATTCCACTTGCCGATTTTATCTTTATACTTTAATCATATCCTAGAGGTCCCACGAACTTTTCCAACCTTAACCGAACATTTCCGATCACGAATGTCACCACAACATAAAAATTAGTTTACCAAGACAAGAAATATAGAGAAAAACTCATGCAAACTCTCAGTCGCACAGATGACATTGGATCCATGTGACTGTTACATCAAATTTGCTCCCATATGCCTTCCTACTAGTGACTGGAGCTTTTCAATCACTCCCACAAGCTTGGCTCCATGTGACCAAGGCTAAAAATGAAGAAAAGCAATGGATCTTCAGTCCATAACCTCTTCCAATTGATGGAACACCTTCCTCATTGTTATCGTTCTGTAATTTATGAGATTGTGAGAATAAACATACAAGACAACATCAAAACCACTTTGGAATTTGGGATCTAGCCCTGCCAGCTTCAGAGAGGGATCTCCTTGTAAAATTTAGTTGTGTTTTATGTGAATTTTAGGCTAGTTATTACTATACTGATTGTTTATTTGTTTCGATTCTTTGGTTATTAAATTGTTATAATTCCATTGGGATATGGAGTCTAAATATTAACTCAATCTACATCAAACTTTGAAGGAGTTTCATAGGGAAAGCTAGGTTGCAATAACTCGATATTTCACAACTTATTAAACGAATTATGAAATGGAAGAGATGTAAAGGTCAGTAGAAATTAAGGAGCAATGAAGTATTCCTGAATTTAACTTCAGTAGAAGACATGTAAATTAAAAACAACCAGAATAGGGTGCTCTTTATAATACATCCTATTCATCATGATTTCTATTATGTAATTAAGATTTTTAGAAATACAGAGAAAGAAAAACAATGAATAACACATTAGCACAAGAAAAACATCACCAATTGGTACACCACATGAATCCTGTGAAGAATGTAATTGAATTCAATGATGCTTCAAGCAACCAGAAAATTACAATGCTTCACAGAAATTATACTCAACAGTCAACCCTTAATACTTTAAACTTAAGTTTTTATACTAAATTACAAAATGATTTACAAAATCGTTGTCTCAACCGACAATGTATTATTGTCATTATCTCAAACAATAAAATCAATAAAGAATAATAGGTAAGGCATACAACAGTGTGGAAAGTTGGTTGTTTTGGAGGAAAATATTGTTGACTCAGGCCTATTCCTATGTTGTACTGGCTGATGTGATGGATGATGTGTTGGTATGTGTTGACTGCCTCCGAATTACTGCTCAATCCTATAACTCGAAGAGTTTATCCCACCTATCATTATCTGGAATGGCTAATTTAATTACCTTTTGGTAAATCTCATCAACCTCTGCATATCTGGAAAAAGTGGGTTTTACAACAAAAATGTGATTTACTTCATGTTGGATGAAGAAAACATGAAGTAATCATTACACATAGCTTCCAAAAATGCTCTGCCTGTCATGTTGCCTTTGATACTTAAAAATTTGGAATTGTATCTCGCTATCTCTTTCAGTTTTATAACATAGTCTTCATAAGTAAATAAATTGTCATTAATTACAAATAAAGAAGGAATACCCTTCTGAGTTAAAGGCTCAATTCTGGCAAAAAATATGTTAACTACTATCTCCAAACTGTGACACTTATCCTCTAGTTGAAAAACTATATTCTTTTTGGTAAGAAACCTCTTCAACCATAATTCTTTATGTTTTGTCATCAACTCCTAAATCATCCAATTCACATCTGTTTTTAAAGTTTATGAATTTGATGATGTTTGTTTTTGTTGCAGGCATTTATACCAATTCTTGTTTGATCTATGTTATGGCATATGTTTCTCTCTTAATTAGTTATTTTTTCTCAAAGATAATCTGAATACAGGGCAAAATTTCAGCAATTGAGTTCATGATGTCTGTCCAAATTATTTCCTTGGCTTGGGCCAAAGTTTGTCTTATTATTGGTTTCCTTATAGGCTTCTACAATATTTCAATAAATTTATGAGCTCTTTGTGATTCTGCTGAGTGAGAAGCCTCACTCCTTGCCTTCTGGTCTTATAACATTTTGACCTGGTATTGCAATTTCTTGATTTCTTCTGTCTGAATGGATAGATTTGCAACTACTTTAGTTAACTGTTCAGCACCATATGTTGTCTGTGTAGTTTTTGGAGTTGAAGTTGTAGCTGCTTTTGTAGGAATGGATGTAAGAGGCACAACATCTAATGGAATCGTAGAAAACTTTTCTCTCTTTCTTTGATCATCTTCTCCATATCAGTCTCCATTTTCCTTATTTGTGCATTTTTTTCCATGATGATCTTCATCATGTCAGTCTTTTGGGTCTTTGTCTCTTCATCTTGCTCAAACTATTGTAGGAGAAAAAATTATATGCAAAAACATCCAAATGATCCTTTGGAGTACAAGAGGTGGAATATTTGGGTCATATTCTATCTCACGAGGGTGTTAAGGTAGACCCTAACAAAATTAAATTCATTAAGGAATGGAAAGTCCCCACAACCATAAATCAGTTGCGAGGATTTCTCAGGTTAACACAGTATTATCACAAGTTTGTTATGAATTATGGGATAATAGCAGCACCTCTAACAACATTATTGAAGAAAGATGAATTTTCATGGACTCCTGAAGCAACTAAGGCCTTTTAACATCTTAAAGATGAAATGTGCCTAGAACCTATCTTAGCTATGCCAGACTTCACAAAAACCTTTATTGTGGAATGTGATGCCTCGGGAAATGGAATTGGTGTTTTTTTAATGCAATAAGGAAGACCCATTGTGTTTGAAAGTCGTCCAATCAAAGGAAAGTATTTAAAAAAAGATATTTATGAGAAGGAAATGTTAGCAATAATACATGCACTTACCTAATGGGAATACACTTCAAGGTAAAAAATGATCATGATAGTCTTAAAAACTTTTTGGAACAAAGACTATCTTCAGAAGAGCAACAAAAATGGGTCACAAAGATGTTGGGTTATGACTTTCAAATCATCTACAAAAAAGGGAAGCTAAATATTGTTGCAGATGCACTCACAAGAAAGAATGAAGAGGTGGAAGCATTGCCTTGTTCCATTTCTATTATCCAACCAGATTGGATAGCCTAAGCAAGGGATGAATGGAATAAGGATGAAGAAGTGTAGACACTAATTCAAAATTTGCAGCAAGATCCTAGTACATCTGATACATTTAGTTGGAAAAATGATTCCTTATGGTACAAATATCGCTTATATATTTGTAATAATTCCCAACTAAAACAAAATATTCTTTTGGAATTGCACAATTCTCCTTTAGGAGGACACTCAAGATTTTTAAAAACTTACCACAGGGTGAAGAAAGAATTTTTTGGGATGTCCTTAAATCTGATATTCAAAAGTTTGTGGCAGAATTTTTAGTTTTCCAACAAAATAAAGTTGAGACAATTAAGACCCTGAGTCTTCTACATCATTTATCCATTCCAAGTCAACATTGGGAGGATATTTCACTGGATTTTATCACAAATTTACCTAAGTCCAAAGGAAATAGTGTCATCATGGTGGTAGTTGATAGACTTACCAAGTATGCACACTTTTGTGCATTATCTCATCCATTTTAAGCAAGTACAATTTCTACTAAATTTATGGACACAATTCAAAAGCTACATGGAAACCCAAAGATTATTGTGAGCGATAGAGATCCCATTTTTACTGGAAATTTTTGGACAGAGTTATTTTCTTGTTTGGGTATTTGACGAGCTCATAGCTCATCTTATCATCCTCAATCCTATGGTCAAACTGAGATAGTGAACAAATTTTTGGAAGGATATCTTAGTTGTTTTTTATCTGATAAACAAACACAATGGGTCAAGTGGTTACCTCTCGTTGAATGGTGGTATAAAAATTCCTTCCATACTGTAGCAAAAATGACCCCATTTATAGCACTTTATGGATATCATCCATCGTCCATCACATCATATTTAAGAGAAAATTATAAGGTTCAAGCAGTGGAAGATCACATCGAGCATCAACAAGAATTTCCCCAACTCTTAAAGGATAGCCTAAATTTGGCACAAAATCAAATGAAACAATAGGAAGATCAGCATCGCAGCGAGAGAAGTTTTGATGTAGGAGACTAGGTATTTTTATGACTACAACCATACAAACAAATGTCCCTCAAGCAAGCTAAGAAGGATAATAAATTATCGCCAAAGTACTATGGTCCTTACAAGGTTTTGCAAAATATTGGTACTATGGCATACAAATTTGAGCTTCACGCTTCTTTGCAAGTGCATCCAATTTTCCATGTTTCATGCTTAAATAAGGTTACAGGTGAAAAACTTCCAGTTCAAACAATATTTCCAGAACTTGATGAGGAAGGAAAAATCATATTGGAACCTGAATCAGCCATAGAAACAAGAACTCGATAGCTATGAAATCGATCAATTTCAGAGTATCTCATCAAGTGGAAGAACTTACCCACTAAAGATTCTACATGGGAGGATGAGAATTTTATATAGAAGCACCTAGAGCTACTCGAGAGTTGAGGACAACACTTTTTTGAAGGAGAGGGGCATGTTAGGTCCCTATATTACTAGTTTAGTCCCTTATTGTTATTATTGTAGCCCCATTATTATTATTGTTGTACCCCTGTAACCCCAATATTGTTATTATTGTGCCCTTACATTATTATTGTTAGGTTGGCTAGGCTTAAATTTTGATCCCTTGGAATCCTTTATATATAAGGAGGTTTTTTCATTTGTATCATCCAAGAATCGTTCATTTATGCTATGTAAAGGAGGTTTCCCCCTCGAAGTGGCTTATTTATAAGACGTTGATGTCTCTTTTCTTCTATTTTTGGAGCTGGTTTCATAACATATTTGGTAAGGGATCTTCAATGGTTGACAACTTCAACTTCTTTCTCAATGTTGCTATGTCATTATTCTTCTTCTTGATTATTTCCTCTGCATATTTCATGTTTGCAGGGTCATATCCCATCTTGACCATTAAATATTCTAAGAATTTAATTCGTGTATTCTTAGCAAGAGAAGAAATATTCTCCATTTTCAACTGTGAATGGATGTTTGATAAGGAAACCTGCAATTTAGAAAGATTCATGGTAGTAATATTTAGAGTTGAGGAAATCATTTCACGTGTCTCCTTATGCATCTCCATTTGATCAATGGGATGAATATCCTTTATGTCAAATTCAAATGTTGTCTTATTGTAATTAGATGATGACTTTGTCTATGGAATTTGGGCCTCAAGGAAGGCCATCTGCATCCTACCCTTTTCTAAATCAAACACTGACAATAACCTGCTTTGAGAGCTGGAGTTATGCTTCCATAATTGGGCATAGGTGTTGTTCTTAAGAATCTCATTCTTAAGATTTTTCTCCTTGAACCTGGAAAATGTAGAATTCTATTAATGTCTTCACTCCTCGTGGGTTCTTCTGAACTGCTTAGGACACACATAGATGGGCGAAAAAATTGTTCAATGAACTGTTTGTATGAGAATTTTGTTTGTTCTTTCATCACCAAAGATGTCCAAAATATCATTGATTGTTGGTTGGTTTCTTCATCAAGCTTCTGAATGGAAAATTTGAACATGTCTGCCTGATAGTATAAAAACATATATACCAAAATGGAAGATTATTTAAACACTCCTTCAGCCTAAAAATTAAGAAAATTCACATGGATGGTGTCAGCGATGAATTGGCTGAAATTAAAAATAATTGATGGTTCATATATGCACTGATCAAAATAATAAACAAGGATTTATGAAATTATGGTTATGATGTGTTTATCTTGATCAGGGAATATTGAGGAATGGTATGGAGGGTTTTTCTTTGGAAATTAGGTATTCTCAGGTAAAAACATGTAAAATATCTTGGCTCTTTTAGCAAAATCGATATTTTGGTAAAGTTCATTGAGGGCTTCTAAGGAGAAATGAGTGTTGTTTTCCACAAGGGGAGCTTGCATCATCTGGTTTATTGACTGGGAAGTGATGGTGAAAAGGATTTCACCAATAGGGGCAATGATGGCTCTTTGATTGGGAATGTAGCATGCCTGACATTTTATAATTAATTCAGGGGCATGGAAGGTGTGAGGGAAAACATAGTGTGGGATATTTGACTCCCAGAGTCTAATCTCATCTGATTTATCAACGTATTTTTCTTTCAATCAGAAATATAGTCCAAATAATTCAAATTCACACTATGTCTTATTTATCTCATAATCTCTATCTGCTAGAGGAATGTGATCTAAGTCTATGGGAGGGTGAACCAAAGGATTCAAAGGATACTCTTGGTTTTTCTTTTTAGGAGGCATGATTAATACTGAAGAATTTGTTTAGGATCGCGATGTAAAAGGTTACTAGGAATGTGTAGCAAGTGTGATTGGTTGAAGGATAAAGGAAAGGTACAGAAACTCAATTGAAAACTGATCAAATGAAAAAATTTGAGTGCACTGGAAAACTTATGAAAGAATTCAACTTGTAGAGGAAATTCAATAGTAACAGTTGAAGATGATGGATTACAAGGTTTATATCATGAATAAAGGTTTTACATTGAAAATGGCACGGGTCCATTGGATTAACGATCATCCAATGGAAATTAAATGTTTAATGGATAACTTAAGAAGTGATTTGATTGGAAACAGATCCGCAAGGTGGAAAGATGGGAATGCCGGAGGTGTCAGGTAGGGACGGTGGTAATAGAACGAGGGGGGATTGGTTTTAGGGGGGTAGTAGCAGTTAGTGGTTTAGGCTCGGGGGGGGGGGGGCGAGTGGTGTGAAGCATGGAGGGGAGGCCATGTGGTCTGGAGAAACAAATTTTTTCGGACCCCCCACCCCGGCGGTAGAGCGAGGATGGATGGGGGGGTGCCAAAAGTTAATAAGGGTCATTAATTTGGGGATAGGGCAGATCGTGAGGTGATTCTCTGAGTTGTTTAAAAATATGTGACAAGACATTTTGTTGGGTATTACTTTTGACTTTATATCGAAAGTTAGGATAAAACATGAATAAATCATTTATATCCCTTTATGCTTCCAATATATAATGAACATCCAAAACTTAGGTTAAAGCACTTTATGTCATATACCCCTTTGTGCAGTTGAGGTATAATCAAATTAAAACTTAGGATATAGAATTTTTAATCATTTTCAAAATTAACTACTTCTACCTACCCTTTCAAACTTAATTTTTTTTTTGCTAAACTAACAATTTTTTTCTTCTAGGGGTGCATTTAGACTAGCAAACCCATATTATTATTTTTTATGAAAAATATATTATATCACTTATTTCTCCTATTGATTCAGATTAAACAATTTAATCAATGTCATTTTCTACATAACTACTGATTTACCAAGATTAGACTATTTGACAAATATTTTTCTCTAACCTAATTTACAAAAACTTAAAAATTGTTTACCCATGATTAACTTGTATGGTTTAAACAAATAGCTAGTCATTGTGGCATTTTAAACAAGCTGCACACAATCTTATTTAATTTGACATAAATAAACTATCTATCAGTAGTGGCATTTGAATTTGCAACACTTTTAGTGTTATTTTATTTTGTGGGGTTCTGATTTCATTATATTGTTTTTCAATTTTCCTTTGTTTTTTTCTTTTTCTATTTATTCATTGTTTTTAGATATACCCTATTTTCATTTTCTTTTATATATTTTTTGGAAATCATTTTCATATTGAAAATTATTTACAATATAATATTACTAAGACAAAATAATCAATCACCTTGAGATCCTATAAATTATAGGACCCTAACAGTGGCTCCAGCTGGAGATGACACTTCTCCATGTGAGGTGCCAAGAAAATTTGATTAGTAGCCTTGAGTGTTCCATTTTATCAATGTTTGCACCTGATTTCATTTTTTTGTTGGAGTAATTGTGGTAGCATATCAATCAAAATCTTAGGGCCTTCTATGCGAGCTTCAACTTTTGTCAATAGGTTACCAAATCAAGATAATAAAGACAATGATATTTACAATGAATTTCATGTAGGTAAAGTCTATTGCTAAGAAAAGTAATGCTTCAGCATTCTTCCATTAACAGGTCCACCAGGAATTTCTATTCCATCTAGGTCTTTAATAAAGAATGCATTGTGCTCTCTGAAAGCAGAAATGATGTAAGGTCCTTTCTAAATATTGTCAAATTTCCCATGTTTACCCTTATCCTCTCTTCCGGAATCCCACTTTAAAACTCTATCACCGAAATTGAAATAATCTGCTTTAGTTCTTCTGTCATTAAATGTTTTGACATTCTCTTGGATAGCTTGTGTTTTATTGTAGACTTATTCCCTGGATTATTGCAATTTAATAGTATGATTAATCCTCCTCTAAGTGTCATTTGGTTCAACCTGCAATTCCTGAATTATCTTCATAACTGAAACTCCTAGAGAGGATGGAAAAACAACATCCATCCCATAAACCAAAGTGTATGGTGACATGCAAATTGATTTCTTTGTAGTAAGTCTATCAGCCCAAACTGCATTAATTAACTTGTTGTGCCATCAATTTTTGTTGTCTTCTAAAAAAAATTTATGATGTTGACCAAAATCTTATTTGAGGATTCAACTAACCCATTACCCTAAGGATAATAAACAGTTGAATGTCCCAAAGTAATATGATACTTACTGCATAAATCTATCATTTTCTTGGATTTAAAGGCTGCAACATTATCTCTAATGAGATTATTTATACATCCAAATCTAGAGAGGATATTGGTTTCCATAAATTTAATAATAACATCATCAATGACTAATCTGGAAGGTGTGGCTTCAATCCATTTATTAAAGTAATCAGTGGCTATGAGAATCCATTTGTGTTGGGTAGAGGATGGTAGATGGTTTTCTCCATTGAAATCCAATCCCCATTGTTGGAAAGGACTTTCAACAGATATGGGCTTTAAAGGCAAAGGCAATAGCTTTCTTTTTCCCTCAAATATTTGGTATTTCTGGGAAGAGGTTACTTTCTTATGGACATCAGGGAAAAGGGTAAGCCAGTAGAAACCATATCTAAGAATCTTGTTAACAGTGGTTTTTACGTATAGATGTCCACCACAATCACCTTCATAGAATTCTTGTACGGTTATTTCTGCATCACCTTTCAATAGACACTTTATTAAAATACCACCAGCATCTTTCAAATATAAAATATTATCTATGATGCAAAATTTTACTGCTTTTAACTTTATAAATCGAGCCTTTTTCTTTGTTAAATGAGGAGGAGTGTTTAAATTTAATAAAACAAATATGATGTCTACATACTAGGGTGAGGTCACAAAAGCCTCATCAATTTGTGGAGTCTCCTAATCCTCTTGATCATCTAATGCAACAACAAAGTTGATATCCAATGCATGAAAATTAGACTCAACCATCAATTTAGCTAGTCCTTCTCCTTTTATAAGCTTAGTGGGTTTGATTTCTATGTCATACTTAGTAATGATAGCGATCCATTTACCTATTTTACCATCTGGTCCATTTTGAGTTAAAATATCCTTGACCACTGAATTTGGTAGATAAGAAATTATATGGGAATGTAGGATATACACTATGAAACATTTGATTTCTTTTATTAATGCAAAGGCTTGTTTTTCCACTATGTTATGTTTAAATGTTTCATCCCTTAAAGCCTTACTAAAGAATGCAATGGGTTGTTCAAACCCCTCACTGTTTTTATGTAAAAGAACAGTTGCAACAATGTGTTCTGTTGCAAATTATTCATTAATCCAAAGGGCATCTTCACATACATGAGGGCAACCCATGGAGTAGTGAAATTTGTTTTATCCTGATCATGAGGATGAACTAACACTTGGTCATAGCCTAAGAAACCATCTAATAAAGAAATTCTACCAGATCCAACTACTTTCTGTAATATGTAATCCATTTTTGGCAAAGGGTAGTTGTCTTTTAGGGAGACCTTATTAAGATTTCTAAAATATATGCATAACTCCATTTCCCCTATTTTCTTCCTAGTTGGCACTATGTTGGACACCAATTTAGAGTACCTACGAGGAACTATGATTTTAGCACCATACATCTTTTCCTTAAATTATTTCTCATCTTCTTTAATTGGAATTTTATGTTGTATTACACTAGTATCATAAACTTTGAGGTCTTCATAGCTCCAAGAAAATGCATCAATGAACTCTTTGAATAAAGCAATGCATTTTTGTTTTTCAACAGTTGGGATTGATTTTGACAATTTTATCATTTTGGGATCTTTTCCACTAACTATGTTACATTCTTCTACATCTACCCCTCATGGGCTCAATCTTATGCTTCTTAGCTACATCATTGAAATCAAATAATTATTCTAAAGGAACTGAACCTCTAGGTAAAACATTATCCTTTAACTGAAGTATTTCAAACTCTTATTTCTCTGGATCTATTTCAAGAAATTATAATTTATTTACAACTTTATCTACATGAATATTTACATCTGAATTATCTAACTATTTTTCTATATTAGAATGTAAAACTATTTGATCTTCCAGTTCACACTCTAAATCTATATTATCTTCTTCATATTCATCCTTAGGCTACAGAAATTTTTCAATTTGTTTGTCATTTCCAAACACTTGCAAATACCTCATATTGTCTGGTACAACTAGTCAATGTTTTACTTCCACTGTATATTGTCGATTAGGGTGACGCATTTTACAGGTGTTAGCTGAAAAATCTAGACCGTTTGCAAGGATATTATGATTTTTAGGAATTGCAACAACATCATATTCCACAAAACTTTCTAGAAAATCAATCAAAACATTTTTGTATGCTCTCAATCTAGGATGTTTTGCAGAGTATTCTCCTTTAATTTGCTTTATGATTAACTCATAATCTACATGAATGGAAATTATTTTTGCACCCAACTTTTTCAACAATTGCAATCCTAATAGAATTGATTCATAATCGGCTACATTATAGGTACATTAAAAATTGAGCTTGTATGAGTGACCTTCAACATGATTGTTTCCTGTGTTTGAAACCCAAACTCCTGCTCCAAAACCCTCTCAACTACAAGATCCATCAAAACTCGAGTTCCAAAGAGGTTCAAAATTAGTGTTTTGTTCCACTATTTCTGTTTGGTTTTCATATTCTTCACAAATATCATTTTCTGCATCAGTAACCTGAGTATTGATATATCCATCATTATAAAGAATTAAAGAGTCTAAATCTTAGTCGACTGAGTAAAGAGGATACTTATGTGGTTTATCCTGACTATTCACCATTAATTTCATCGAAGTTTCCCTATATAATCTTCTTTGTTGACCAAACACTAGTATGATAGCAAAGGTCATGTCCATTTGTAGGGTTCCTTGTAATTCTACTCCCCATGGGAGTGATAACAACATGCCATACTCAGGGGGTATATCTGCAACCAATATATCCATTACTAGACTTTTAGATGGGATTCGAGCTAAAGTAACACACAGATCTTTGATGAGACCTAGGCATCTTACTTTTTTTGTATCAAATGGTTATAAATATTTATAAGGTCTAGTAATGTCAAGACCAAGTTTTTCGATAACAGCTTTGGGCATTAAATTTTTCGAAGCACCTGACTCTGACATAGCATTATGGATAATCTTATCATGAAAATTTAGGCTAACATGGAATGGAGGAACTCCTCCTTCCTATTTTTCCCATCAACTTTTGGCCCAAATAAGAGTTCAGTCTGATAATCATTCAAATTAAAAGTTTTTGTGTTTTCCCCTATGTTTAGAGCTTTCATCACTTGAGATATATATAGATTTGTTTTCATTAACTCTATTAGATGAATGGGAATTTTTAGTTTTGCTAATTCATTTTATATGTTGAATGGTGTTTGAATCTTACTCAGGTTCAGAAAATTAGTTTTATCAGCAATTTCTTTTCATACAGGTTCTTTTTTCTGACTGGTGGTTGGGATATCATTTTGAGTAGTTTTGGAAGTATTATCAACTATATTTTTGGTAGGAGTTTCTATTGCTTTTTTGCCAGAACTATCAGCAGTTTCTTGGCAGAATTGTCTGTGATTTTCTTAATAACACTATCATAGGTTTTCTTAGAAGGAATCTTAGAACTCTTTCTGTTGAGGTTATCTGAAGTTTTATTAACCCTAAGGTTATATTGTTTATGGAATTCCATCATAGAATTTTCAAATCAATGTTTGTAATCATCTAATCCCTTTGAATAAAGCTCAGTTTTGGAAATTTGAAAAAGCTCTTATTCTCCTTGAGTGAGAAAAATTGTTTCATCATCATTAATACCCATCAAATTTATTTGGTTATATTCTACCTCTTCTATAATTTCTCCATCATCATCAGCATAATTCTCCTGAAAAGGAGGCCTAATTTGCTGATCTGGTCCCCTTTGTTCCCTCTTTTTGATTTGTGGAGGATTTATTCTAAAATTTTGATTACAATTTTGAGGTGCAGGTTGTTTTTCTCTAGGAGCAACCCTTTTTTTTTATATTAATCCTTTCCATAATTATTTCTATTGTTCTGACTAATGAATCTATTTTATCATCAACAGAAGAAGTTGAGGGTTCTTCCTTCATGATCACTCTTCTTGCAGTTCTTATCCTAGCCCTTTTTGCTAAGAAATTGACTTCTACACTCACTGCATCCCTTTGCATTTCTTCTAATGTTGAAGAGTCTATTTATCTCAGTTGATAAGACATGTCTGCCTCAAATCCATCTGGGAATTTTATTAAGGCTATACCTTGTGGTGGTTTAATGTTGGCAGGAATTGCATTGTAAACACTATTGAATCTAGTCCAGTAATCATGGACACCTTCCCCAGGTGCCCTCATAATGCTTTCATATTCAGATAAAATATGAAGAGGTTTCTTTTTTACTTCCCATATATTAAGGAATGATTGATGGAATGCAGCGAGATCATTGATGCTAGCAGGTGGCAAGGCTTTAAACCATTTCCTAACTTCTCCAGTGAGACTTTGTGCAAACAACCTCATTTTGAAATTTTCCTCGTATACTTCCTGAAGGTCAAAACTATCATTCATGCTATCTACATGTTGTTGGACAGTGATAGGTCTAGTTCCATCAAACTGTGGAATCCTAGTTTGGAAATCATGTGGCATGTTTTCCAAAGGACCTTGAAGAACAAGTGGAGCATATCTAGCTTCCATTATAGGTATATGAGGATGAACAATATGTGGGTTGATCAAAGGTGGTTGTTGGATGAATGGTGGAGGTTGAATCAAAGGTGGAGGCTAAACTGAAGTTTGAGGTTGTGATGAAGGTGAAGGTTGGATTGTGGGTAAGGATTGGGAGAACACGGGGTTTGAGTTGCTTCATGAGAAATTATAGGTGTAGTAGTGGAAACTACAGAAGTGGTAGGACCATATGATCTTGGATGAACAAATTGTAATGAGGTAGATAAAACTGCAAAAGAAGTTAGGGAAAATATTTCAACAAATTGTTGGACATATTCCTCGTGAACAAAAAGGTCAAGAACTGAAACTAAACCTTGCAATTTACCAAAACCTTAAATAATTTGGAGGTCAATATCAGGTTGGGAAGATTTTACTTTTATAGAATGACGTCTTAATGTGGCTTGATCTACCACGGTCTGATCTACCCAGTTTGTTGACTTAGTTCTAAACAAACTATGTTAAAAAGGTAAATAAAATTCAATTTCTTTGAGGGTAACCAAATATTTTGGGAGAGAATATTACCTATGGGGAGGATTGCTACTTTTACTTGGCTCTAAGTTATACTTATTCTTCTAGGAAGTTTTTCAGGATCGTCAACAATAACTGTAGGCTTTGGATTAGGATGAGATCTAGTGTAAGCTCTTTTGGGAGCCAAAGTTAAAATCTAAGGCACACATACACTTATTATTTACAAAAAATGAAAAGGAAACAAAATCTCGAAATATTCCTATCATACACTTTCTTAACCAAGGTAATGAATCCAAAGAAAATTACAATATTTTCGATGTTCCCCGGCATGGTCGCCACTATGTTATAATTATGTAATTTATGATATTGTGAGAATAAGAACAAAGGACAACATCAAAACCACTTTGGAAGATAGGATCTAGCCCTGCCAGCTTGAGAGAGGGATATCTCTATAAAATTTAGCTATGTTTTATGTGAAGTTAGGATAGTTATTACTATACTAATTGTTTGTTTGTTTGGATTATTTGGTTGATTAAATTGTTATAATTACATTGGGCTATGGAGTCTAAAGATTAATTGGATCTACATTAAACTTTGAAGGAGTTTCACAGGGAAATTTATGTTGCAATAACTCGATCTTTCAAGATTTTTAAAATGAATTATGAAATCAAAGAAATGTAAAGTTCAATAGAAATTAGGGAGCAATGAAGTATTCCTCAATTTGACTTGAGCAAAAAACATGTAAATTACAAACAACCTGAATAGGATAACATATCCTATTCGTCACAGTTTTTTAATGTAATCAAGTTTTTCAGAAAAACAATGAATAACATGTTAACATAAGAAAAACATCACCAATTGGTACACCACATGAATCCTGTGAAGAATTTCCTTGTATTATTGATGCTTCCAACAACCAGAAAATTACAATGCTTAGCATAAAATTATACTCAACAATCGACCCTTAATACTTCAAATTGTGAAGTATTTATACTAAATTACAAAATTATTTACAAAATCTTTGTCTCAATAAATAGTGTATTATTGGCATTATCTGAAACAATAAAATCAATCTTTTACAAAATAATAGGCAAGGTGTACAAAAATGTGGAAACATGGCTTTGTTTTGGAGGAAAAAGTTGCTGAATAGGCCTATTCATGTGATGTGCTAGATGATGTGTTGCCTGATGTGCCGACATATGCTGACCTGTGTTGACTTGTACTGACTACCTCTGAATTATTTCTCAATCATGTAACTCATGGAGTTTATCACACCTATCTTCATATGGAATGGTCAATTTAATTACCTTCCAGTAAATCTCATCAACCTCTATATATCTGGAAAAAGTGGTTTTTACAACAAAAATATGATTTACTTCATGTTGGATGAAGAAATAATTACCCATGGCTTCCAAAAATGCTCTCCCTATCATGCTACCTTTCATGCTTGAAAATTTGGAGCTGTCTCTGGCTATATCTTTCAGTTTTCTAACATAGTCTTCATAAGTAATTAACTTGTCATTAATTACAAGTAAAGAAGGCAAACCCTTTTGAGTTAAAGGCACAATTCTAGAAAAAAATATGTTAACTGCTATCTCCAAACTGTGACACTTCTCCTCTAGCTGAACAACTAGATTATTTTTGGTAAGAATCCTCTTCACCTCTAGAATGGTTTATGTTCTATCTTCAACTACTAAATCATCTAATTCGTATATGTTTTTAGAGTTTAGAAATTTGATGATGTTTGTTGCGGTTGCAAGAATTTCTCCCAATTCTTGTTTGATCTCTATTATGGCCTCTATTGCTAACTTAATAAGCCCTTTCTACTCAATGACAATCTAAATTCAGGGCCAAAATTCAGCAATTGAATTCATGATGTATGTCGAAATGATTTCCTTGGCTTGGGCTAAGTTATGTCCTATTGTTGAATCCCTTTCAGACTTCTGCAATCTTTCAATAAATTTTTGATCTTTCTATGATTCTGCTGAGTGAGAAGCCTTACTCCTTGTCTTCTGGTCTTGTAATGTTTTGACCTGGTCTTGCAATTTCTTGATTTCTTCTGCCTGAATGGACAAATTTTCAACTGCCTTAGTTAACTGTTCAACACCATATGTTGTCTGTGTAGTTTTTGGAGTAGAAGTTGTAGATGTTTTTGTAGGAATGGTTATAAGAGGTACAACATCTAATGGAATCATAGACATCTTTGCATTATGCTCTCGTTCTTTGATCATCTTCTCCATCTGCCTTATTTGTGCATTCTGTTCCATGATGAGCTTCATCATGTCAGTCTTCTGGGTCTCTATCTCCTCAATGTCCTTGGTAAGGGGGTCTTCAATGGCTGACAGCTTCAATTGCTTTCTCAATGTTGTTATGTTAGCATTCTTCTTCTTGATTATTCCCTCTGCAACTTTCATGTTTTCAGGTTCATATCCCATCTTAACCATTAAATATTCTAAGGATTTAATCCTTGTATCCTTACCAAGAGAAGAAGTATTCTCCATTTTCAACTGTGATTGGATGTTTGATAAGGAAACTTGAAATTTAGAAAGATTCATGGTATTATTAGTCAGAGTTGTGGAAATCATTTCACCTTTCTACTTATGCACCTCCATTTGATCAATGGGATGAATATCCTTTATGTCGAATTCAAATTTTGTCTTCTTGTAATCGGATGCTGACTTTGGCTGTGGAATTTGGGCCTCGAGGAAGGCCATCTTCATCCTACCCTTCTCTGAATCAAACACTGTCAATAACTTGCTTTGAGAGCTGGAAGTATGCTTCCATAATTGGGCATAGGTATTGTTCTAAAGAATCTCATTCTTAAGCTTTATCTCCGTGAACCGGTCAACTGTAGAATTCTCTTAATGTCTTCACTTATCGTGGGTTCATGTGAAATGCTTAGGACACAAATAGCTAGGTGAAAAAAATGTTTGTATGAGAATGTTTTATGTTCTTTCATCACCAGAGATGTCCAAAATGTCACTGATTACTAGTTGCTTTCCTCATCAAGCTTCTACATGGAAAATTTGAACCTGTCTGCCTAATAATATTAAAAAATTATATACACCAAAATGGAAGAGTATTTAAACACTTCTTCAATCTGAAACTTAAGAAATTGTTCAAGGATGCTGGCAGCTAGGAATTGGCTAAAATTAAAAATAATTGATGGTTTTCTATCTATGGAAAATATGGAAAGGAATCCTAATATGGGTTCATCTACCCACTGATCAAAATAATAACCAAGGATGTATAAAATTATGGTTATTATGTGTTTAGCTTGATCAGGGAAGATGGAGGAAGGGTATGGAGGGTTTTTCTTTGGCAATTGGGTATTCTCTGGTAAAAATATGTCAAAGATATTGGCTCTTTTAGAAAAATGGACGTTTTGTTAAAGTTCATTGAGGGATTCTAAGGAGAAATTAGTGTTGTTTTCCATAGAGGTAGCTTGCATCATCTGGTTTATTTATTGGGCAGTGATGGTGAAAAGTATTTTGCCAGTAGGGGCAATGATGGCTCTTTGATTGTGAATGTAGCATCTCTAGCATTTTCTAATGAATTCAAGGGCATGGAAGGTGTGAGGGAAGATATAGTGTGGGATATTGGACTCCCAGAGTCCAATCTCATCTGATCTATCAATGTATTTGTCTTCCAACCAGCAATATAGTTCAGATAATTGAAATTCACAATGTGTTTCATTTATATTACAATATCTATCTGCTAGAGGAATGTGATCTAATTCTTTTGGAGGGTGAACCAAAGGATTTAAAGGATCCTCTTGGTTTTTATTTTTAGGAGGCATGATTAATTCTGAAGAATTTTTTGGGATCGAGATGTAAAAGGTTACCAAGAATGTGAAGTAGCCGTGATTGGCTAAAGAAGAAAGGTAAGGTATAGACGCTCAATTGCAAATTGATCAACTAACAAAAGATGGGTGCACTGGAAAAATTGTGAAATAATTCAACTTGCAGAGGAAATTCAACAGTAAAGGTTGAAGATGATGGATTACAGGGTTTATATCATGAATATAGGTTTTCTATTGCAAATGGCGTGGGTTCATTAGATTAGTGTCCATCCAATGGAAATTAAATTTTTAACGAGTAACCTAGGAAGCAATTTGATTGGCAATGACTCCGCAACGTGGAAAAACTAGAATGACAGAGGTCTCAAAGTAGGGATGGCGGTAATAGAACGAGGGAGGATTTTTTTTTCAGGGGGGGGGGGGGTAGTAGGTGGTTAGTGTTTTAGGCTAGGGTGTGTGAAGCACAAAGGGAAGGCCACGTGGTAGTGGGAAGAAAACAGTGTGCAGGACCCCCCCCCCCTTCCCCCGGCGGTAAAGTGAGGATGGAGTGGTGGGGCCTAAAGTCAAAATAAGGGTCGCCAATTCGGGGAGCGGGCAGATCGTGAGTTGAGTAGTTGTGATTTGTTTAAAAATATGTGACAAGACATTTTTTCGAGTAGTATTTTTTACTTTATATCGGAGGTTAGGATAAAACATGAATAAATCATGTATATCCCTTTATGTGTCCAATACATAATGAACATCAAAAACTTAGGATAAAGCATTTTATGTCATATACCCCTTTGTGCACTTGATGTATAATGAAATTAAAAATTAGGATATATCATTTTTAATACTTTTCAAAATAAACTACTTCTACCTACTATTTCAAGCTTAAATTGTTTTTGCTAAACTAACATTTTTTATTTCTTCTAGGGGTGCATTTAGACTAGCAAACCCATATTCCTTTTTTTATGAAAAATCTATTCTATCCTATCACTTATTTCTCCTATTGATTCAAATTAAACAGTTGAATCAATTTAATTTTCTACATAACGATTGATTTACCAAGATTACACTGTTTGGAAAATCTTTATTCTCTGACCTAATTTGCAAAAATTCAAAATTGTTTAACCATGATTAAGTTGTATGGTTTAAACAAATAGCTATTCATTGTGGAATTTTAAACAAGTTGCACATAATATTATTTAATTTGACATAAAGAAAACTATCGATCAATAGTGGCATTTGAATTTGCAGCACTTTCAGTGTTATTTTCTTTTGTGGGGTTCTGATTTCATTTCACTCTTTTTCAATTTTCCTTTCTTTTTCTTCTTTTTCTCTTTATTCATTTTTTTATACATACCCTCTTTTCATTTTATTTTGTATATTTTTTGGAATTCATTTTCATTTTGAAAATTATTTACAATATAAGATTACTAAGACAAAATCCTCAATCACCATGAGATCTATAAATTATAGGACCCATAACTCATCATATGATCACTCCTTTAAACCTCAGTGACAAGTATTCAAGTAATGACATAGGCCAACAATAATTCAATGACATGCAATACTATTCTTCCAATTGCAACACTAATACCAACACCTCCAACTCCTCAAGAAACAACCATAACCTATGAAAACACCTCCAGGACGTGTAGCAACATATTTGACTCTTGTAGTATCATATCCAACTCCTATAGCAACAACATCGTTTCATACAACTGCCTCCAACACTAATAGAAGCACCTCCAACACATATAACCTCATCTCAACACATGTAGTAGCAATCCGATGTCTCTATTATAGTGTGTTTGATGCAAGAATGTACTAAAACACTGGTGCTTAGTAGGAATGGTTGCAACCTAAAAGAAATGGTCACAGGCAGAAAGGATTGTTAGCTCGTTAGTGGAAACATACTAACATATAAAACACACCAATTTATGGAACATAGTATGTTGCAAATAATAATAATAAACACAATCAAAATAAAAGAAAAACAGAAGCTCAAATGAGTCAAACGAGTCAATAATCCTAACGGTGGGCTAATCCCCTCTTATTGACCACTATTAGTAAAGAAAAGGCAAAACATTACACACTTGCAAAGGATCCTTAGAGCTATGGAGCTGTAATACCCAATGCAAGGAGGGCTTTACCCTTGAGCTAGTTCTACAAGGCCTCTCTCTTCTCCTAAGGAATTTGTGTTTTTGGGTGGCCAAAAACTGAATCCTATAACTCTATTGTTGCTCCAAATCACACACTAATGGTTTTCTCATGGGAAATTTTGCCAACATAACAATGTGTTCTCATTTTGTTCTTCTCATGGTGGCAATCTATAGGAAAATTCAAATCCTTCTTCCCTCTCTTGGTACACTTGTGGATAGTGAACCAAGAGTGGGGGTTGATTCTTTTGTGTGCTCACTTGAGGTCTCAAGGTGGCTCTAGGCGGTTGTCCTTGGGTGGTCTCAAGTGGAGAATTTTCTCCTGAAGTGTGTCAAGTGGTCCGGGATGGTGACCTCTGCCATGATCATGACCGCGTGGATTTTTGATGGAAATTCACGCAAACCAGTGCACACAAGAACTAAACCTGCATGCGTTAGTCTCCACTACAATCGATAGAGTTAGGATCCATGAGATTCGGTTAGTCTATTTTGTGAAACACATGGGGAGCATTGAACCCAATGTCCAACAATATCCCCCCCAAAACGAACCAAATGAGTTTTGAACTCGAGACCTGTCGCTCTGATACCACTTGTTGGAATCATAATTTATGTTAGACCAAAACCCATAGGGGTTAGTCTCCGCTAAAATTTCTAGAGTTAGGATCCACTAGAGGCGGTTATTCCATGTCATGAAATGCACGGGGAGCATTGAACCCAATGTCCAAATTCTCTAATGTTTCTCATCCGTGTAAATCATTTTGCTTGACATTTTGTGATGTTTTTTTTCTTGTCCGGCTTTGCAGTGATAAAAGTATCCAAGAAATAAAGATACATATGCGACATCTAGAGCATCACTCCAACCACCTGCAACAACAACTTCTCCAATAAACACAACAAGTAACTCAATTCAATCACACATGTGGAATCGATATCTACTCAACCTCCAAATCATCTGCACTAGGTCTAGTCATAAGTATGTTGACATCAATGACAACTAACAAGACCATCAAGAACACACATCACCAAGCACGCATCACACATGCATATGACCAACAACATCTCCAACCTATTGAAATCAATCCCAACACTAAAATTCCAACAATATTTTAATGTGGTAATGTCTTTTAGTTTATGTATTTCTCTCTGCATCGACCATTTTTCTTGTTTTTTTTATTAGCTCATTTAGTCAAGAACAATAGAAACAATCTTAAATTTTTTATTTTATGCCATTGTAATAAATTTACTCAACCATCCATAAGGTGGAAGTTCACTTCAAAAAATTAAAATGGAATACTATTTTGATTTGATGGATCAAAGTATCAACCTTAATCAAAATTCCTTTAGTGGTCTTTAACATGAATCACTTTACAACGAGCCATTTATAATTATTATAAAAGTGCTCCTTTATTTGGGATTTGAATCCTACCAAAATCTATTATTTAATTTATAAAATTAATTACAACACAAATTATAACATAAATAAGATTTTGTGAGATTTATATCTTTTAAATATTTGTAGAATTATTGACTTAAGATTAAAACTGATTTGTAATATTGATCATCTATAGGGATATAATTTTATGATCTAATGTTAAGGAGAACCATTATGATCATTTCAAAGATATGGTTTCTATTTAAAAAAAAAAAAAACATGAATTAGAATTATTCCTTTTCATAAAATTGATGTTATTATTTATTTTTGCTTCATGTCAATAGCTACAAACCAAAGAGATAACCTTGCTAGGAAATTACATGGCCATAGTTGGAGCCATCATTAGTACACTATTAAAAAAATACACCTTTTCTTTAAATAGAAAAATCTGTAATTAAAAAGTACAAATATTTGCAATTATATACTTTCAAAGTTTGAATTCATATGGAATGTTGGTAGAAGAACTATGGAATAAGTGTGAAACATCCAATATTGAGGAAGGATGTTTCACACTCATTCCACGGTTCTTCTGAAAATAAAAACATTCAATATTAGGTACATTTATTTTTTCTATAAAATGTTTAAGATTCAATGCGATTACTAAATGAGAAAATTCAAATTTAAATTTAAATTTGGTTATCTCCAAATCATTTGAAACATGATTAACCAAATTTAAATGTAATTGGTGATATTATTATTGTGAAATCCAAGAATTCTTATTACATCACCAAGAAATAGACTCAATACAATTTTTCATTTAAAATCTAGATTAAATATCTACAAAGATTAAAAAATGCAAGAATATTTTGAGATTTATAAAAATTAATAATAATCCCAATGTGAAATTAGATCCCAAAATGACCGTATAATTGTTAGAATCACAAAACTCTGAGAGAAGTGAAGAGCCTAAATACATCGTTGTTTGGATCCCATTTGTCCAAAAGGAAAAATTTACTTTGATTATTTTCACCTTAAATATCTACATTAGAGATAAATACCATGGGTTCTCATAAACCTAGAGGTCAAAAACTACTAGTAACTTAACTGAGCTATGTTTACTTGAACCACACTAACAATACCCCCCTTAAAATTCACTTAGGGAGACTAACCTAGTCCTAATATTTCATTAGCCATCTCATCTGAGATCTCACATTTTTCCCCTCAGGTACTTAGGATACCAATGTACCTACCACCTTGGTACATATCCAAGTGTTCCACTCCATAAATTGATAACCACATGCCTCATTACATTACATGTATTCCTTATAAAATTCTTAAGGTGTTACAACAGTCCATGCTCATGCACAACATGAATGGATAAACAACATGTCTTACAACTTCCTAAGGAAATACACTTTCCTTGGACCAAAACCCTTACAGTGTTCACACCCCAATAATATTATCACACCACTATGTCTCTCATCACACGTTGGATCCTTCACTATCCTCAAACCATTGGCACCATCTCCATTTTCTCATCCATAGGACCAATATTTCACTACATCTCTGACTTTGTCGATCCATACCATGAACTAGATTTTCAACAAAACTTATACTCGTCAGCTTCAGCTGTGATATTCAATAGGCTCTGATACCAATTTTTATGATCAAAAGATAGTGAGAGAAGTGGTGGTGTCTAAAGACACCATTTCTTGGACCCCACTAACCCCAAAGAAAAAAATTACCTAGTAGAGTATTTTGACCTTTAAATACATTGTTTTCTATGTTAGCATAAGAATTCACTCCTTGACTGCTTAAGGAGTAAGCCTTACAGATCATAGTTCATTTCAAATTTTAAAGGGGTTTTTTGAGTGGTGGGATGGATTTCTCAAAGATTTTGAAATGATTTTATGTTCTTTAAGACTTTAATGCATTTGGAAAGTTGTGGCAAGTATAAATTGTGTGGGTAAAAGGAACTATAGGGAGAAGAGTACACAAGTGGAATGAGATGAATAGTTGGTACCTATTTTAAGAAATATTCCTATCCTAAATCAGTCACATAGCTATGATCATGACCTTTAACATAATTTTATTTTATGTTAAGCAAAAAACACTTAGAAAATATATTGCATGTATAAATTATTCCAAAAATCCTTTATGAAACCTTCACAGACATGTTCTATTACACACATATAACTTGCAGAAAACTGAAAGCAGATAATTTATTGTTAAATCCTTTAACAACTTCTCACCTGCACTTCACTAGTTGTTGAAATTCATATTTTAGAATAAATTAATAAAGAAAATATACACACCACAAATTAGATGTTACTTGAGTCACAAAATCCTCCAGCATGGAACAAAAAGGGTTTTTTATTATATTCAGTCTTTAGGTAGACTAACATCCAACCTGGAAATAGTATTTACAAGTGATATGTATAGCAAGAGAGGAACCAACACCATCTCTTATAAAAATAAGTAAACATCAATTCTAACATAAAATATGTGTCAAAAGACATTCCATCCTTATCTCCTCGAAATCTAACAGAAAGGATAGATGGAGAAAGAAGAAGAGAAGAATTTTGGGCTGGAATTTTGAGTGTACTATCATGCTATCCATTTTTCTGCTAATTTTTCTCCTTGTGTCTTAGGTCGTTAATAGACATGTAGATTCATTTAATAAGACCTCCAACAACCTCATAATCACCTCTCACCATCACTTGTATTATCCATTTGGTTATGGGTTCTTATCCATCCTTAACTGGCTCAGAAAAACTTGTTGATAGGTGTCAAAATTCAGTTAAAACAGGTGCTGCTGAAAATTCCCGTAAAAACTTGTAATTGTGCAAAATATGGAATGCTATCGGAAATTCTGGTAGAGCCCAATTTATTTTTCAAAATACATAGAAAAATGTTGAAAATTATGTATTGACTTGTATTCCATGACACCTAGGTTGTTTTTCAAAATTTATAACCGATTAGCAAAAAGGGATTAGTACCAAAAACCTTTTTACCTTTTCTATAAATGTGTTGTAGCTTCAGTCATTTTATCTAAATTAATTTTGTTATTAGCAACTAATGTTCTGGATCTGGATACTCTTGTAGTTTCCTCCTTTGCATGGTCTTTGTCCTCCTTAGCACCCTTATGTGTTTTTCTTCCTTTTGAGGGTTTTGAGTGCTTTTCTACAGGGATTGGGTTCATTATTTTCTTCATGGATTTTTTTGTTTTCTCTATCTTTGAACCTTCAGGTTTCCCTTCAACATCAATGACTTATGTCAATAGGCTTGGATTGAGAAGAAATTTGGATTTAATTCTAAAATTATTTCTCTCTATTGTGTTCCTCTTTCTGGTGCTAAAAATAGGTTTAGATTCTTCTTTCTTATTTTTGTTGTTGATTTAATATCCAACATCCTTAAGGAGTTCTTCATATCATGTTGTAGGTTGATACTCCTTCTGCAAATTTTTCTAAATAGGTGCTTCCGGAATTTTCGGTAGCAGCTACTCTTTTGAATTATTTGTTGTTGCATACATCCCTCTTTTGGCTCTAGTGTATACATTTGGAAAGGAGGAATAGGGGGTACTATTTTCATGGACTTGGGCTTGCTTACTGAGGAGCTCTCTCCTTTTTCCATCTTTCTTTCATTTTTTCCTGCATAAACTTTCTCTTTCTTACCTTTGGCCATTTTATGAATGTTTTCTTTCTGGGACTTTCTTTTTGTTCTTCTCTTTGTAGGCTGAGGGTTTGACTATGGAACTGGAGGTGTAGGTCCAAGTTGGCCTCCCATATAGAATAGAAAATGATCCCAAGTCCAGTTTCTCTTCTTCAACTCTTCTTCAACCAGAACTTTTATCAAACCTTGATGATACAAGCTGTACTCATAAACGTCATTATGGGTCTGAACCCTTGCTGAAATCTTGGTTAGGCTTTTCTACAAGAAAAATGGCAGATTCAATGTAATCATCCCTGGATTATGAAAAATAAACCTCATGTGATAGAGGAATACCACCATATACCTCCTTTCACATGTGAGGTATATCTTGATAAGCTGGATTGCTTCTTTCCACTCATTCTTAAGGTAGCTACTTGGGATGCCTTTTTCCTAGTTTGGCTCTCTGTGAGAATCCTTAAGGAAGATGTTGAGATCACCTCCTGTGATAACTTGTCCCTTGAACCACCTTTCTCCTTTTTGGAGAAGGTTAAAGGCTTCAGCAATAGAATCTTCGGAAACTTGCAAAGTGAGGCCATAAATTGTAGCCTCTTGTCCATTAAAAGAGTTAGCAAACTCTAGAGTAACTCCTGAATGTGAGCTTCAAAACCTGGTGCAAAGAGGATACCATTGTGAGTGCATAACCAGAGTTCTTAGCCTTGGATTAGCAACAACCAAATCTACACCCTATGGCTCTATTCGATTTATCTTACCACCCATTTTAGTCATATTTAAAAAAATAAATGACTATCTCCTGCAAATGATAGGTGGCAGAATAGGAAGGGTTTACCTTACAAGTGTGGTATGTATTCTTCTCTAGAATCTTGTCTGAAATCCAGGCTTCTTCTCCAACTATAACTCTCATCGAATTCAAATCCAGCAGCTCAAACTTCAAACGATAGAATTCATGTTTTTTAGGTGGTTTGAAAACTAAATCTTGGTTCACTACCCCATGAAAATATTCCTCCATCATTAAAAATATACATGATCATGATGTGCACCATATGACACACCATAACGACCTTCAATTGGTTGCATTTTACATTTTGGATCTCCAGATAGCTTATAGCAAGTGTCTTTTATGACATATAGTCACGTCTGCAAACTGTACTGTTGATTGGACGGAATTTCTTAAAGCAGTGTTGTGCAGCCAGCCAAATGGTTATGGTGTACAGTGTGATCAACACTATCCCTTTAACTCAGAAAAACACGTACCTTAACTTATGTATGATTGAATTGGCATAGACAGGCATGACGGGCAACGGTTGGGTCATTAACTGGGGATGACACATGTGACTCAACATATACAATGACTTGACCTTAGCTAACTAACTGTAACATGACACCTATCATTAGATCCTGAAAGATTTAAAAAAGATTTGATGTGTATCAAACCTATGACATATGGTATAACTAAAGTGGATGCGCTTTTTTATTTTATTTTAAAAACAAAGTATGCTTCTGGAAATTCCGGTAGCATCATAAAATAAAAATAAAAAAGACAGAAACAGGAAATAACAGACTGCCTGAAAGGCTTAAAAAACTAGTGTTTGCAAAAATTTTGGTAGTGCCTAAATTTTTTTTCAAAATTTTCAAAATTTTTGAACTTTAATCCTAAAAAAAAAACTATGGAATGGACTTATGACTTCGCAAAGAACTATGCCAACATTGGCTCCACATGAGATAGAGATCTCCCTGCGAGGCTCTAAGAATATTTTGTATTTTTAGTGCCTTTTCATTGGGCTATGGACTCTTATTATGAAACACACTGGTATTTACAATGAACTTAGGCTACCAATGGCCTTAGTAAAATAATTTTTTGAGAAAGTTCCCATTGAATGGGCCTCCAAACAGTTCTGCGCAATCAAGATGTTGCGTCTCAAAAGTATTGTTCTACAAAATCTTTGAGATTGTAAAAGGACCAAGCCACAAAGCATCAAAGTTGGAATGTTTACATAGATCTTGATGTTGTGCATCCCACTTCAACACTATATCTCCAATCTGAAAATATTCTTTTTTAGTTCCTTTATCAAAAACTTTCTTTAGAACTTGTTGATTTTTTTCACCAAATCATATTGTTGTTCATGTTTTTTCTACACTTCTATGATTTGATAAACTCTCCTCGTCATATCATCTAGCTCAACTTCTTGATCTTGTAGAAATTTAGCTACAGGAATGGCTAATTGGATAGGGAAAAAAACATTAGTTCTATAAACCATTTGAAAAGGTGATGTATTAATATATTTTTTTATTGTCACCCTGTTTTCCCATAAAGCAAACTTCATTTTTGAATCCTAGGCTTTCTTGTTTTGCTCCAACAGTTTAGTGATGATTCTTACCAAACTTTTGTTTGATGATTCAGCTAAGTGATTCCCTTGGGGATAGTAAGTTGTAAAGTGAGTGAGATGAATGTCATAATCTTCACATAAATTTACCAATGGAGTAGCTTTAAAAGCAGCTGATTTATCTACTACTAACCTTGATGGACATCCAAATCTTGTTATGATTCCCTCCAGAAAATTAAAGATAGCTTTATGAGTAGAATTTCTGGTAGGTATTTCTTCGATCCATTAGGTGAAGCAATCATTTTCAACAAGAATCCAACAATTTTTTCCACTTGATGGTGGATGAATTTCTCCAATGAAATCTAAGCCCCATTGCTGAAAAGGTGCAGAAACAACTATGGGCCTGAGAGGAAAAGACTTCAAATGTTTCTTATCGGTGAAATTTTGACATTTTTCACATGCTCTCACCTTAGCACACACATTATAAAACAATCTAGGCCAAAAATAGCCAGCTCTCAATATTTTGTATGCAGTAGTTCTCCAATAATGATGTCCTCCACACACACTACTATGCATATCAAATATAAATTTCTTGGACTCGTCTGGATCACTACATCTCAAAAAAACTCCTATAGGATCTTTCCAATATAAACAATCATCTTTAATGCAAAATTTAATAGTTTTTAGCTTCAAATATCTTACTCTTCTCTTATCATAATTTGGAGGAGGTTTAAAATGTTGCAGAAAATAGATGACATATTTGTACCAGCCGCATTAATAAAGATTTACATCCACTTCCATAATGTCTATAGGTTCATAAATCTGCCCTTCAAAGTTGTCATCCATTAAATTCAAGCCCAAAACTTTACAATTTTCTTGAGCTAGTAGTTTGGCTAATCCTTGACCTTTGATTAGTTTAGTAGGTTTTATATCTAAATCAAACTCAAGAACTTTAGTGACCCACTTGCTTATTTTTCCATCAATATCAGGTTGAACTAATATCTCTCTAACAGTATATCAAGGTACATAAGAAATAACTTGATCATGCAGAATATAAACTCTAAAACCTTTCAAAGCTTTCACTAATGCATAGGCATGCTTTTCCAACATTTCATGCTTCAATTCTGCATCTCTAAGTGCTCTGTTGAGAAATACTATGGGAGCTTCCTTTTTTCTGAATATTTTTGTAGCAAAACAACAGTAATAGTATCTTGGGAGTAAAATGAGAGGATCAAGAAAGGCTTTGAGTATTCAGGGCTTACTAGCTGAGGTGCTTCAATGATGGATTTTTTAATCAGCTCAAATGAATTTCTGGGTTCAATGGTCCATTTGACTTGTTTGTCCTTCTTCAACATGAAAGTAATATGCTTCACCACTTTAGCAAAATTTGGAATGAACCTTCTTAGGAAATTGATCTTACCAAGGAAATATTGAACCTCTTTCTTGGATCTTGGAAGTGCTAAATCCTGAATTGCAATTACTCTCTTAGGATCAATTTTCACTCCATATTTAGAAACTATGTGGCCCAACATCTTACCTTCCTTGAGACAAAAATGAGACTACTTTGGATTCAATGATATACCATATTTTCTGCATTTAAAAAATACTTGTGTCAAGTGCTGAAGGTATTCTTGATCTGAGGTTGAATAAAAATTAATATCATCTAAATAGATGACCACGAATTTTTCCTTTTCTCCAATAAATGCAAAGTCCATAGCATGTTGAAAAGTAGCTCTGGAATTCATAAGCCCAAATGGAATCTTTTTATACATGAATGTTCCCGAAGGAGTTGTGAATGTTTTCTTCTCTCGATCTTCCGGCCAAACTGAAACTTGATTATACTCGGAGAACCCATCTAACATAGAAATTATGTCTGAACCAGTTACCTTTTGAAGAATATGCTCCATCTTTGGAAAAGGATAGTTATCTTTCTTGGTGCATTTGTTAAGATTTCTGAAATCTACACATAGTCTAAATTCACCACTCTTCTTCCTTACTGGAACTAGATTAGCAACACAATCTGAATATCTAAATGGAATGATGATTTTGGCATCCAAAAGTTTCTTAACTTCCTTCTCCATGACTAGTAACAATAGTGGATTGATTTTCCTTAATTTCCGCCTGAAAGGCTTAGTACCATCCTTCAATGGTATCCTATGCTCAATGATAGTTGTATCATATGTCTTAAGATCTTCATATTTCTAGGAAAAAACATTAACAAATTCACAAAACATGTTGTGGTATTCAACATTAATTTCTTCTGATAAAAATTTTGACAACTTCACATACCTTGGTTCTTTTTCTGTGCCCAAATTGAAATCTTCCAATTCTGTTTCTATTTCAACCAACTGTGGTTTGAATGATACATCATTGTGATCAAATAGTTTCTCAAGTGGGATTAAACCCTTGTAAATGTGATTGGTAGGCAGCTGAATGATAGGTTGGTCAACAATTTTATTTTTCATTTTTTTGGTGTCTTGGAAATCATCATTATCCCTCATGAAATCTTCATCTTGATCAATGTTTAGGACAAAAAACTCTTCAGTAGCTTCAATGAATCTTCTAATATACTTATCATCTTCAAAAAATTTCCAATGCTTTGCATTATCAGTAATGTTAGGTCTGAACCTAACTTCCACTTCATATTTAATCTTCATAGGCATTGAAATTTTGAATGAGCTTGCTTAAATAGAAAGTGAGTCAGCCAAAATATTACTTTCTCTTCGAACAAAATAAATGTTAAAAGCCATGAATGAGTCTTATATAATGATCCATATTCCATTCTGGTAATCTCTGAGTTTTGGATGCTTAGTTTGATAAACATTTCTGATTTGTTGAATGACAAGTTCAGCTTCTCCAAAAATATAAATTTAGAAATATTCATGTCCTTTGTTGTTTTTAAACCAATCAGCAGAGCTTCATACTTAGCCACATTGTTTATTTCTTCAAATTCAATTTTGAAAGAAAAAATGGAGCTCACTTTCAAAGGAGAAATGAGAACTATTCATGCACCAGATCCTTCTTTAGAACATGAACCATCAAAGTACATTTTCCATAGATGGGAACCTTCATGACTGATCTACTTTTCGGCTAGTTTCAAAATCTGCAAATTTTCTGCAGATAGGAAAAAATTATCCATGTGTAAAATGCTTGAACCAACATCAGTGGTTCTAGAATAAATTGGATGATCAGTGGGGTATTTGTTGTCACTAATGATATATTCCAGTTGAGATTCTCTATAAATTATTATTTGTTCTCCTCCTAAAATAGGGACAGTAGCATAAGTGAGATCCATTTGCAATGTTCCTCCCAACCTTCTAATCCATGATCTAGAAAGTAACATACCAAATCTAGAAGGAATGTCAACTATAACAATATAAATCACCATTCCTATCATGGGTAACTGAAAATGGCTTACTGCAAGGTCTTTGATGACACCAAGACATTGAACTTTCCGGGAATCAAAGGAGTAGAGATCTTGGTACTCTCTAGTTACCTCAAGACCTAGTTCATCCATGACTACCTTGGGCATTAAATTATGTGAGGCTCCAGAGTCCAGTAGGTAATTATGAAAGATATTTTCATGAATATTCAGGGATAGATAGAAAGGAGGGGTAGAGTCATATTTTTCTTCTACCAATGACCTAAAATAATAGTGAGCTTGTCATCTTGAAGGTTAACAAAATCAAAAGGTACCTCGGTAGGTGGGGGTTGAAGAGATTTCATAAAGGCATTTTTGAAATCATCATTTTTCATAAGCTCTACAAGAGGAACATCAATATTTATATTTTGTATTTCATTCTCAAAATTGAAAACAGGGGGTATTTTGTGAGAAATTTTTACCTCAAGTGATGGAGCATTAACTGCTATCGGAATTTCCAGTAATTTCTTTTTTTCAACTTGTTTTTCTACTGGATTTTTTTCTATGTCCTTATTATTCTTGGGTTTTGCAACAAGATTTGGATTATAATCAAATTTGTTTGATCTGAGATTATATCTACTTTGATGATCAACTGAAATCATGGAATGATCAAGAACTACTTCATTATTATGAGTATATGACATGAAATCGTAATACTCTGCTTCTGTAAGATGAATCAACCCTTTTTTGTCTCTGAGACAAATGATATCAATAGTATTTTCCAACCTTTCAACTTCCTCTTTGTCATCAAATATAGAATTCTTCAAAGGAGGCTGAACTTTTTGATCATCAACCTCTTTCCTTTCTCGCTGCAAAATTTGAGGAACATTATGTCTTCTTAATTACTGCCTATTAGGCAGATCAAATGAAACATTTCTAGTAGTAGCCAGTCTTGCTTCCATCTTGAGCTTGGACATCTCAGTAGTCAATGACTTGACCATATTTGTCATCTCATCTAACTTAGGATCAATTTCTAAAGTCCCTGAAGTAGAAACTTCAGCTCTTTGCTTTCTTTTTTCTCTGTCAATCCCTCCTCTAATTCTATCAGCTGCTAACACATTAGATTCTACCTCCAGTGCATTGTCATTAGCTTTAGTAGGCGTTCTTTTAGTAGGTATTTTTCAATACATCTTATTGAATATCTTGGAAAAATTAGAAACCACTTCTCCTTCTTTTCTTTTTATTGCACCAAATTCAGTGATATAATACAGAAAATATTTTTTATCACCCCATTTCCTTAAAAATGTATCATCTAGGGTTTCAATTCCAGTGATGCTACCAGCTGTCAAATATATGAACCATTTTATAACGTCATCCTCAAGACTCTGAATAAAAACCCTCATCAAAACATCTTCATGCTCAATATTCAGATTGTCAGCATAGGCATAAAAATCAACAAGGTGTTATTCAGCTACTACCTCTCCCTCACCACTAAACTTAGGCATGTACTTGAGATAATCTCCTGCATGTAATGCATTCATAAGCTAAGGTAAAACGAAAGGGGCATACCTAGCAGTAACAATTGCATCCATTCGGTTAGGAGGTGGGCTTGGACCTGCCATGGTGTGAGTAGTTGGGATTTGTGGAATAACAGTAGGTGGATTGTGAAAAACAAATGATGAAGCACCAACTTGTGATGTAGAGACTATTTTTTGGTTGGATAACAAGGGAGGTACAAGATTTTATGCAAAATCAAGGGATAAAGTTTGTAGGACTTATTTAGGAACAACCTTTGAGAAAATAGTAGTAGAAGAACCAAAATTTCATTTAATATTTTTCTTAATTATATTTTCAGGGTCAGAAACTGGAATTCTCAAAGGGGAATATGGGTTAGCCCTGGTTCTAGTCCTTCTAGGAGCCAGAACTTCTCAATGGAGTCGCCAAGTGTAAAGCAGTCTTAAAAGACAATTGGAAATTTACACCTCAGAACCAGACTTATAACTTTTTCATTCACCTAGGGATAAAATTAAATTCACCTCCCTGGAAATGACACCAAATATGTTAACATAAGAAGTCACTCCTTGAATTTTTAAGGAGTAAGCCTTACACATCATAGTTCATTTCAAATTTTAAAGGGGTTGTTTGAGTGGTGGTATGGCTTTCTCAATGATTTTGACATGATTTTATGTTCTTTAAGACTTTCTTTCATTGGGAAATTTGTGGCAAGTATAAATTGTGTGGGTAAAAGGTAGTATAGGGATCAGAGTACACAAGTGGAAGAAGATGAATAGTTGGTACCTATTTCAGGAAATATTCCTATCCTAAATCAATCGCACATCTATGATGATGACCATTAACACAAACTCTATTTATGTTAAGCAAACAACACTTAGAAAATAGATTTCATGTATAAATTATTCTAGAAATCCTTTATGAAACCTTCACTGACATGTTCTATTACACACATATAACTTGCAGAAAAATGAAAGTAGATAATTTAATGTTAAATCCTTTATCAAATTCTCACTCACACTTCACTAGTAGCTGGAATTCATATTTTAGAATAAATTAAAAAATAAAAGATAGACACCACACATTATATGTTCCTTAAGTCAAAAAATCCTCCAACATGAAGAAAAAGGGGGTTTTTATTATATTCAGTCTTCAGGTAGACTAACATCCAACCTGGAAATAGTATTTAGAAGTGTTATATATAGCAAGAGTGGAACCAACTCCATCTCTTCTAAAAAGAAGGAAACATTAATTCTAGCATAACATGTGTGTCAAAATACATTACATCCTTATCTCCTTGAAATCTAACATAAAATATAAATGGAGAAAGAAGAAGAGAAGAATTATGGGCTGGAATTTGGAGTGTACTCTCATGTTGCTCCTTTTTTTACTGAATTTTCTCCTTGGGTCTTTAATATCCATGTAGCTTCATTTAATAAGACCTCCAGCAACCTCATAACCACCTCTCACCATCACTTTTATTATCCATTTGGTTATGGGTTCTTATCCATCCTTAAGTGGCTCAGCAAAACTTGCTGATAAGTGTCAAAATTCAGTTAAAATAGGTGTTGTCGAAAATTCTGGTAAAAAATTGTAACTGCGCAAAATCTGGAATGCTACTGGAAATTTGGTAGTGCCCTGTTTCTTTTTAAAAATACACAGAAAAATGCTGAAAAATTTGTGCTGACTAGTATTCTAGGATGCCTAGGCTATTGTTCAAAATTTATAACTGATTAACAAAAAGGGATTAGTACCAAACACCTTTTTACCTTTCCTCTAATTGTGTTGCAGCTTTAGCCAATTTATCTAAATCGGTTTTATTGTCAGCATCTAATGTTTTGCATCTGGTTTCTCTTGTATTTACCTCCTTGACAGGGTCTTTGTCCTCCTTAGCACCCTTATGTGTTTTTCTTCTTTTTGAGGGCTCTGAGTGACTTTCTGCAGGGGTTGGGTTCTTGCTTTTCTTCATGGATTTTTTTGTTTTCTCTGTCTTTGAACCTTCAGGTTTCCATTAAACATTAATGACTTCTCCCAATAGGCTTGGCTTGATAATAGCCTTGGATTTAAGTCTAAAGTTATTGCTCTCTCTTGTGTGCCTCTTTCTGGTGCTAGAAATAGGTTTAGCTTCTTCTTTCTTCTTTTTGTTGTTGATTTCATATCTATCATCCTTAAGGAGTTCTTCATCTGATGGTGTAGGTTGATACTCCTTCTGCAACTTTTTCTGAATACGCGCTTCCATAATTTCTAGTAGCACCTCTGCATTTGACGTATTTGTTGTTGCAAACCTCCCTCTTCTGGCTCTAGTATATCCATTTGGAAATGGAGGAACATGGGATATTATCTTCATGGAATTAGGCTTCCTTGTTGAGGAACGTCCTCCTTTTTCCACCTTTATTTTAGTTTTTCCTGCAAAAAAATTCTATTTCTTACCTTTGACCTTTTTATGAATGTTTTATTTCTGGGACTTTCTTCATTAGGGGAATTTTGAGGTCTAAAATGGGCCTCATAAGGAAAATGCACAACAAAAATAAATTTTTTTAAGAACCAATAGGATTCAAGATGATGATGTCAACCATGGCGGATTATTCAACATTTTTTAAGTAAAACGGTAAAAAGATTAAAAAATAATAAAATAATAAAATTACTTTTACAACTTGTATTTTCAACTTATCTCCCAAAGTGTTTACTCAAATTTCGAGCAGAGGTACTCGTAGGATGAAAAATTTAATCCCTCATCCAAGGAGTACCCATGTTGCATACTTTTGATGGACCCTGCTACATGAAAAATGAGAAATACATAAAAAAATGTGATTGCAATCACGTTTTTCATGTGTTTCTCATTTTTCATGTAGAAAGACCCATCGAAAGTATGCAACATGGGTACTCCTTGGATGAGGAATTAAATTTTGCATCCAACGTGTTAGTGTCCCGTGATTTGGCAGATTGGCAGACCAAATGACAGGGTAACATGGAACCAAGCTTTGGAGTCCGAAGACCTAGCCTTCCTAGACTCAGAGAGGGATCTCTCTATTGGGTGCAAAGGATGTGTTCTTTTTGCTCTAGGGTTTTGATTTTAGGCTAGTTGTTAGGTGTAGTGTTTGTTTGATTGTTTTGGTTGGGAAATATGGTCAAATGGAATAGGTGGAGTGAGAGTATGTCAAAGCCATTGGGGTATGGAGTCAAGTGAAATTCAAGAGTGTCTAAATGATGAAACAAAGTGTGTTGCAGGGCCGATTTAGCAAGGTCAATGGATCCTTAAATTGATGTATGATGTGTAGTGAACATTAAGTTTTGGAAAGAATAAGAGGTATTAAACATATATAGTTTAAAAGTTACAATCCATGAGGTAGGGAAAACCATTAAGCTCAATAAACCATAATCTAAACTAATAAACATCCAAGAGAAACATTCCAGTGATACATAGAGAGCATAAGAGCTTCTAACTTTAGAAAATCACCTTCAGATTTTGGGAAAACACATAAGACCATAAAAATAACTCAATTTATGGAGAGATAACTCCTAAACAGCATATATCAAGTTATTGGGAACTCTGAAACAATTTTTCAAGCATGGACAAAGGGCAAGATCGAACGAGACCTCTTTGACTTAACCTAATAATCAATATTTCACAGAAAGGCTTCAAGATAGGGTTTTGAAAACTTCAAATAAGCAGGGCATACCATAAATCATACTTGTAAGCTAGAATACTAACCATAAATGAAACAAAAAACAATTTTTGGTGGACCTAAGGAGCAGTCAAGAATTCCTTAAGATGGCTAAAAGAGAGAACATAAAAGATATAACAAACAGGAGGATTGAGGTGCCTCAAAGGAACATGTCTCAACCTATACTTTTCTGTTTAATAGAAGCCAAGAAACAGGAAACATAAATATAACAAATAAAAAAATAGACAAATTAGGAAGACATCACCATTCACCAAGCTATGGAATCCTGCAAACAAGCTTCTCCATCGTCAAGCCAAGCAAGCCATTCATCCACTTCACAAAACCAATTTCTTCTCCAAGCTCATGAAACCATGTATATTGCTCTTCAAGCTCATCAAATTCCAACAAAATACATAGGGGCCTCATGCTCTATTTATGGAGCAAATGATGACTAAAACCATAAATGTGGTAGGAAAATGTCAAATATAGTCATAAATATCATTTATGGCCAAGAGACCATGCAAGGCCCAAGGAACATAATATCCCAAGAAATAAATGCTAAAATAACTATTTGCACCTAATTATAGCTTAGTTTGCCTCAAAAAAATCAAAAATATCTATTTGCAATAAATGAGTGTGTTTTGCTGACTTTTGGTCCAAAACACACTAGGCAGCCTCTGTGCGTAGCGCCACTTCAGTAGAGAATAGGGTCTCTTGCAGCGGAGTTTTGGACCCCTTTCCCGATGCCGGATTTTGCTCTGTGATGGCCCGTTGAAAAGCTTGATGAGTATAATTTCTAGAAATTCTTGATTTGTGCTAATTGGATGCCATTTACCTATCCAAAAATCAAATCTCCAAACATTGCTCTGTGCGTAACGCCTGGTCTGAAAATGAGGCAGAAAGGTCAAAGTTTTTATGTTTTGTGACCTTTTGAGGGGGTAAAAATGAACCAAATGATCTGAAAATTGGTGAGAAGAATACTGGTGATGTGAGAAACCCAAAAATGTAAACTTTGAGAGTTGAGGATGCACCAATGTTGCGCGTAGCGCCTAGGGTGTTACGCATAGAGGGGTCAAAATTTGGAAAAAACAAAAATTTGTCCAATTTGCCTCAACATTTGTGGAGAGGTCTCTCAAGAGGTCTTAGACACCTGTTGGGAAGCTTCAACCAAAATTCCAAGGCTTTCCTGCACTTTTTCACTTTTTAGATCTTCAAGCTCCATGAGGGCCTTCCTCAGTTTGGCACAAGCAAGCATGTTCTTCTTTGTATAATGCTTTGTCATTTTCTTTTGTAGGGCAATGCCTCTCTTTACCTCCTTGAAATGCTTATGCTCCTCTTTGTAATAATGGATGACACGTTCTGCCATCTCAAAGTCTCTTTCCCACTATTGAAGCTGTGCATCTTTCTCCAAGAGACATAATCTTGTGTTCATATCCTTGTCCTCATTGTCACTACCTAAATCAATGAATTAAGGCCCTTGAGAATTTCTCTTGATCCTTTCTCTTCTCCTTACCTTGACCTGTTGCTCACCTTTTTCCATCTTTTCCTTGCCTTTCTCTTTTGGCTTGATAGTTGGAGGAGAGAGGGACCTTTTCCTTTTTGAGGCAGCAAACACATCCCTTTTTCCTCTGTGGTAGGTGCATGTGAGAGGAGTGATGAGGGTGCCTTGATCATTGATGAGGTCACAAGCCTTTTCATCTTCATCATGGCTTCCATGTGTCTCCTTATGCCTCATTGGGTCACTGATTTATTTACCTTCAACCTCATCATCATCCTTGCTTTCCTCACTATTTTCTTCACTAACATCTTGGCTCTCAAACTAACCACTATCCTCCTCACTTGCTTCATTTTTTCTTTGTCCTTCACTAAGGTTTTCTTCTTTGTGACTTTCAGCGTTGTCACTTTGAGTTTCTTGGTCATTTGGAGGCTGATTAGTGTCATCACAGTCATGAAAATTGTCATGACTGTCATGAATATTTCCATGCTCATCATTGATTGTCTCCTTTGTGCTACCGCTATGGTCACTGCCTTCATTTTCAAACTCTGTGTCAGCCTCATCAGTTATCCTTTCTTGGTCTTCAATTTATTCATCCTCTCTCTCAGTTTCCTCAGTATCATTGTCTTCATTTTTTTTAACACTTTTTTCACTATCATTGGGCTCACTATCATGCTCAAATTCAACAACCTCTTCGTTGTCTTGTGCACCTTCCTGCTGACTGTAATTTTCATGGTTCTTCTCAAAATCCTCTTGGCTGTGATCTTGATCTTCCTCCCCCATGTCATTATCATTTTCTACATCATTAGGTTCTGTTTCTGCCCCACTGTTTTTCTCATTTTCATCACCTTCATCTTCTTGATTTAGCTCTACACTTGCATCACTATTTTTTTCCCTTGCCTCATCTTCTTCACTCTTTTCCATGCTGTCATCATCCTCTTGGTCTTCCTCAATGGATTCTTCCTCTTTCTCACTGTTGTTTGTTTCTTTAGCACTGCTATCCTCTTCTTTGTTTTCTTCATCTACCTCAATTTCTACCTCATCTTCTTCATTGTCATATTTTTTCTCCTCATTAGGGCTACTGTCAACTCCTTCATTTGATACATTAGGAAAAGGGATAGGAGGTGAATTTCTTTGTGGATAAGGCATATGTGGAGATGAAGGAGGAGTGGAGGTAGGTGGATGTGAAGAGGAAGGAAAATTTTGCTGAATGAAGGCTTGGGGATTGGAAAATATATCATGAGAGATAAAAAAATTCCTAAGGGATTCCCTGCTCCTCTAGCTAGTGTAAAACAATCATCTTGGCTAAGGAGTGGTGAAAAAGGCTCTGCATTTCGTGGGCATAACTCCTATTCTTGACTACTGAAGCCATTTTGTCAATGCTCTGGTATAGGTAGTATGGTAGGTTCAGTAACTTAACCCTGGTGAAGTGCATCAGAATCCTTATGTGATAAGAGTAAACCCTAGAGTACCTTCCCTCATAGTTGAAGTACTTGATAATATGCATCATTAGTAGGGCATACCTCTCTAGTAGGTGGGAGAATGGGAAGACAACCTTGCAACCTTGTTGACAGCTAGGTTTGAGGTAGGGCTCATAATAACTCAAGTCCAATTTCTTCAGTTTAAACCATCTCTCAGCAATGTCTGGAATTCCTGTGGCTTTAGCAATGGATTTAGATGAGAGCTCAAAATTCACCCCTACCAGGTTGACTTGGTGATTTTGCAAACTGAGGATGAACAACCTAGTCAAGTCTGAGTGAATTTGGACTTGTTTAATCTTTTCACTGGTAACATCCAACATCTTGAAAGCAGGTAAGTATCATTGGGGAGGAGGTTATTTGAAGGGTGTCCAAGGGCTCAAACCTATTAATCCTTCCTCCCTTGTGTTTTGGCTTAGTAGGCCTTTGGCCTTCATCACTACTTGGATGAATCTCTCCTTCAGACATGGTGACTGGTTTTAGCACAGAAGGCTTTTTAAACTTGTTCGAGAGCCTTTAGGTCAAAGGGTGGCAATGAGTGATGTGAGGGCAAAGTTTTCAAATGAGGTCAAGATGAAGCCTCGAAGGAGTGTTTTCAGTTTTTAAAGGTTGGTCTGTTGTTACTGAGTGTCTTTATATATATAACAACCCTTCTTTTTGTAAACCCTACCCTAAGAGGTCAAAAAATTGGTTTTTATGCAGCTTAAGGTTTGGTCACATTAGGCCTGTAAAAATCTTCTTGCTAATGAAAATGAGTGTTTGTAAGGTAAGAAAAAGAGCCACCAACCTTGTTTCATTGATTGCAGGAGAGTTAGAGGCAAGCACTCAAATTCTTGGCTCTTTTTGAGAAATTTGGAACAAACTCTATCTGTGCGTAGCACCTGCCCGACTGCACATTTAGGTCGAGTCGGGTTGGCCTATCGGAGCGCAGTGCCAGGTCAACTTGAGCCAGAAGTGTGCTTGTCGGGCCTGTTTGGCTTATCAAAGAGCAGCGTTGGGTGGATGGTAGGAAAGTTGGGCGATTTTTTAACCTGTGTGTAGCGCTCACCTAGGTGCGTATTTTCACCCTCCCAATGCACAAAACAGTGCTAAATAACACTGTCGCTACCTCCTCTGTGTGCAGCACCGAGGCCTAGGTGCGTAGCACCGGCCTCGGTGCACAGCGCCTGAAAAATTTTCTCAAACTTGCACAAAAACCCTCAAAAATTCTCTCCAATGCTTTGCTTCTTCTTTGCATGGGTAAATGAGGTGGGGGAGAGATCATAAGGCTTTATAGCTTTTTTGAAAAATGATTTGATGGCAAAAACCCACTTTATAAGGTTTGTTTCCCTTTACTTTTTCTCACTATGCTTTTTGGCCCTTTAGTCCTGTAGGTGTCAGCTTGATATAAGAAAGGCCTTTTCTTTTGCAGGAGTAGCTTGATGTCTCCTTTGTGCTTACAAACCCTTTAACTAGCTCCAACAGTGCCCTTTACCCTCTTTTTCAAGTTTGAACCTTTTTATGATGTTTTAGCATTTGCAAAATAGAATATTTTGTGATCTTTTGACATATTTCCTTTTACTGACATTTTGTCAGGTTTTCTCTCTAAAACAGTGAACAACCTCTCAGCATAACAAACCCTAATATCAAGCATCAATAGCCCCTTTAGTCTTTATGTGGGAAAACATTATGATTTATCCTACCAATTTTTCTGTAGGTAACCCTTTGTAACAGTCCTGCAGAAGTGTTACTCAAGATTAATCTATCTCTAGCAGAATATGCTTTTGATGGAAAAAACATTTGGAGGCTTTATTGCTCTTAAACCAGCTACCTGATTGTTCCTAGTTTGCAAATGATGTATGTCAGTGAGGGAGGTGAGGTTTCTAAACCATTTTTGTGCTTTTGCTGGCCACTTTTGTACTTGAAGGTGCCTACATGATTTCTTCCTTTGATCACTGTCTCTTTTGAATTTGGACAACTCATTTTATTAATAATGACCTATGCTTGTCATAGTTACCTCCTTTGGAAATTTCTTCCCTCATGCTTGCCTCCTTGACTCTTTAAAAATGTTTATGTCGTTCCTTTGAGAAAATAAGCCTTGAACTAATATTTCTATCTCTTTTTTTCCCTTTGGTAAAGTGGGGTATTGGTGTCTAGGTCTACCTCCTTGGATCCTTTTAGTTCTCTGATTCTACCCTTTGATGAGGTGGAGTTAGTGGCTCTTGGCCAAACCTTAGAGGATTATTCTTGTTATCACCGAAAAATTTTCAAAACATCATTGTGTCAACTTTGATTTTGGTCATGATTTCAAGGAGGTCTTAGAAAGGTTTTGAGTCATTTCATGATTGAAAGGGTAAGTAATAGGCTTAGAGTCTCTAAGATGTCATTTTTAATATCCAAATAAGGTTTAAGTCTCATTTCATGCATAAAAGTCCCATCATCCATTTTGAAGTCATTCCATTAAGTTTAGGGTCAAATTTTTTCAATAATACAGGAATCCACAGTTTTGTAGCACAAATAGTTCAAAAAAGGTGATTTGCGCTATGAAAACAAGCTATTTTTGTAGCGCACTATGAAGCAAAAACTATGTTTTTCTGGTTTTAGTAGTCACATTCCAAAGGGGTTCCTGAGCAACTGAAAACTCCTTTTTAAACACGGAACGAGGTTTTTCTTCCTAACATAACTTTCTCCAAAAACCTCTCTCCGTTTCTTCAAATTTATTATGAGGTGGGAGAAATTGATGACTCAACCTGCGCTACGAAACTGCTGAAAGTCATTGAGAGAAAAACTGTGCTTTCTGGTTTTAGTAGTTCACTTCAAGATCCTTTTCTGGCCACAAGAAAATGTCTTTTGGAATTATGAAGGAGGTTTCTCTTCATCACATCTCCCACTACAATAACCTATCTCACGTTTCTCACAAGTGTTACCAGTTGGGAGATACAAGGCTTTCTTTGAAGCCATATTTTCAGAAATCAGAATTTTCCAGTTTTACACATGTTGTTCAAAGACAGTTTTTGTGTAGTAGGAGCGGTATTTCAAAAAAAAAAAGGGAGGATTTTGTTCAAGATAGATTGGTCTCCAAAAGCCTCCTTCAATTTTTCAAAATACATTTTTGATGAGGAGAGACAAGATCTGTCTCAACACCTATTATTCAGGTAAAAACAGTGCAGAAAAATGGTCAAATCTATAAGTTAGTTTTTCATTAAGCTGAAGACAAATGTTGATGAAGATCATGTTTTTGAGGATAATTTATATGTTTTGAAATAATATCAGTCCTTGTGAAGTGTAAATATCCTCAACTTAAAAAATTTCTGAAGACTATTTTGAAATAAGTTTACACAACAGTTTCGTAGTGCGCTACGAAACTGATGAAGATGTCTTTTTGCACTTTTTCATATGAATTTTGGAGAGTTTGAGATGGTTTGGACAGCTGGAGCTTAGGGAGGATTTTGGAAGGTGTTACTTCAGTTTCTAACAGCAAAAGGAACTTGAAATTATGCATTTATGATGGCCAGAATGTCTCAAGAGTTCAAAGGACCCTATTCCTAGAAAATAGGAGATAGTTTCTTGTTTCGGTGGAGGAAAGAAATATGGTTATGAAGAGTTAAAGCCTATAGTCAAAATTCAACCATGTGTTGAATACACTTGGAAAATGATGTAATTTAATCTAGATAAGGTTTTTTTGAATTGATTTTAAAGAGTTTTAGTCCTATTTGTAATAGGACTATGTTTTAGGTCTGCAACTATCTTATGTAATAAATACCATGTTATATGGTTAGGATAGGTGTCATAGGTAGGAATTCGAGGTGTGTAGTGGAGGATAAGCTTATCCTATATTGTAAATCATCTAGAAATGATGAAGAGGTCGAATTCTACAGGGGTGGAAGACTTTTTGGCAAAACTGATGCTTTATGTAATGGACTGTGATCAATAATGAAGAAGGGTTTTCTTCTTGGAAGACCTGAGATTCTTAGTGTACTTCAGTGAGTTTTATCTTTTATTTTTGATATGTTTTACTTCCATAATCTTAATGCTTATTACTCAGAATTCATGGAGAAACATTCTCTGACTTCCTTTTAAGTGTTAAACTATGGTGAATTGAGTTTTCTTAATCCTACCTTTGAAAGGTTTTCTTCAATGTTTTAAATAATTATTACTCAGAATTCATGGTCATTCAAGCTCTGACGTCCTTCAAGTGTTAAGATTTGATGAATCACTTTTAATACTTTCCTTTCCAATACCTTGATGTATCATTACTCAGAATTAATGAACCACATGCTCTGACTTCCTTTGAACCTCAAGTTATTGAGACTTTTCTGAATGTGTCACTCTTTCATTGAATTATATACAAGCCTCAGTTTTATAAGAAGTGTTATTTGTTATCTTTATCTCTATCACTAACTCCATAGCCCAATGGTAGCAAGTCTCCATATTTCAACCTATAAACATACAAAATCATAAACCATAGAGTTAGCCATCTATCTACATCTTTAATCAATATCATTAACCCTTGAGAGAGCCCTCTCAAGCTGAGGAGGCTAAGCCTCAGCTAAAAGATTGTTTTGAAATAGTTACACTGAGATTGACTTGATGAGCAGCCTATCAGGGTCCTATTTTGGTGATAACAAGTCTGAAACCCCTTGAAACCCTTTGATTTTTATACCAATACTCTTTATTCTCTCAACCTTTGATGATGTGGAGTCAATGCCTCTTTTCCAAATCTTAGAGGGCAGCTTGAAACCCTCTGAAACTCTCTGTTGTTATGAAGGAGGTTCTATCATCACTCTTTGACCAGTTTTGTCAACTTTCCCAAACTGTTAGGTTTTAGGGTTGCTTAGGAAAAAGTATATAGTGTTGTCTTCTAAGTTCTTTGAAACTTCTCAAAACTCATTAGTTATTCCTAAAGTCCTTCAATGTGCACTTGAAAAATTTTAGGTGACCTTTTCCCTTGTAACCCTAGTGTTGATTCCTGCTTGGCCAAAACAGTCATAAAACCCTGATTTTCATCAAACATATGCTTCATGCTTTCTTCTTGCTATGAATGGTCTTCTTATGATGTTTTTTCTCTTTACCTGACCTATTGATAGTCTTATAGATATCTAATCCTCTCGCATAAATGTGAGAAAAGGGGAGTTGTCCCTTTGCAAGAATCATGCCTTTTAGGCCAAAAACCTTCCTTGAAAAACCTTTTTGATCAGTTTGGACAAGATCACCTGTATTTTTCTTCTTTGAATGTATTTTCTTCATACAGGAAAAACAAATTTTGTAGGGTACCAAATCCACCCTATGACTCTGTAAAAACCCTAGGTGACCTAGTGGAGGCTTTCTTGGAGTTGGTTTTTCGACTAAGACCTAGAATTTGGGATCATTAAGTGAAAGATAGAGTTTATGATAGACCGGTGTATTGAAGATCCAAAATCCAATGTAAATGATTTATCTAAAGAGTCTACAGAGATATTTTGATACCATCAGTGTTTGAGAGTGTTTTGGAAGACACAACAAAGTTATTTGATTGGTGGGCTTAGGTAGCAGTGGGGGGTTTTTAGGCAAAACAAAATAGAGGATTTGGGCCAAAGGTGAAAGCATATAGACAGGAGGAGTGACATAAGCCAGTAATGGGTTTTCTTGGACTGGTAAACAATGCTAGACATGATGGAAAGATGAAATAGTGAAAAACTATTTTTAAGGATGATGAAGGCAGTGAGATTTCTAGAACTCACAATGTTCATGAATTTTGTTTCTAGAAATCTAGGGAGATCATTTAGTCATCTATGAAGGAAAAAATTACTAATGACTAATAGTGGCTCCACTTGGGGAGGTCAGCTCCTTTTCAGGGGGTGTCCAGAACTTCAGATTTCTGGCTTTATGAAGACCAGTGCCTCATCCATTGGGTAGATTATTACCTATTTCTCTTGTTGATGCTTGCTTAAAGCTTATGATCTCAATAACCTAAAAGACATGATTAGCTCAAATCCATATCTAACCACCCAACCTACTTGCCTAACATTTTTTTCTTCTTTAGGTGCATTTGGACTAGCAACCTTGACATTTTTTTGTTTTTTGAAGGAAAAATAAACTATCTACTTCTACCTTATTTCTTCCTAGAGCTCAAATTAGGCTAATGAACTCTTTTGATTCCCTACCTATATTGTTCAAATGCCAAGGTTAAACTATTTGACATGATTTATTCACTAGGCTATAAACACGAAATTGAAAACATGGCTAAATCAAGATTAGACAATCTGACTTACCATGGGTTTGTGGCATAAAAACAAGCTGCACACAAATGTTATTTTTATACAAAATAAGACTAGAAAAATCAGGGCTAGGATACATTGTTTGCTATTCATACCTATTTTTCTCTTTGGTTCTGTTTTTAAGCATGTGGAACCAATATCTTTCTTCCTAATCTATCTTTTGAGAAGTCAAGCTTGAGTAATTTGACCAAATACCTCTTACTAACTTATCAACAATAAATTGAAAACATGTTTCAGCCATGATTAGGCTAGATGACTGAAACAAGACCTTATTTTTGGAACAAGTAGTGAAATTCAGGCTTGCACACTTTCAGAAGTAATCTTTTTTGGGTATGGGGCTATACCTCATTTTTCAAATCTGCCCTCTTTTTTCATATTTTCTCTGTTTTTGTATTTTCAAAACAATATATAACTAAAATATGCTCAAAGGCTTAGCTTATTTGCATGCCTATCTATCCTAATCTAATTTATACATGATATATACATTCATTTGGTGAACTCTCTTTTCCAATACAACCAATCAAGCAAATGATTGCATGAGGGATCTTGGTTCAACTCTTTGAGGGTGCTGACAACATTAAAAGGCCACTTCCACCTCACTTGTTTTTGGGCAGTAATGCTTAAAAAATTTCTTACACTTTGCAACAAACTGTTCTTGGAAGAACACACTCCTCATTTAGATTTCTCAAGGAAAACAACAAATGGATCTTGGAATACCTGATCTAGAGGATTTGAGACATAAGCTTCATTTAGGATTACTCCTTCTTCCACTTGGCTATGCTTGGGACTCTTTTGGTAAAGAAACTCCACCTCTTCCTCATGATCTTCTGAACTGGTAGATTCATCATATATGGCAATGTTATCCTCTAACAAACCTGATGTTCTTTGATAGAGTGAGCTGAGCTCTATTTGAAAACCACCATGTTGATGAGTAGGAGCATTCCTTGGCAACAAATCTTCTTGAGAAAGAAGTGCCATAACATTCTTGTGATCATTAATTTCCATGCCTTCATCCGCAATTTGTAGTTCAAAGGAACTTGGCAGCTACAAATCTAGAGTTAAGTAGGATTCCATGTTCCAAATGATTTCCTCAACCATTTCAGGAGAAGGCTCCTCATTGAAAACTTTCTCAAGAAGTTCCTGATCTTCCTCAACCTCAACATCAAAGCTGAAAGATTGTTGATTTCCAATTATGTGAAAGTTATTTCTGATGGACTGAAGTGAAGTAGAGCAAAGAGTCAGAGACTCTTCACATACTTCTAAACTTTCAAGGCTTTCCTCATTAGTGTCATAGGTGACTTGTCTTTGCTAATTACTGCTTTCAATCTGATGATAGTGAACTTCATCCCTCAAACCAACTGTTGATTGCTCTGCAATGTTAGCTTCTGTTTGGAGAACGTCATCATCATCAGATTGATCAAAATTTGGAGAATCATCAACATAAATAATTTCACTAATCAAACATATTGGGTTACCAGTCTGTTCTTCTTTGAACTGATCTACAAGTTCACTTTCTGATTTATGGAAGATGGCATTAGTAGGAGGAGGAGCAGGAATGTTTTATTCATATGAAGGCTTAGAGTCTGGTTGAATGTTTAGAATCTGATTTATTTCTTCTTCAGTCAAAAGAGGAGGAATTTTTCTCTTTCTTTGGATAGAAGTACAACGGTTCTCTTTCTCTTATGAAGGCTGATTTTAAGGCTGAATGTTTTCTTGAGCCTCACCTAGAAGATATGGTGAATCATTACTTGTGCCTTCAAAGAGATTCTGTGGATTTCCTTCTATTTCTTGATTTGGTTCTAACTCCTCTAGGTTGTCATGATAGCTATCTTTAGAATGAAATGCATGGAGTTCTTATAATAAATATTCAGGATGCCAATTCCCCAAATCCTCATCAATATTTACAAGGTGTTGTATGAAATTTTCATATTGATCACAATAATTTTCAGCTAATGATAAAGAAGGACAATATTCTTTATAGCGTTCATAAAACACCTTGTGGAAATATTTCAAGGAAAACAAGCTACCAAATTTTAGCCATTCATACCAATTTCTTGCCTTACCCTCTAGAGTTGCCATAAACATTTTCATGAGGAAGTCCTCATGCCATTCAACCTTTAAATTCCATACATGTATATGAAATTTGATGAGATGTAACAAGGGGTCATCAAATTTTTCATCTTGAAATATAGGTAGGTTTTTTATCCAATTTATTTTAGGCATTTTGTGTGGGAATCCAGGGATATGATCTCTAATCATTGGAGCATATCTCCTTTGTATTCTTGGATCCATATTTGTTAATGAGAAAGGGTTACTGTGTTTTTTCAACTAGTCTAGATTTATCTACCAGTGGAGTCATTAGGTCTATTGAGGGTTGTGGAGTCACCAAGTGGAAGGTTTCAACTTTGTTGTCCACCATCAACATGATTGGGATTTATTAATGCATTCCCAGGGGAGTCTATGAGAACTAGTGGGGTCAACAGGACTACTGAAGACCAGTGGAGTCGCCAGGTGGAGGAAACTTATTGTTTTAAGGGTGTGTTTGTTGTCCACCATCAACAACTGAATATCAATTGAAGTAAGTTTTCAGGTTTCTGAGTTCCTAAGGATGTCTAAGATGTTATCTTCTTAGAATGTCACACCATGATTGCCAGAATGTTAGTGTGGTGATGAGGTGGCAGATAAACTACCAGATACTATCATTCAAGGGTTTTTGAATCTCTTAAGGAATGTTTAAGCATGAAATTAATCAGAAGGTCTCACCGTGATCGCCAGAATGTTAGTGTCTAGTGATTTGGTAGATTGGCAGACCAAATGATAGGGTAACATGGAACCAAGCTTTGGAGCCCGAGGACCTAGCCTTCCTAGACTCAGAGAGGGATCTCTCTATTGGGTGCAAAGGTTGTGTTCTTTTTTCTCTAGGGTTTTGATTTTAGGCTAGTTGTTAGGTGTAGTTTTTGTTTGAATGTTTTGGTTGGGAAAGAGGGTTAAATGGAATAGGTGGAGTGAGAGTATGTCAAAACCATTGGGATATGGAGTCAAGTGAAATTCAAGAGTGTCTAAATGATGAAATAGAGTGTGTTGCAGGGCCGATTTAGCAAGGTCAATGGATCCTTAAAGTGATGTATGATGTGTAGTGAACATTAAGTTTGGGAAAGACTAAGAGGTATTAAACATATATAGTTTAAAAGTTACAATCCATGAGGTAGGGAAAACCATTAAGCTAAATAAACCATAATCTAAACTAATAAAAATCCAAGAGAAACATTCCAGTGCTACATAGAGAGCATAAGAGCTTCTAACTTTAGAAAATCACCTTTAGATTTTAGGAAAACACATAAGACAATACAAATAACTCAATTTATGGAGAGGGAACTCCTAAATAGCATATATAAAGTTATTGGGAGCTTTGAAACAAGTTTTCAAGCATGGACAAAGTGAAAGATCGAACGAGACCTCTTTGACTTAACCTAACAACCAATATTTCACACAAAGGCTTCAAGATAGGGTTTTGAAAACTTCAAATAAGCAGGGCATACCATAAATCATACTTGTAAGCTAGCATACTAACCATACATGAAACACAAAACAATTTTTGGTGGACCTAAGGAGCAGTCAAGAATTCCTTAAGATGGCCAAAAGAGAAAACATAAAAGCTATAACAAACAGGAGGACTGAGGTGTCTCAAAGGAACAGGTATCATCCTATACTTTTATGTTTAATAGCAGCCAAGAAACATGAAACATAATGATAACAAAGAAAAAAATAGACAAATTAGGAAGACATCACCATTCACCAAGCTATGGAATCCTACAAACAAGCTTCTCCATCATCAAGCCAAGCAAGCCATTCATGCACTTCACAAAACCAATTTCTTCTCCAAGCTCATGAAACCATGTATATTGCTCTTCAAGCTCATCAAATGCCGACAAAATACATAGGGGTCTAATTCTCTATTTATGGAGAAAATGAGGACTAAAACCCTAAATGTGGTAGGAAAATGTCAAATATAGTCATAAATATCATTTATGGCCAAGAGACCATGCAAGGCCCAAGGCACATAATATCCCAAGAAATAAATGCTAAAATAACTATTTGCACCTAATTATAGCTTAATTTGCCTCAAAAAACTCAAAATATATATTTTCAATAAATGAGTGTGTTTTTTTGACTTTTGGTCCAAAACACACTAGGCAACCTCTGTGCGTAGCGCCACTTTAGCAGAAAATAGGGTTTCTTGCAGCTGAGTTTTGGACCCCTTCCCGACACCGGATTTGCAATCGTGATAGCCCGTTGGAAAGCCTAATGAGACTAATTTCTAGATATTCTTGAGTTGTGATAATTAGATGCCATTTACCTGTCCAAAAATCAAATCTCCAAACACTGCTCTATGTGTAGCACATGGTCTTAAAATGAGGCAGAAAGGTCAAATTTGTGATGTTTTTTGACCTTTTGAGGGGGTAAAAATACTCCAAATAATCTAAAAATTGGTGAGAAGACTTCTGGGGATGTGAGAAATCAAAAAATTTAAACTTTGAGAATGGAGGATGCACCAATTTTGTGCGTAGCACCTAGGGTGCTGCGCACAGAGTGGTCAAAATTTGGAAAAAAAAAAAAAAAGTTGTCCAATTTGCCTCAAAATTTGTTGAGAGGTCCCTCAAGAGGTCTTGGAAACCTGTTGAGAAGCCTCAGCCAAAATTCCAAGGCTATCCTGTGCTTTGGCTCTTTTTAGGTCTTGAAGCTTCATGAGGGCCTTCCTCAGTTTGGCACAGGCAAGCATGTTCTTCCTTGCATAATGGTTTTTCATTTTCTTTTGTAGGGCAAGGCCTCACTTTACCTCCTTGAAATGCTTATGCTCCTCGTTGTAATAGTGGATGACACATTGTGTCATCTCAAATTCTCTTTCCCACTCCTGAAGCGGTGCATCTTTCTCCAAGAGAAGCAATCTTGTGTTCATCTCCTTGTCCTCATTGTCACTGTCTAAATCAGTGAATTGAGGCCCTTGAGAAGTTCTCTTGATCCTTTTTCTTCTCCTTACCCTGACCTGTTGCTCACCTTTTTCCATCTTTTCCTTACCTTTGTCTTTTTTCTTGATAGCTGGAGCAGAGATGGCCCTTTGCCTTTTTGAGGAATCAAACAGATCTCTTTTGCCTATGTGGTAGGTGCATGTGAGAGGAGTGATGAGGGTGCCTTGATCCTTGATGAGGTCACAAGCCTTTTCATCTTCTTCATGGCTTCCATGTGTCTCCTTATGCCTCATTGGGTCACTGATTTCTTGACCTTCAACCTCATCATCATCCTTGCTTTCCTCATTGTTTTCTTCATTGACATCTTGGCTCTCAAACTTACCACTATCCTCCTCACTTGCTTCATTTTTTCTTTGTCCTTCACTAAGGTTTTCTTCTTTGTCACTTTCAACATTGTCACTTTGAGTTCCTTGGTCATTTGGAGGCTAATTAGTGTCATGATAGTCATGACAGCTGTCATGACTGTCATGACTATTTCCTTGCTCATCATTGACTGTCTCCTTTGTGCTACTGCTATGGTCACTACCTTCATTTTCAAACTCTGTTTCAGCCTCATCAGCTATCCTTTCTTGGTCTTCAATTTCTTCATCCTCTCTCTCTCTTTCCTCAGGATCATTGTCTTCACTGTTTTTAGCACTTTTTTCACTGTCATGCTCAAATTCATCATCCTCTTGGTTGTCTTGTGCACCTTCCTGCTAACTGTCATTTTCATGGTTCTTTTCATAATCCTCTTGGTTGTCATATTGATCTTCCTCCTCCATGTCACCATCATTTTCTTCATCATTAGGCTCTGTTTCTACCCCACTATTTTCCTCATTGTCATCACCTTCATCTTCTTGATTTAGCTCTACACTTGCATCACTGTTTTCTACCCTTGCCTCATCTTCTTCAATCTTTTCCATGTTTTCATCATCCTCTTGGTCTTCCTCAATGGATTCTGCCTCTTTCTTATAGCTGTTTGTTTCTTTAGCACTGTTGTCCTCTTCTTTTTTTTCTTCATCTAACTTAGTTTCTACCTCATCTTCTTCATTGTCATTTGTTTTCTCCTTATTAGGGTTACTATTAGCTCCTTCATTTGATACATTAGGAGAATGTATAGGAGGTGAATTTCTTTGTGGAGAAGGCATATGTGAAGATGGAGGAGTGGAGGTAGGTGGATGTGAAGAGGAAGGAAAATTTTTCTGAATGAAGGCTTGGGGATTGTGTTAGACTCGGTCTTGTCAGTCCTCCGTCAAAGTCAAATTCACCAAGGTTCATTTCTCGTCATTTGCAGTCATTAAATGTCATTTTGGTCAAAAAGAGTCATTTTAATTCTTGAGTCCAAGGTTTTGTCTTCAGAAGTGCTTCAATAACATGTGCAGGCCAGAGGAAGGTTCAACAAGTTTCTTATTTCAAAAGTTTCATCATCATTAATGCTCAAGGATGATTCTTCTCCAAAACCCTGTTTTGGAGAAGAAATTGGCAAATTAGTTGTTCATAATAACCATGTAATTTTCTGTCTTGAAGATTTCAAATTCAGGCTCTATGTCACCTTGCCAAACTTCATGCCAAATATCCCTGCAAGCAGAGAAAGAAAAGCCATCATTCAAGTCAGAAAATCAAAAAGGAAATTTGAAAAGAAGAGTTTGTATTAATGTGAAAAAGTGCCGAGCCAAGACAGGCCACCATCCCTGCAAAATACAACAAAGAAAACTCTTTTTCTTTAGAAATCAAGGAGAAGTTGCTCAACTGGAGCCCCGAATTCACAGTAAGAACAGAGATTTGTTTATTTACAGCTATTTTTATACCTTACTGCTTTGAAAAGAAAGCTTAACTATTGAATTTGAAGGTTGCTTAAATTCAGTAAGGTTGTTTGAAGGTTGAATTATGAAAAAGATCCAGTAACACTCCATACTAATGCATGAGATATCATGTGCAAGAATTGGGTTGTTGGAACCAATGTTGGGGTGGCATGGAGTAAAATGTATAATATCAAAGTTTACAAGAAGGGTGAAATAGTGTGTGCAAGATTCAGGTTGTTGGAACCAATGTTGCATGGATTGCTAGAAAACAAGTTAATAACAATGTAATGTGGATAGAATTTGTGATTAAGTTTGCAAAATTCCTACTTTTCATGTTTATTTTGAGTGGTGAACTGTGTGGTAACATTATATTTATGTAGCTCTCAATACATAATTGAAAAAACAGTTCGAATTTAAATTTGGAGCAGAGAAGTCGAATTGAAAAATTGGAGGAATGAAGCTGAAGTTAAAGCGCCGATTGTGTGTTTCAATACAGCGCGGCGCATACAAAGGAGCGCGCGGTGCATAGAATGCACGCGGCACACTGGGTAAGTTCTTGCAGTGCATTTTTGTGTGGGCGCGGCGCACCCAAGGGCCGCGACGCACTGATTTTGCGCGCGGCGCACACAACCTTCAAGCCCGAAAAAATCGAAATTGCCTCTCAAATCTTCAAAATGCTTGTTCCAAAGACAATGTTTCCATCTAATTGCATGCCAGATTGGGTCAATTTCGATTGAAGCTGTTGAATCGAATGGACCTCATTCTGTCTTCAAGAGGCATTTGATGACATTGATAAAACTCAAGAACGTAGTAAGATTCTGGGTCAGGGATTGGAGTATGAGCGGAACATTGAAATTCATCAGTGCAGAAGTGATATTCAGTGAGCCAGGCAGTATGCACTTTCAGGTGAAAGGGAGGCATTAGATAGACTTTGTAGCAACCAGGTTGAGCGAATAATGAAGATATGGAATAAGAATATAGAGTTCCGTAAAGAGTATGTGAAAGAAAATAGTATACTGAAAACGCCTAGGAATTCTTGATGGGAGGTCACTTGGTCCAGATGAGGAGCCTCTTTTACCAACTAATTATAGTGATGATATGAAGCCCAGGTCTCTCACGTTTTAGCTAGCGTAGTTGCCTTTGGTTTGGGGTTTTTTTTTGGGAAAGGAGATCTTGGAACAGGCCAAAATCGTGGGTTCGTTGCAATAACTGACAGTCAAAACAAATGATATCCATTTGCGATTCCACAATGTTTGCCAAGTTCTTTTTCAGAATTAATATAATTTAGTAATTACAGTGGCTTGTTTGGAAAAGTTCGACCTCTAGCTAGGCTTGAAAAATGTCCCATGTGGCATTCATTGCAATACTCGGGTATTAGATTCATCTTTAGATTTAAAGAATATATGCGGTGGATTTGATCCATATTTTAGCATTAAAATATTGAGACCTTTTTCTAATTTTGGTAAGATGGCAAATGTATTTTGAGGGCAGTTGTGTAGGAATGTGTAAACTGGCATTCCAGAAAAAGAATTTTCAGGCCTAAAAATCAGCAACTACATGATTCTAAGCTCAAAATTTAGTAAAGGAATAGTATTCGATTACCTATGCTGGTCTTTAGATTATGAGATCTACGCTACAGGTGTTCCTCCTTGTGGGTTATCAAATAGATTTCAAGTGTAACGCAGCCCTTCCTGCTGAAGATTATTTGGTTATTGTTCTCTATCTTTAGCTTTTAGTTCATGAGCTGTTGTAACAGCTCCTCTGACTGTCGATCTATATTTTGACGAATTGGTCCTATTTATTGTATTGTAAATCCTTTCTAAAGGGGGGAGAGTTCTGGGAAACAGAGGAGAGATAACAGAGAGCTTCATTGTACAGCTTTGACAGAGGAATAATGGAAGGATGCAGCTCTAGTTCATAAGATCCCTGTGGTGTGATTTTAGCGAATGTTTTTTCATTTTGTCTCATATGTATCTCGTTATGTTTTTCATTTCATTCATAATCGTTTCAAGCTGAAAGATTTTGTAGTAAGAGAGGTAGAATCCAATTTGTTGCTCTGCCTTGGCAAGCGTTCAAGATTTGTGCATTTTCTTCTGTTGGAAAGGATTCATTGTTTAATGTCCTTTTCAACTTTCTTCAACAGTCTTTACATTCCACATTATTTCAAATTTAATTGTTAAACTTCACTCCTATCTTACCTTATGGAATAATATGTGCCTTTGATTAAATCTCTGCTCTTGCTGTCTTTGCCCCATACAGCCTAGAAAAACCTGTCATTTATTAAAAACCTCATTCATATCTATTTACTAGCCTAAAAATCAGTTCCCATTTTAAGTCATCTCACACCCTATTTCTCATTTTATCGAGATTGACTGGAGAGAGCCCTCTCATGTCCTCGTAGGGCTAGCTACGAGGCTGAGCTTGGTTTGATTTTGCCTCGAGTTTTTCCTTCCTCAGCCTGAGGCAGATTCTAGCGCTAACATAGTGGCGACCATACTGGGGAAACGTCTTCCCTGGTAAAGGATGACAAAGTTCAGATCTGATCATTGATGGTGAACAATGGTCAGACACTGCAAGGCTGAAACCATTCACCTGGCGACTTCATTCATTGAAAAATCCAGAAATCAATGGTTCATGGTGACTTCACTGTAGGCAGATCAGTAGCTTCAAAATTGTCAAGACGGACCGGATTGCAAGAAGATATGCTCCCATGAGCCGAGATCACATCCCAGGTTTTCCGAGTAAGATGCCCAAGGTAGATTGGTCAAGGAATCTGCCTACGTTTAACGATGATGGTAAGAAGGATGCTGCTTTACATCAGGTTAGATTTCACATGCATATTCGCAAGTTGAAGGTGGATTTTCTTGAAGATTGCTTGATGAAGATATTCCTGGCCACTCTGGAAGGTGAAGCCCAATCTTGGTACGAAAATTTGCCGCCATCCTGTATTTACTGTTTAAAGGATTTTCATGCCCTGTTCATTGAAAGATATCAAGCATATTATCCATCATTAAATTTAGTTCATGACTGTTGCAAACATGCTTCTACTTTTATTGAAAGCCTTGAGAGATATTATGAAGATGATAATTTCATGGATGATGAGATCATGGAAGCCCTGTATGAAAATCCATTTCAACAGCATAAAGACAATCATGAAAGTTTGCAGCAGGATCAATATCTTAGTACGGTGGAGAATGAAGCAATTTTGCATCTTGACAGTCAACAGGAATTACATGAAATGGATCAGCAGTATGAGGAAAATTTGTATACTCCTTCACTTGAAATCAATGAAGACAATCACTGTTTGAGCAAAAGGAAACAAAAGGTATTATCTCCTCTATCTGAAGACAAGATAGATCAACTCTTGAACGGTCCTGTTCCAGCTCAAGTTAACACAGATCTGCAGTGTGCACATGATCAAGAAGGTGATGGTGGAACTTCTTCCTCTTCTGAAAAGGATGACAGTCCTATAAGCAGCTTTATAGATCAGCAGGTTGAAGATGGCCATATGGCTGAAGATGATGAAAGAGAAGAGATTGTTTCAGATCTGCCCACAGAAGAAGATAGCATGCATGGAAGTCAGGTTTCAATTGCAGATTGTGATAATGTCCACTCAGCAATATCAGATCCAGATTCATATCGTGATGACCAAGAATACCTTGTGCTGAATCCCATCAAGGAGAATTCTGCTGTTGAAATCATCTGGGATGCAGAAGACACAATTATGGGTCCAAATGTTCTCATCTCATCAGAACAAAGCCTGCCTAAAGAGGTAATACAGTCAGTTCATGAACAACAAGATGAGATCTTTGTTTGGGTAAGTGAAAAAGTTTCCTTGGATGAATCATTGGTAGATGATAGAAATGTCATTTTTGGGTTTCAAGAATTAGCTGAAGTTTATTTCCTTATGATTGATGACTGTAATGAGAATCTGGCTGTCATGTCATATGAAGATGACCTACAATATATTCAGGCTACAAGAGATCAGAACATTCAAGACCGCCTTTCAGATTCTTCTTCATATGTTTCATGTGTTGAAATGTTTTTACAAGAGGAGATCTGCTCATTTACCTGTTCAGAATTCTTTGAAGCCCAAGAACATATTTTTACTGAAGTACATGATGAAGGAAGATCAGAAGCAGGAGAAAAAGACACCTTGTTTTTTCAGCAGGAGGTAAATCTTCATGTTTTTCAGGATCCAATGGCAGATTTGTTACAGTCACCAGTGAAGGTGATTATTGCAGTGTTCAGTGATGAAGGAGATCATGGTCAATTATGTTTTTTGATGCCCAGTTATTAGTACTTATTGTTGACCAGCAGATCTGATCAGGGAAATCAATCAAGAAGGCTTCTGCTTGATTGGTTACATTGGCATTATGATATAGTTTGATGGTATATTGTCTTGTAAGAAACACAGGCGGTTATATACTGCCATCAAGTTTTAAGTTGTAAGTTCAGGTCTTAGTCATGTTGAGTCATTTTTCGAGTCAGTTTTCAGTCTTTTCAGTCAGTTTCCATTAATAAATGAGTCAAAATCTTGTGTGGTTGGTCGAAATAATGATTCCATTGCCCAATGGATGGAGGCACTGTCTGCTCTCCCAAAGATCTACAGTTCTTGGCACCTCCAAGAAGCGGTAGCTGCCATCCCCATTGGAGCCAATGTTAGACTCAGTCTTGTCAGTCCTCTGTCAGAGTCAAATTCACCAAGGTTCATTTCTCATCATTTGCAGTCATTAAATGTCATTTTGGTCAAAAAGAGTCATTTTAATTCTTGAGTCCAGGGTTTTGTCTTCAGAAGTGCTTCAATAACATGTTCAGGCCAGAGGAAGGTTCAACAAGTTTCTTATTTCAAGAGTTTCATCATCATTAATTCTCAAGAATGATTCTTCTCCAAAACCCTGTTTTGGAGAAGAAATTGGCAAATTAGTTGTTTGTAATAACCATGTAATTTTCCGTCTTGAAGATTTCAAATGTAGGCTCTATGTCACCTTGCCAAACTTCATGCTAAATATCCCTGCAAGCAGACAAATAAAATCCATCATTCAAGTCAGAAAATCAAAAAGGAAATTTGAAAAGCAGAGTTTGTATTAATGTGAAAAAGTGCCGAGCCAAGACAGGCCACCATCCCTACAAAAGACAACAAAGAAAACTCTTTTTCTTTAGAAATCAAGGAGAAGTTGCTCAACTGGAGCCCTGAATTCACAGTAAGAACAGAGATTTGTTTATTTACAGCTATTTTTATACCTTACTGCTTTGAAAAGAAATCTTAACTATTGAATTTGAAGGTTGTTTAAATTCAGTAAGGTTGTTTGAAGGTTGAATTATGAAAAAGATCCAGTAACGCTCCATACTAATGCATGAGATATCATGTGAAAGAATTGGGTTGTTGGAACCAATGTTGGGGTGGCATGGAGTATCATGTATAATATCAGAGTTTACAAGAAGGGTGAAATAGTGTGTGCAAGATTCAGGTTGTTGGAACCAATGTTGCATGGATTGCTAGAAAACAAGCTAATAACAATGTAATGTGGATAGAATTTGTGATTAAGTTTGCAGAATTCCTACTTTTCATGTTTATTTTGAGTGGTGAACTGTGTGGTAACATTATAGTTATGTAGCTCTCAATACATAATTCAAAAAACAGTTCGAATTTAAATTTGGAGCAGAGAAGTCGAATTGAAAAATTGGAGGAATGAAGCTGAATTTAAAGCGTCGATTGTGTGTTTCAATATAGCGTGGCGCATACAAAGGAGCACGCGTCGCATAGAATGCGCGCGGCGCACTGGGCAAGTTCTTGCAGTGCATTTTTGTGTGGGCGCGGCGCACCCAAGGGCCACAGCGCACTGGGTTTGCGCGCGGTGCACACAACCTTCAAGCCCGAAAAAATCAAAATTGCCTCTCAAATATTCAAAATGCTTGTTCCAAAGACAATGTTTCCATCTAATTGCATGCCAGATTGGGTCAATTTCGATGGAAGTTGTTGAATCGAATGGACCTCATTCTGTCTTCAAGAGGCATTTGATGACATTGATAAAACTCAAGAACGTAGTAAGCTTCTGGGTCAGGGATTGGAGTATGAGCGGAACATTGAAATTCATCAGAGCAGAAGTGATATTCAGTCAGCCAGGCAGTATGCACTTTCAGGTGAAAGGGAGGCATTAGACAAACTTTGTAGCAGCCAGGTTGAGCGAATAATGAAGATATGGAATAAGAATATAGAGTTCCGTAAAGAGTATGTGAAAGACAATAGTATACTGAAAGCGCCTAGGAATTCTTGATGGGAGGTCACTTGGTCCAGATGAGGAGCCTCTTTTACCAACTAATTATAGTGATGATATGAAGCCCAGGTCTCTCGCATTTTAGCTAGCGCAGTTGCCTTTGGTTTGGGGTTTTTTGTTGGGAAAGGAGATCTTGGAACAGGCCAAAATCGTGGGTTCGTTGCAATAACTGACAGTCAAAACAAATGATATCCATTTGCGATTCCACAATGTTTGCCAAGTTCTTTGTCAGAATTAATATAATTTAGTAATTACAGTGGCTTGTTTGGAAAAATTCGACCTCCAGCTAGGCTTGAAAAATGTCCCATGTGGCAGTCATTGCAATACTCGGGTATTAGATTCATCTTCAGATTTAAAGAATATATGTGGTGGATTTGATCCATATTTTAGCATTAAATTATTGAGACCTTTTTCTAATTTTGGTAAAATGGCAAATGCATTTTGAGGGCAGTTGTGTAGGGATGTGTAAACCGGCGTTCCAGAAAAAGATTTTTCAGGCCTAAAAATCAGCAACTACATGATTCTAAGCTCAAAATTTAGTAAAGGAATAGTATTCGATTACCTATGCTGGTCTTCAGATTATGAGATCAATGCTACAGGTGTGCCTCCTCGTGGGTTATGAAACAGATTTCAAGTGTAACGCAACCCTTCCTTTTGAAGATTATTTGGTTATTGTTCTCTATCTTTAGCTTTCAGTTCATGAGCTGTTGTAACAGCTCCTCTGACTGTCGATCTATATTCTGACAAATTGGTCCTATTTATTGTATTGTAAATCCTTTGTAAAGGGGGGAGAGTTCTGGGAAACGGAGGAGAGATAACAGAGAGCTTCATTGTACAGCTTTCACAGAGGAATAATGGAAGGATGTAGCTCTGGTTCATAAGATCCCTGTGGTGTGAGTTTAGCGAATGTTTTTTCTTTTTGTCTCATATGTATCTCGTTAAGCTTTTCATTTCATTCATAATCATTTCAAGCTGAAAGCTTTTGCAGTAAGAGAGCTAGAATCCAATTTGTTGCTCTGCCTTGGGAAGCGTTCAGGATTTGCGTATTTTCTTCTGTTGGAAAGGATTCATTGTTTAATGCCCTTTTCAACTTTCTTCAACAGTCTTTACATTCCACATTATTTCAAATTTAATTGTTAAAATTCACTCCTATCTTACCTTATGGAATAATCTGTGCCTTTGATTAAATCTCTGCTCTTTCTGTCTTTGCCCCATACAGCCTAGAAAAACCAGTCATTTATTAAAAACCTCATTCATATCTATTTACTAGCCTAAAAATCAGTTCCCATTTTAAGTCATCTCACACCCTATTGCTCATTTTATCGAGATTGACTGGAGAGAGCCCTCTCCTGTCCTCGTAGGGCTAGCTACGAGGCTGAGCTTGGTTTGATGTTGCCTCGAGTTTTGCCTTCCTTAGCCCAAGGCAGATTCGAGCACTAACAGATTGGAAAATACATCATGAGAGATAAAAACTTCCCAAGGGATTCCTTGCTCCTCCAGCTGGTGTAAAACAATCATATTGACCAAGGAGTGGTGAAAAAGGCTCTGCATTTCGTGGGCATAACTCCTCTTATTGACTACTGAAGCCATTTTTTCAATGCTCCGGTATAGGTAGTATGGTAGGTTCAGTAACTTAACCCTGGTGAAGTGCATCAAAAGCCTTATATGATAAGACTAAACCTTGGAGTACCTTCCCTCACAGGTGAAGTACTTGGTAATCTACCTCATCAGTAGGGCATACCTCTCTAGTAGGTGGGAGAAGGGGAAGACGGCCTTGCAACCTTGTTTATAGCTAGGTTTAAGGTAGGGCTAATAATAACTCAAGTATAATTTCTTCTGTTTAAACCATCTCTCACCAATGTCTGTAATTCGTGTGGCTTTAGCAATGGATTCAGATGAGAGCTCAAAATTGACTCTTGCCAGGTTGACTTGGTGATTTTGAAAACTGAGGATGAAAAACCTAGTCAAGTCTGAGTGACTTTGGAATTGTTTAATATTTTCAAAAAACTGGTAACATCCAACATCTTGAAAGTAAGTAAGTATCATTGGGGAGGAGGTGATTTGAAGGGTGTCCAAGGGATCAAACCTATTAACCCTTCCTCCCTTGTGTTTTGGTTTAGTAGGCCTTTGGCCTTCATCACTACTGGTATGAATCTCTTCTTCAGACATGGTGACTGGTTTTAGCACAGAAGGCTTTTTAAACTTGTTTGAGAGCCCTTAGGTCAAAGGGTGGCAATGAGCGATGTGAGGGAAAAGTTTGCAAATGAGGTCAAGATGAAGCCTCCAAGGAGTGTTTTCAGTTTTTAAAGGTTGGTCTACTGTTACTGAGTGTATTTATATATATAACAACCCTTATTTTTGTAAACCCTACCTTAAGAAGGCAAAAAATTGGTTTTTATGCAGCTTACGGTTTGGTCACATTATGCATGTAAACATCTTCTTGCTTATGAAAATGACTGTTTGGAAGGTAAGAAAAACAGCCACCAACCTTGTTTCATTGATTTCATGAGAGTTAGAGGGAAAAAATCGAATTATTGGCTCTTTTTGAGAAATTTGGAACAAAATCTATTTGTGCGTAGCGCCTACCCGACTACATGTTTAGGTCGAGTCGGGCTGGCCTATCGAGCCTGTCAAAGTGTAGCGCCGGGTGGATGGTAGGTAGGTTGGGCGGTTTTTGAGCCTATGTGTAGTGCCCACCCAGGTGCATAGCGCCGCCCTCCCGGTGCGCAGCGCAGTGTTAAATAACACTGCCGCTTCCTCCTCTCTGCGTAGCGCTGAGGGCCAGGTGCGTAGCGCCGGCCTTGGTGCGTAGTGCCTGCAAAATTTTCTCAAACTTGCACAAAACCCTAAAAAATTTTCTCCAATGGTTTGCTTCTTCTTTGCAGGGGTAAATGAAGTGGGGGAGAGGTCATGAGGCTTTATAGCTTTTTTGAAAAATGATTTGATGCCAAAAACCCACTTTATAAGGTTTGTTTCCCTTTACTTTTTCTCACTGTGCTTTTTGGCCCTTTAGTCCTCTAGTGTCAGCTTGATATAAAAAAGGCTTTTTCTTTTGCAGGAGTAGTTTGATGTCTCTCTTATGCTTACAAACCCTTCAACTAGCTCCAATAGTGCCCTTTACCCTCTTTTGCAAGTCTGAACCTTTTTATGATGTTTCAGCATTTGCAAAATAGCAGATTTTGTGATCTTTTGACATATTTCCTTTTACTGACATTTTGTTAGGTTTTCTCTCTAAAACAGTGAACAACCTCTCAGCATAAAAAACCCTAATATCAAGCATCAATATCCCCTTTAGTCTTTATGTTTGCAAACATTGTGAAAAACACTTGGTCTATTTATCCTCACCAATTTTCTTGTAGGTAACCCTTTATAACAGTCCTGCAGAAGTGTTACTCAGGATTAATCTATCTCTTGCAGAATATGCTTTTGATAGAAAAAAAAATTGGAGGCTTTATTACTCTTAAACCAGCTACCTGTTTGTTCCTGGTTTGCAAATGATGTATGTCAGTGAGGGAGGTCAGGTTTCTAAACCATTTTTGTGCTTCTGCTGGCCACTTCTGTTCTTGCAAGTTCCTACACAAATTCTTCCTTTAATCACTGTCTCTTCTGAATTTGGACAGCTCATTTTATTAATAATGACCTATGCTTGTCATAGTTACCTCCTTTGGCAATTTCTTCCCTCATGCTTGCCTCCTTGACTCTTTAAAAATGTTTCTATCCTTTCTTTGAGAAAACAAGCCTTGAACTGATATTTCTATCTCTTTTTGTCCCTTTGGTGAAGTGGGGTACTGGTGTCTAGGTCTACCTCCTTGGATCCTTTTAGTTCTCTGATTTTACCCTTTGATGAGGTGGAGTTAGTGGCTCTTGGCCAAACCTTAGAGTATTAGCTTGAAACCCCTTGAAACCCTTTGCTTTTTGTACCAATACTCTTTATCCTTTCAACCTTTGTTGATGTGGAGTCAATGCCTCTTTTCCAAATCTTAGAGGGCAGCTTGAAACCTTCTGAAACCCTCTGTTGTTATGAAGGAGGTTCTCTTATCACTCTTTGACCAGTTTTGTCAACTCTCCCAAACTGTTAGGTTTTAGGGTTGTTTAGGAAAAAGTATATAGTGGTGTCTTCTAAGTTCTCTGAAACTTCTCAAAACTCATTAGTTATTCCTAAAGTCCTTCAATGTGCACTTGAAAGATTTGAGGTGACCTTTGCCCTTGTAACCATAGTGTTCATTCCTTCTTGGCCAAAACAATCATAAAACCCTGATTTTCATCAAACATATGCTTGTTGCTTTCTTCTTGCTATGAATGGTCTTCTTATGATGATTTTTCTCTTTACCTTACCTATTGCTATTATGATGGCTATTTGATCATCTTGCATAAATGTGAGCAAAGGGAAGTTGTCCCTTTGCAATATTCATGCCTTTTAGGCCAAAAAAATTCCTTAAAAAACCTTTTTGATTAGTTTGGACAAGATCACCTATATTTTTCTTCTTTGAATTTATTTTCTTCAAACAAGAAAAACAGAGTTTGTCGGGTACCAAATCCACCCTATGACTTTGTGGAAATCCTAGGTGACCTAGTGGAGGCTTTCTTGGAGTTGGTTTTTGGACTGAGACCTAGAATTTGGGATCATCAAGTGCAAGATAGAGTTTATGATAGACCAGTGTATTGAAGATCCAAAATCCAATGTACTTGATTTATCTAAAGAGTCTACAGAGGTAGTTTGAGACCATCAGTGTTTTAGAGTGTTTTGGAAGACACAAAAAAGCTATTTGATTGGTGGGCTTAGGTAGCAGTGGGGGGTTTTTAGACAAAAAAAAATAGAGGATTTGGGCCAAAGGTGAAAGAATATAGACAAGAGGAGTGACATAAGCCAGTAATGGGTTTTCTGCGATTGGTAAACAATGCTAGACATGATGGAAAGATGAAATAGTGAAAAAATTATTTTTAAGGATGATGAAGGTAGTGAGATTTCTAGAACTCACAGTGTTCATGAACTTTGTTTCTAGAAATCTAGGGAAATCATTTAGTCATCTATGAAGGAAAAAATTACTGATGACTAACACAACGAGTACTCCCGCTCGAAATTTGAGTAAAAAATTTGGGAGATAAGTTGAAAAAGTAGTTTTTTTCTTTTTTCCCTCTAAAATTTGATGATGTAATCAAATCTTATTTTACTATTTTCACTATTATTTTATAATTTCCTTAGGAGGCCCATTTTTTATCTCAAAATTCCCCTAATGCTTGTTCTTCCCTTTGCATGCTAAGGTTTTGACTATGGAACTAGAGGTGTAGGTGCAGGTTGGCCTACCCTATAGAATAGAAAATTATCCCAATTCCAGTTTCTCTTCTTCAACTCTTCTTCAACCAGAAATTTTATCAAAGCTTGATGATACAAGATGTACTCAGAAACATCATTATGGGTCTGAACCCTTGCTGACATCTTGGTCAGGCTTTTCAACAAGAAAAATGGCAGATTTAATGTCTTCATCCCTGCAATATTAAAAAGAAACCTCATGTGATAGAGGAATACCACTGTATACCTCCTTTCACATGTGAGGTATGTCTTGATAAGCTTGATTGCTTCTGCCTAGTCATTCTTAAGGTAATTTCTTGGGATTCCTTTTTCCAAGTTTGGATCTCTGTGAGCATCCTTGAGGAAGCTGTTGAGATTTCCTCCTATGATAACTTTTCCCTTGAACCATATTTCTCCTTCTTGGGGATGGTTAAAGGCTTCAGTAATAGAATCTTCAGAAAGATGCAAAGTGAGGCCATAAAATGTAGCCTCCTATCCATTAAAAGAGTTAGAAAAATCTAGAGCAACTCCTAAATGTGAGCTTCCCAACCTGGTGCAAATAGGATACCATCCTGACTGCATGAACATAGTTGTTACCCTTGTATTAGCATCAACCAAACCTGCACCATGTGGCTCTATTCGATTTATCTTACCACCCGTTTTATTTATCTTCAGAAAAATAAATAACTATGTCTCCTACAAATGATAGGTGGAAAAATAGGAAGAGTTTACCTTATAGGTGTGGCTTGTATTCTTCTTTGGAATCTTTCTGAAATATAGAATTCTTCTCCAACTATAACTCTCAGCAAATTCGAATCCAGCAGCTCAATTTTCAAATGACAACATTCTTGTTTTTCAGGTGGTTTTAAAACTAAATATTGGTTCACCACCCCATGAAAATATTCATCTATCATTAAAAATATTCATGATCATGATGTGCACCATGTGACACACCATCACTACCTTCAGTTGGTTTTGTTCTCCGTATGGGATCTCCAGATATCTTATGGTAAGTGTATTTGATGACATACATTCACCTATGCAAACAATATTGTTGATTGGCCGGAATTTCCAACAGCATTGTTGTGAATCCATCCGCACGGTTATGGTGTGTGGTGTGATCACCACTATCCACCTTAACATATGGATTACTGACTTGGCATAGGCAGGCATGATAGCCAATGATTCGGTCATTAAATGACGATGACACATGTGACTCAATGTATACGATGACTTGACCTTAGCTAACTGACCGCAATACGACACCTATAATTATATCCTGGAATATTTAAAAAATATTTGATGTGTATTAACCCTATGACACGTGGTATAAATAAATCGGATGTGCTTTTTGGTTTTATTTTAAAAACATAGTATGCTTGCAAAATTCCAGTAGCATCGGAAAAGAAAAATGAAGTGACAGAAACATGAAATAACAAATTGTCCGAAAGGCTTAAAAAATTGGTGCTTTCGTGGATTCCTGTAGCGCCTAAATTTTTTTTGAAATTTTTGTAATTTTTTGAACTTTAATCTTAAAAACCAAACTATGGAATGGACTCATGACTTAGCAAATAACTGTGCTAACAGTCTACATAAACTATTTTTGGGATCCAAGTGGTCACTAGAAAAAAACTAACATAGAGTGTTTATGCCTTTAAGTACGAGACATTAGAAATGAATACCATGTGAAAAACATGGGCTCTCATAAATGTGGAGCTCAAAAACCATAGAGAATTTGATTGAGTCAAGTTTACCCAAACCACCCTAACACTAATAAACTTGGTTTTCATAAACACATTTTGATTATTGCACCAGAGACTAGATATGCTTATACATGTATTTATATTTGCTAATAAACATTTCGAAATTGAAATCAATTTTTTATTCTCATCATTTACTCGATTTATATTTTCCACAACTAATTTCCTCTACGTTAAGCACAAGGTAGATTTCCCTAATTATAAATAAACAAAAATAATTGATGCCACTACTATAATTTAAGTCCATATTTTCCTACAGTATAATCAACAGAAACAAGTGATGTGATTTCTATAACCAACCACCACACTATTGAGGAAAAATCAATAGCTTGGGGCATTATGTCAAATCCAAAGTCAAGGCCAATTATCAAATGGCTACTTTTTTTCAAACGAAGGGTAATTATATGCAAATAGATGATCATAGTTGAGGTTAAAAGGACAAAGAATTTTAACTAATAAAATAAATTATTATTTTCATAACACTTCCCATTTCATATAAATATTTTATTGTAAATAGACCATTTCATCTATTAATTATATTACACTAATTTTTCTAATGAAACAATTATCATTTTGTATTAAAATAATGTTGGAAACAAGGCCATAACCTTTTACATTTTTTAGTGTTTTCAGAGGCTTCACTATTTCAGAACATCCACAAAAGAACTTTTTTGCTTTTGTGGGTTCTCTTAACTACAATTCTACATTGAAATCCACCATAGACTTTACAAAAAACTCCTAAATACAAACATATTTACAAAACATTCATTAGAGATTGAGATTTAATAAGCACCAAATGACCTAACTTCTATTGGTGTGTCCTAATTTTCCTCTACAACATTGTGTGTACTTTTTCCATGCTCAGCTAATCCTTGAACCTTTGGATTCAGCTATCCTTTTCTAGCTTCCAAGTATTTCTTCTAGAACTTAGAGTCATTATCGGTGGGTGTCTTCATTCTACTTGTTAGCCATCAGTATTTTTTACATGTTAGTGATGACTATATCTACAGCTGAGTTTTATAGAAACTGATTTCCTTATGTCAATATGTCATCTAGAAAACCCTCCTAAAAATCTAAGCAAACACACCGACATCTTTTACACATATAGAGAGAGCCCTCTCTGAGTCCAGGAAGGCTAGGTCCTTGGGCTCCAAAGCTTGGTTTGATGTTACATCGTCATTTGGCTAGCCAATCGGCCAAATCACGGGACTTTAACACTACTCATTTTGAGCTTTAGAACTATAATATTTTCCTCCATGATTTCTAGGTTTTGTCTAATTTACTTTGCAACCATTAATACTTCCTCTCTAGCAATTAAAACTTCACTTACTTCTCTTTCTCTTACATTTCACTTATTATATTTGATAGCTCCACCATAGCCATCTCTACCCTTGAAAAGTTCTCTATTGAATTGTGCCATCACTCCTTTTCATACTCATATAAATGTGTCTTGGAAATTTCCATTTCCTTATACTTAGATCTCAATGCTCCTAGACTAATGGTGAAACATAGCCTCAATGTATCTACAATTTCACTCACGATGGTAAATTCTATATATATTTGCATGAATTGATTATTAAGAAATAATTCCTATAGAGGGAATTAATTTCCATTTCTGAAAGTGATTCACTCTTGCCAAAGGATTTAATTCACAAGATGGTCTGAATTTATGTGAAATTTAAACCTTTGTGCGAGTTTGTAAGGTTTTGATATGAGGTGTTAATGGCGAATATTAGTTGCACATAGCCTTCCTACACTTAAATCCTCTTTTCAGCCATCTGGTGTATCGATTTTCCCTTAGAATTATGAAACGATGGGTAATATAGTTCTTTTATGCATAAAAAACCATGCACCATTAAATTCATTTGCCTTCCTTAGAGTGGGCCATAGGAAAGGGAATTGAGACATGAGGCATCAACTTTGGCACCCTCCAAAATTATATTGACGATTATTCTCTCTAAATTGATTACCAAATTGGCCATATTTTTCAATCAAAATAATTTTTAGGAACTTCATGGTGTAGGGGAAAATAGTGTTTGTGATTGGTTCAACTCCATTACTCCTTTCTTCAAAGTTTCTCCTTTAGTGGCCAACTTGTCTGCTTATAAATTCAATTTCGTATAGATGTGATACACACTTATCTCCTCAAATTTCCTCAATTGCAAGGTTATCCTTAGAAGTATTGCAGTGTTGTTCGTTCATGTCCCAAGCTTTATCTTGGTGAATTGATTTATTACTATAATTGAATATCCAAAGAATATCATTCCCTTCATACGCTTGGTAATGGCCAATTGTAATCCTTTCCAAAGGTCCATATATTTAGCTTGATTTTTTGTTATAATGCCAACCCCCAAGTGAAATGTGTATGCCGAGGTTGAATATTACCCATTATGCTCATGGCAACCCGAAATTAGATTAACAATTAAAAAATACAATTTAAATAGTTAAAGATGACAACATAAGTATATCATAAATAAATAAATTAGTTAAAATAGATATTAAATATTTAAATTTATTGATCATAGTATTTATAAGAATTCATAATAAAAATCATCAATTTAAAAAAAATAAAAAAATATCAGAGATTAGCTTGACAATATTAAGTTTTCATTATTAACTATGTTACTATGAATATGTGTGGTAAACAATGTGACTAATTCACTCTTGCACGAGATTAAATTGCCAAGAGAGTGAGTGGAAGAGATGCCCCCCCTCCTATGGATATTCGGGCTCAATCTTCTTGATCTTGGCAGTGGAAATAGTGGCATTGGGCTCCACATCAATAATATCCTTCCCTTTGTCATTCCCCTTGTTGGATTCTGATTGAAAGTCAAAACATGCATCTAATTCTGAAGCCTTCAACTCGTCTACTAGTGACTGCTTAGCCCGACACTCACTTGTGTTGTGAGTGGGGCTCTTATGGAACTCACAACACTTTCTTGTTTCCTTATTTTTCTTCATGGTTTCTTTCTTTGCATACAACTTTGATGGGTTGTCCTGGGTCACCCCACCTTGGATTTGTCATTTTTTCTACGGTTTGGGACACCTTTCTCTTGCTTCATATTTGCAGATCCAAAGTCTCACTTCTTTTGTTTAAACTTCTACTTAATATTAACATCATATCGGTAGGCAGCGACAAGCAAGGAGATATCTAGGAACTCCATATTTCCCTGGATATATTTGTGCAGACAGCTGCACTACTTCAGTACCAGATTCCACTCAAAATCCTTGATAGCAAACTTCCTGCAAAGGGTATGAAAAATATTGGTGAATTATAGCACATCTTGGTCCCTTACCTATTGTAGTCACAGTCCTCTTTATGCACTTACCTTCATAGCTCCCAAAAGGGTAATACTTCTCCTTGACGACATCTCGGAAAGAGTTCCAAGTGGGTGCATCTAAAAAAGGTGCAAGTTCCCTCTTGTCCTTCTTCTCATACTAGGTTTCGCACCAGTCCTTGACATGGGGGGTGGCTTTGAGGAGTGAAAAATTAATATGTTCCCTATTGGAAAAATCATGAACCAAAAAATACCCTTCCAACAAATTTAACCATCTATCTACAATGTCTACTTCAGGCCTTCAATATGCAAATATTAAATTTGACTTGTACCTTGAAGGGAGTGGTGCCTCTAAAGTGGCTACCAAATGAAGAAGCATAACTTATGGATATTCGCTGAAGGATCTGGGCAAATTTTTCCATCATATCGTTACTCTGTCACTCGAGGGCTTCTTTGAGAAATATTTTGAAGGGATCTCCTGCTCCCTCGTCTTTATTTTCTTCAACCATGGAAGGTCATCGGTATTTGCGAGGTTGGTCTTGCAAATGTTCAAATAGTTCGATCCACAACTATTGATACCCTCATCTCGTTAGGGACATGCAAAGAAAAGTAGAGAAAGAGCATACCGCTCTGATACCACTAATTAGGGCTTATGTAGGAACACAACATAATACAGATATAAACATAAAGACAAATATGTAGCAGAAATAAAACTTCTTTTCATTAACATCAAAGAACTAAAATATGCTTACATACAATATGGAAATAAACTATCTCGGGTGATCGTAGCTTAACTATGAGAAGAGATGTGGCGGCTACATGCCTTTGAAATATGTTACAATGAGGCTCGAATGCCTATTTATTATTGAGAAACAATGTAAAACCCTAAACATCCAAAAACCCAACCCTAAGAGATGAAGCGCCAAAACAATGGGCCTCGTTGGGGTAAATTTGTACATCAATTTCATGGGGTCTTAACTTTGTCATACGATCTCCTTTTGATGCACAAGATACCTCGTTAGAAATATCTATTCAAGGAATATAAATTTTGCCTAAAAACATAAGTTGAAGACATGTATTTGCTTGTTTTGAAAAAAAAAACATATTTTAGGGCCTCAAAACAACTTCAGAATTTCAGGACCCAAAAAACGGCCAAAAATAGTAAATTATGCTATAGTTAAGGAAACTAGAAAACTGAAAGAAACAATGATGGGAGTCTAAGTGGATTAATTCGGTGGCCACCAATATCCACCTGGATCAGATATGATACCAAATATGATCTAGGATCTTTACTTCATTGATTTTTTTAGAATTGCATGAAAGAGCATGTAAAAACCATATCTTCAAACACTTAAAGAAGAAACAATGTAAAGGATACCATAAATACAATGCACACTGTTATCACCAAAATCGTACCTGATTGGCTGTTGTTCAGACAACTTTAGTGTAACTATTTCAAACCAATCTTGTGACTGAGGCTTAGCCTCCTCAATCTGAGAGGGCTGTCTCAAGGGTTAATGATATTGAATAAAGATGTAAATAGATGGCTAACTCTATGATTTATGTATTGGTTTTATATGTTTGTAGGTTGAAAAGATCAAAGCTTACTACCATTGGGCTATGGAGTCAGTGACGGAGATCTCAATAACAAGGCTTTCCTTGTGGAAGCTGAGGCTTGTAAATATTCCAATGAAAGAGAAAGACATACAGGAGGTTTTCAATAGCTTGAGGTTCAAAGGAAGTCAGATCATGTAATACATGAATTCTGAGTGATGAGACATCAAGACATTGAAGGTAAACTATTAAGAGAGATATATCATATCTTAATACTTGAAGGAAGTTAGAGCATGAACAATCGTGAGTTCTGAGTAATAAGCATTAAGACATTGAAGAAAACCTTTCAAAATTTAGGACAGAAATTCATAGAAATATAATAAGAATCTCAGGTAAAGAAAAGTTGTGTTGTTACTGTATATAGCAGAAACTCCAATAGCTTTGCAATCAGATAGTTTTCTGAGATAACATCTCCAAAATTGTATGTTGAAAATAATATCAGTATGTAAACATTGGGCTTATGGAGTCAACACTTTCAGTGATTCATTGAGTTTACTTGAAATGGAAGTTGAGGCAGGTCAGAGTTTTTAGTAGTAGGACACACACACATGAGATATGAAAATACACTGTCAATTCCCTTATAAAGGAAGTCAGAGCATCACATGGATGAATTCTGAGTAATATAAATTAAAACCACTACAAGAGAGATACGTAAAAGTTACATATAGGATAAGTAAGCACCAAAAAAATCCTTCAGAATCCCAAGTTGGTCAAGTAACAAATATCTGTATTGCTAAAACAGTCAATTTCCAATAAGCTGCCATTTTGCCAAAAATCTCCAACCCTTGACAAATTTGACCCTATGGCATTTAATAGAATTATTACATTATCAGATGATCTAGCTCTGGGCTAGATGCATCGAATTTATATCTATTGACACCTTGCATAACCATAAAACATGAAATTTATTACAAAAAGACACCTATCCTACTTAACAGTCCTATTTCGAAAAGGATTCAAACTTCTTATTCCTATATATAACAACCTTATATATTTGAAATTACATCATTGACAAGTGTATCATCACATGGTTGAATTTGGATAATGGCATTCACTTCTTCATGACCACTTAGCTGACCTCCACAAAAATAGGAAACAATACTCTATTTTTTAGGCATAGGATCTTTTTCCTTCTTTGAACATTCTAACTATCACTTAATCTTCATTTTGTGGTCCTTGGCTGTTGAAAGTTGGCTTAACATGTCCTGTAACTCTTTCCTAGCCTCCAGCTGTCTAAAACTGCTTCAAAATTTGCTTAAAAAGATGTAATGTATTGCGCTACGAAAATACAGCAGTTTCGTAGCGCTTTCTGTAGCGCTGCAATTACAAGACTTTGTTCTCAAAAAATTTGACTGTTTCCTCTTGCATCATTTTAATCACCCTTCAACACCTCTTTCATAGAAATTTCAGATCTTAACTCAGCCTTTAACCCCTTAAATACTGATCAAAGGAAACAAAAAAGGCAGCTACAACAGTTTCGTAGCGCTTTTCTGCTTTTTAAGCCTAGAGGCGCTACGAAACTACTGAGTATGCAAATTTTTTCATAAATTTGTCAAATGAGAACTTTGGTTGCCTAAAAGCTCAAAATATAACCTATCCTCATCATCTACAAACCATACAAACCATAAACCAACTTCATTTTAGCTTCTTTGAGGCATTTATTCTTCATTTACAATTGGTTGGCCTATTGGTTCTTCTATCACTGTCATTTTAATACCTTTGCTCTGTAGCTCATCATGAATTAACTCCAGTTGCTCTTGTAAATCCTTCACCTGGTCTTTAAGTCTTTTGTTAGTAGCTCTTGGATGGTTTTTTATTATTCTGACAAACTTAGCTTCTTTTACTACTAGAATTGTCCACTTGACAATTTGCTCTCTATTGTCTAAAGTTTCAGAAACTGAATCAACTTTTCCTTCCCACACTTTCTTCATCCTTTTAAACTGTACTTTGTTGACATTGTGTTTTCTAGCTCTCTTTTTCATGACAGCAATTTCCTAATTTTCCAACTTTCAATTTTCCTCAAGGCGCTGAAATTGTATCCTTCACTGTGGGTGATGAGAGATCAATAATCTCTTTAAGTGATCTAGTTGTCTAAGTTGGTTTTTGAACTTATTTGTTGCCTTCCATTAAATTTGAACCCTTTGAACCAGGTTTCTTGACCTCTTGGAATCTCTGTAATGGAAGCAATGACCTTTCGTGTGATAGACAAACTTAGCATCCCCACTTTAGTGGTTGTTCCATTGAAATTCATAGCAAATTCCTTGGATACCTATGTGTGACAACCTTGCCATTTCTCACGAAACTATAGGCAACCTGATCCTATGAATGGTTCCATCATTGTTGGGTCTTCAGTTATTGCCTTCATGTCTTCAGGTGCATGCCTTAAGCATTGTCCTCCTCTGTATATTTTTCTTTCCTCTACCATATTCTTCAGAGAACCTCTCAACCTCGCTTGATATAAATATTTCGGCCTTGCTTGATATGGATGTATCAGCCTTTCTTGAATAAATGTATCAACCTCACTTGATATGGATAATAAACCTTTGTAAGAACTAGCCACAATTTTGGCTCGATACTCAGAGCTCAGACATTACGAATGAAGGCAAAAGGAATGAGAATGACTAATTAGGAAATAATTTGAATTTCAAGTGTCCTTTCATAACTGAAAATGATGGCCGACTCATAACCTATACTGACCATGATGACTGCAAACGTGGGTGTGTACTTCGATTTCATCATTACATGACTCAAACAAGCCTCTATCTTACCCTTTCCTAACGGTTTCTGACATTTGACAACTCAACTGACAAGACAGTTACAAAACCGCGTTTTCATAGCACCTGTAGTGTAATTATTTTTGTTTTCATTGCGAAACTATTAGCGCTTTTGTAGCACCAAGTCACTTTTTTCAACGTGATGCCCTATGAAACTGTGGTTTCTTAACTAATTGGGCGGTTTTGATACAAAAACTTTGGGAAATGAAATGAATCCTAAAATGATGAAAGACTTGACATGAAAGACCTTAAAAATGAGTTTATATAAACACTAGGGTAGGCTCACACTATAAAAAAATTAATACTTCCCTTGGTCAAACTCTTAAAATGACTCCTAAAACCCTATTTTTACCCATGAACCTATGTAACCTTGTCAAAATGATGTTTGAATTTTTTGAGTGATAACAAACACAATGTTTGATAAAATAGTTCTTCCAATTTCTACTATGTATTTAGGACCTACTTCAATAATGGAGAGGCCACTTTATTGATATCAACAAAAATGAAAATAATTACATGGAAAAATACATCATTATACCTCCAATCCTAGGAGTGACCTAAAAATGGGCTACCCAAATCCAGAAATAGACTACACCAATGAAATCATATTGAAATTCTAAGTAAAATAAGTAAAAACTTGACTATATTTTATCACCAACAACTTTGGCCTCTCAGAGAATCTTTTAGATTCCACAACAAATTACCTACATAAATATTCCTAAAATATTCCCCTAGAATATACCCCTATCCTAAAAACCATCTCGCTTTGTTTTTATACATTGTTCTACCTCTTCACAGTTCCAAGTCAAGGTTTCGATGCCCCTCCTATTGGTCCTCCAATCAACCACTTGAATGGCATGGGGTTTTATACATTTCATTGGGCGAAGAAAACAAAAGATGGGCCATTGGACCAACAGTCATGTGGCTATGTATAAAGTGTTTGGTGGTGGGTGGTCAAGGATTCAAACCTCATGGTGTGGCCACTTTTTGTTTTATTATATGAAATAGTGTCATTGAGTTTGAATGAAATATCCAATTATCTGCCAGTTGTCACCATTTTTTATTGGGTTTTAGCAGGTCCGCTAAGTCGGCGAAGCGCCAACCGCCAAACTAAATTGTCACCATTCCTCATTTGGTGCCCAAATAACTTGGCCTGATCTAGGTCTCACTATCCAACCACGAGGTGACATGTGGTGCCCAAATATTGGGCCACTTCAAGCATTACCCTTCCATATGGTTCAACATGTGACTGACACATGGCATTGCCTAGTTGGCCTAAAAAATTACATACCTAATGACAAAGCTACTGACAGGGCTCCCATGTGGAAAATTTTGGAAGTGCCAAATGAAACCCTAGGGTCCACCTGCATTTTTTTTTTTAGGTACAAACTTCAAATGGGCATAAATTTCACATATAGTGTTAGATTAAGGTGTTTTTTTCATCGTTAGAAAGATATTTTTGAGCTCTACAATTTGATGTTCATTTCACTGAGATTTTATGACTTCAATTTTTTTCCTTTTGGGGTCCTCCTAGCTCAATCACATGGAGAGGATTTGTGTGTTGTACCATCCCATTAACCATAGGTCATTGATGCAACCGTAACTACAATTTCACATATATTTGTGGAATTTTGGGTTAGGACCCACATAAACTTCTTATACACAGTGGAATTACATTTAGGAGTTAAATAACATACATATGCGCAAATTCAAACAGTGCTTCCTTAAACAGCCCAAGCAGATTACTTTATGGAGACTACACCCAAAACCAAAAACAAACATAAACGTACAGGTTTCTTAACTGGAGGGTTCCACAACACTCTCCGCCAGTCGCAATACATCGCAATCACTCACCCGTAAACTTAACTCTTTACCAAATGCGCTAAACCAAAAAATCTACAAAGTGCACTATTGCGCCCTGCCAACACATGGCCTTCCCTCATAACATCGTTATTCAAGTATTATCACATCGCGCCGCAAACAACTTACCTTTCAGACTCATAAATAGTAACCTATAACTTTTTCTAAATTTGAAAATGCGATTTAGCGTCTGCCATAGATCTGTTGCACGATCCAATGGTCCACGTCTTCTCCCCCCATCTCATCGCATCTCATACTATCTGGTTTGCGAAGTCATCACGACCGTCCATATTTCATCTTCGGATCTACGGTTTAATCGAAGCCGTCCACTCAACCTTCTTGGCTCTTCTTGCCTCTTTTTCCTGCTCTAATCTATGTCGTCAATCCTTAAACCTTTGACTCTATGATTCAATCCTCGCCATCGATTCCTTCTTTGGAATTATTCTAAGTATTTTGTTCTTTGTTTGATTTCTCTTTTTTCAGATGTCGTTGCTCTGCAATACGACTTCCTCCACGCTACTCCTTCTGTCTTCTTTAATGCTATCTCTCCTTATATTTACTCAGCCCGTAGACGCGTGGATCCCTCTTGAGCTTGTTCTCCATATCTCATCCCTCGGTCGTTTCCATAACTTTGACTACGTGAAGTTCACAGGAACTTCATCCTCTCGCTCAATCTGTCTATTCATTAACAGAAAGAATATGAACATATAATACTACACAAATACAAACAAAGTGCAATTCTTGAATTCGACAGGGAAATAAAACTAACGGGTTAGAACAGAGACCCCAATCAAAATATAAAAAAAACTTGTAATTATTTGATAAATCAAAATACATAGAACCAAGCCCAGGGATGGCTGGTTTTTACATTTGTTCCTACTCTTTGTTCAACCCTCTTTCACACCTATTTCCCTCTCATTATCTCTTTCCCCTATGGATGGTAGAACCCCATAATGGTGGATTTGATTCGATTTTATGCCTTTCCCAAAATCCCCATATGGTTGAGAAACTATCATTCAGTTTCAAAACATTTTATTCAACTAAATAATTAAATAATCCTAATTTAACCATTCTTTTATTCTGCAATTTACAATGGTTGTGTTAGCCCAAATTAACTTAATGAAATAATTTTAAAAATAAATTATTTAAATTCTTTTTACAGCTAGTCCTCTTCCCAAGCCACAACATGTGACCAGCTTGTCACATTGCTGGTTCTGTTGGGGTTCCCATGTTTTGGCCAGATTGGCAAGACCAAAATATGAGACAACATTATAACCACTTTGGGACCCTAGGATCTAGCCCTCCTGGTCCCGGAGAGGGAACTCTCCAATGAAACAAATAATGATATATCTTTGAAAGCTCAAATGAGATGTTAGGCTAGTTATGAAGCACAAAGGGGGTTTTAAAATGATTTGTTTGGTTGGTTGATGGGTTGGTCATGAGATCATAGACTGAGAAGGTAATAGTAGGAAAGGAGAAAAATATCAGGATGTTTCGTCAAAGGAGGATAGGTCAAGAAAATGCCATCCACTGGGCTATGGAGTCATGAAAGGTAATTACATGCAACAACTAGCCAAGGCTTTCAGAGGGCAAGTCATCTACAATAAAGGAATTTTTTAGATATGTGATGGAATGGAACATTAAGGATTGAAAGTGAAAGAAGGAAAACAACCCAATTTCTGTCTATAGATCAGGCCAGAGGTCATTTAATTCCAGACTTGCGTGGACATACTCAAAGGAAGCTTTCAAAGGGGGGACAAAGGGGCAGCTTATAGATCGAACCAGAGGTCATTTAACTCCAGGTCAGCTTTAGCATGCTCCAAGGAAAAACAGAGATAATTTTAACAAAGCCAGGGTTTATAGATTAGAGAAGGACTTTGAACCTCTAATGCTTTGACACTAGCAAGAAACATCCAAGTAGCAAACTCTAAATTCATACATCAGCTAGCAGCATATGGAACTGCTACACTGGTTAAATTAGTTGAATTTACTCTTAGATTCACTATCAGCAGAAAACATTAACAGCGAGGAGATTAGAGACATAGGGTACCTAACGAGGGTAAATCCTATGCCATATTTCTGATGCAAGCCAGTATAAAATGAAATAGTATGAAAATGTAATAAACAGTGTTAGAGAAAACATTACCAATAGTAATAGACCAGGATCCAAAGAAATGTGCTTGATTAATTGATGCAAAACCAGTCATATACATTGAGCTCAATGGCTGAATACAATCCAAACTTTCTCCTCCCAGCCTACTACATAACAACTACTCTGCTAGTCTCTCCTAAGACTGCTCTAATAGTAAAAAATGAATCCCTCTAACAGCAACAGCAACAACCTAACAAAAACCTTTACAATATGTTCTCGGGAATTCTTATAGGAGAAGAGAATAACAATGGTAGGTGATATTTATTAAATAGATCTCATTAAGACATAGTGGTGGAAGAGTTTGAGCCCACTCTTCTTAATGGCAATCTGCATCGCTGTAAGTACTTTTGGCATGGTCTAGGAGACTCTGTCAGGCCAAGATTGACCTCTGATGTTTCTTAGGAATCCTTTTTGGCTGTAAGGAACTTTGTGCTAGCCTTCTAGAATAAATGACATGGATGGAAAATCTGCAGGCCTCTCCATACCTCCCTAACTTCTGTCCAAATAGTCTTAAAGAAGCTTATGTCAGTGAAATACGTTTAAGGGCTCGAGGAGGCATGGAGACTTCTGTAGGAAGGTGTCCTTTTGGAGAAACAGTGCTCTGCTGACATTAACACAGATATGGATTGTTGCGTGTGCAGTCGGTCTTCAAACTGTGCCTTGATTCCTATGAATCAGGATTAAAGCGTTAAGTATTCCATTACAGGCTTTAATCAACCTTTCAATCTCTGCTGCTGTAACACTGGCCAATGCTTAAATGGCCTCTTTGCGACCCCTGCACAATAAATTAAATCAATTATAAAATCTGGGGACGGTGGCGGAAGAATACTTTGAAGTCCTGTGGAAGCGGTGGCAGAGCAGTGGTGAATGCCATGGATGCAAGGGAAATGGTGGGAAAAAGTAGTGAAACGGTGGGAACATGACTTGTTAATGAAAAAATTATGTGTAATGCTCAGGCAGAATGGTATAAAGTTTTAATGTAAAACATTATAATACGAGCCTTTGAACTAAAATACAAAGGAAATGCGGGCACATCATATGAAATGGGCTTACATGGTAGGACTCAGAAAATGGCGGAGGGCGATTCAATAGGGACCATAAGATCAAAAGCGGAATCGACGGTGGAGACCTTCATCGATAGATTTCAATCGAGGAGCGTAGAGGAAGGGATGCGATGCGACGGGTGCGATGGGCGCAGTGTGATTAGCGCTGGACCGTTGGATCAAAGGAGAATCAACAGCTAGGATTTGATCAAAAGATCGCAATTGGGTGACACAGCAAGATCTCTGCAATTGCGATGGGGGTGGGGATGCGATTGAGCGCCAACCGTCGAATTGCAAAGGGGATCAACGACGGAGATTAAATCGGCGGGGGGGAGAGAAGGGCCAAAGGAGCGGAGCGTGAGAAAACTGGACCATTGGATCAAAAGGAATGAACGGTCGGGATCAGATCGAAGGATCGCAATCGCGAGCCACAAAAGGGGGGTGCAATGTGACTAGCGCGATGTGATGGAGCGCCAACCGTCGGATCTGGTGGGAGATCGACAGTTCAACTTTAATCAAAGGGACAGAAGGGGAAGGGCGACGAGCGCGCAACGATTAATGCTGGGCCGTCGGATCCATGGAGATCAACGACGGAGATCGCCTCGGAGGTCTTATAGACCAAAAACCCATCGCATCGGAAATTTTCAGTTAACACATAGAAATGTGCTTGCCTGATTGTTGCGATTGGGATAAGAACTTAAGACCTTAGCGCCTGGTTTCGGCGCCTGGGAATGTGGGGAAGTGGTTAAGGGGCTAAGACGAAAGGGGCTAGGCCTTAATATAAAGTGAAAAGTGGGTTTTTTCCCCTTTTAATTCATTTAGAGGTTGGGAAAGGGTAACAGTAGGGGGAAAAAGGGGAAATCGGGCCAAACAAGGGGAACTTGTAGGATTTAAAGGGAATTTGTGTATGATTTAGAGGGTCAGAAGGGAATTAGAAGAGGAGACAAGGGGATGAAAACATATGTTTAGAAGGGATGATATAGAGGAAAAAAGGGGGCCCTTGGGAATTTCTTCACAATCAAAGAGGCTTTATAACTGGAAACAGTAGTGGGGATTTATCAAAGGAAAAGGGCATAAGGAGGCTTCAAGGATGATGTGTTCTCATGGGAAATGCATTCCATGAAGGCTCAAAAACATTTAGCCCCATGTTTTCTTGTCAAAAAATTCGTAGGGGGCTAACAGTGGCTCCACATGGGGATGGCTCCTTCTTGAAGGAGTCAAGAATTCAGAAGATAAATCTTTGGTGTAGGCCAGATGCCTGGTACTTAACCCATCCATTTTATTTCTTGGATCAGCTGCCAAAAACCATGAAGACATCATATCAACAGTAAAATTTCTCTCAAACAACTACCTACCCACACTATATTCCTAACATTTTTTCCTCTAGGGTGCATTTGGACTTGCAGACCCTTTACATCATCAATTTTTTACAAGAAGGAAAATAAACCTATTCTACTTCTACCCTTATTACTCCATGAGACCAGATTAGACTGTTGGTCTCATAGTTTCTCTACCTAAACTATATCTGCTAGGATTAAACTATCTAGCAGACTTCTTCTCTATATTCTAAGACAGAAATTGAAAAATAATCAAGTTAGGATTAGACTGTCTGGCTTGCTGGACTTTGCAGAAATTAAAACAACTAACTACATGCTCATAGGCTGAGCTTTATTAAGCTTTTCCTACCTACCCTACTCTAACTGGAAATCTCTGATGCTCTAGGTGATACAATAATGCCAATGCAGCCAGTCAAGCAATAGCAAAAAATGGAAAGAGAACTGACTACTCATCAGAGACAACCGTAGGATGCTCTGAATGTGGATCTTCAAAACTGAGGCCACCAACAGTGGTGACCAATTCTGATGTATTTGGCTCTTGCAAAACATTAATGCTTGGGGGGTTGAGCCAATTAGGGCCTCCATGTATTCTGCCATAGGATCAACAAAAACATGATGTAAATTTTTTTCTTCAAAGCCTCCCATGACTGGTAGGCTATCTACATCCTGGGCAGTTTCAATCATTGCATCTGCAATGTGGCCTATGTAATCACTCTCCTTCTTTTCTTGGTTGGGAGTATTTGGAAGATGAGCATAAACTAGGAATACCTCTTCTTCCTCTGGATCAAGACAAAGATGTCTGTGGGAAAGAAGATCTAGCTCATCTTCACTGCAGCCTGAGCTAGAGGGCTCATTATATTCGCCAGTGCTGTCCTTTAGTAACACATGCTGGTTCTGCTGAAATGGACTAAACTCTGTGAAAAAATTAACATATTCTTGAGCGGGGGCTTCTTTGATTACCTTAATCCTTTCGGAAGAAGGCTGGGGATATTCATTCCGCTCAATATTTTCTTCATCTCTTTCCTCCTTGTACTCTGTGCTGAAGAGTTGCTGGCTTCCGTCCTCTTGGCGAGTATAACTAATGTTCGGGTATAAATCAGAGAGAAGATCCAATGAATCTTCTTCTACTATCATGCTTTCAATGCTTTCTCCATCAGTATCATAGATGGCCTGCATTGGCTCATCATTTTCTTGAAGTTGATGGTCGTGATCTTCCTTCCATGAATCTACTGATGATGGCCCTGCAAGCTCAGTTTCCCTTTGGAAAAAATCATCATCAGACAAATCATCATTACATAAATCATAATTATAAGCAATGTCACCCATCAAATCTTCAGGACTCTCGGCAAGCCTTTCTTCAAAATAGTCTGCAAGTTCATTTTCTGATTCAAACTCTGGTTCATCATATATGCTTGGCATGTGGCTTCTGTCTTGTAGTGATCTGGTTTGTCTTTCTTGAGGACAAGGAGTAGGTCTTTTCCAATCATCATTTCTGGTTTCAGCCTCATATTCTTCCTCTTCTATGTTCAGCAGGGTGTTGGCACTCTCTATCAATCTTTCCAGCTTGTTTTCTAAAGAGATCTGCCTTATTTTCTCTGCTCGATCTTTTTTTGCTGCTTTTAATCTTTCCTCCCTACACTTTATGTTGTATTCGATAGTGATTTCTATATTTTGCATTTCCTTCAAGCTCGAAGGTTCTCTTTCTCTTATATGGAATTCCACCTCGAGGTCAAACGAACTTGGATAGTGCAATAAGGCCCATCCCAAGGGTGGTTTTATGCTAGTAGGTATTGCGTGATATACTTTATTGAACCTGGCTGAAAATTCTTGTATTGTCTCCCCTGGTTTCCTTTTCAAATTTTGATACTTTTCTAGGGTGAGGAGAGCATTCTTAGGGGCTGCCCATTTATCAAGGAAAACTTGAGAAAATTGATGAAAGCTGAAAATGCTTGCCACTGGAAGGCCTTTGAACCAACTCTTAACATTTCCTTGTAATGACAAGGCAAAAATTCTAATGCACACATCATCTTCCTCTATCACATACAAGTCAAGTAAATCCTCGAGGTTTTTCGCATGTTCCTCGGCAGTGGGCCCTTTCCTTTCTCCATCAAAAAAAGGTAGTTGGTTTATAAGTTCTGAAGGAAGGGATCGGAAGATAAGAGGTAAAACCATAGGCTTATATCTTTTTATCACCTTTGTAGGTGTAGGTGGTGTAACAATGGGCTCATGGCTGCTTGAAGCTTATTTAAGAGTGGGAGATATAACATGAGCTTCTTGTTCCACTAGGTTCTTCACAGGAGTATAGGTCTACTCATGGTCTGAAGACTGAGGCTTGAGATCTTTCCCGTACTCAGTGTGGGTCTCATATTTGTACGTTTGATCAGACTTAAAGTAGGACAGAACATAGTGGTAGACAAAAACAATGAATTCTTTAAACCAGATCCAACCCATGTGTTCTACCCTTCTATGAGGCCTGGCCATATTTCAAGTTCTTCCTCCAGTGGAGTCTTTGAGAGTTATGGAGTGTGGAGTCGCCAGGTGGATGATATGAATGTTTAAAGCAGGATGCTATCCACCATCAGCAATTGAATTCTAATCTAAAGGCAAAGTGGCCTCGTCCCCAGTGGAGTCGCCATTATGTTGGGGATGAAAATGGGACACATACCAACATTAGCAGTTATGGACTCTCAGATTTCCCCAACGGAGTTGCCATTATGTTGGGGTTCCCATGTTTTGGCAAGATTGGCAAGACCAAAAGATGAGACAACATCATAACCACTTTGGGGCCCTAGGATCTAGCCTTCCTAGACCCGAAGAGGGATCTCTCCAATGAAACAAAGAATGATATATCTTTGAAAGCTCAAATGAGATGTTAGGCTAATTATGAAGCACAAAGGGGGTTTTAAAATGATTTGGTTGGTTGGTTTCTGGGTTGTTCATGAGATCATAGACTGAGAAGGTAATAGGAGGAAAGGATCAAAATAGCAGGATGTTTCAGAAAAGGAGGATAGGTCAAGAAAATGCCATCCATTGGGCTATGGAGTCATGAAAGGTAATTACATGCAACAAATAGCCAAGGCTTTCATAGGGAAAGTCATCTACACTAAAGGATATTTTTAGATAGATGATGGAATGGAACATTAAGGATTGAAAGTGAAAGAAGGAAAAAAACCCAATTTCTGTCTATAGATTAGGTCAGAGGTCATTTAATTCCAGACCTGCTTGGACATACTCAAAGGCAGCTTTCAAAGGGGGGACAAAGGGGCAGCTTATAGATCAGACTAGAGGTCATTTAACTCTAGGTCGGCTTTAGCATGCTCCAAGGAAAAAGAGAGATAATTTTAACAGAGCCAGGGTCTATAGATCAAAGAAGGACTTTGAATCTCCAATGCTTTGACACCAGCAAGAAACATCCAAGTAGCAAACTCTGAATTCATACTTCAGCTAGCAGCGTATGGAACCGCTACAATGGTTAAATTAGTTGAATTTACTCTTAGATTCACTATCAGCAAAAAACATTAACGACGAGGAGAGCAGATACATAGGGTACCTAACAAGGGTAAATCCTATGCCATATTTCTGATGCAAGCCAGTAGAAAATGAAACAGTATGAAAATGTAATAAACAGTGTTAGAGAAAACATCACCAATAGTAATAGACCAGGATCCAAAGAAATGTGCTTGATTAATTGATGCAAAACTAGTCATATACATTGAGCTCAATGGCTGAATACAATCCAAACTTTCTCCTCCCATCCTACTACATAACAACTACTCTGCTAGTCTCTCCCAAGACTGCTCTAATAGTAAAAAATGAATCCCTATAACAGCAACAGCAAAAACCTAACAACAACCTTTACAATATGTTCTCGGTAATTCTTATAGGAGAAGAGAATAACAATGGTAGGTGATATTCATTAAATGAATCTCATTAAGACAAAGTGGCAGAAGAGTTCGAGCCCACTCTACTTAATGGAAATATGCATTGTTGTAAGTACTTTTGGCATGGTCTGGGAGACTCTGTCAGGCCAAGATTGACCTCTGATGTTCCTTAGGAGTCCTTTCTGGCTGTAAGGAACTCTGTACTAGCCTTTCGGAATAAATGACATGGATGGAAAATCTGCAGGCCTCTCCATACCTCCCTAATTGTTGTCCAGACAGTCTTAAAGAAGCTTCTGTCATTGAAAAACGTTGAAGGGCTCGAGAAGGCATGGAGAATTCTATAGGAAGGTGTCCTTTTGGAGAAACGGTGCTCTGATGACATTAACACAGATATGGCTTGTTGCATGTGCAGTTGGTCTTCAAACTGTGCCTTGATTCCTATGAATCAGGATTAAAGTGTTAAGTATTCCATTACGGGCTTTAATCAACCTTTCAATCTCTGCTGCTGTAACACTGGTCGATGCTGAAATGGCCTCTTTGTGACCCCTGCATAATAAATTAAATCAATTATAAAATCTGTGGAAGGTGGCGGAAGAATACTTTGAAGGCCTATGGAAGTGGTGGTGGAGCAGTGGTGAATGCCATGGATGCAAGGGAAACGGTGGGAACATGACTTGTTAATGAAAACATTATGTGTAATGCTCAAGCGGAATGGTATAAAGTTTTAATGTAAAACATTATAATATGGGCCTTTGAACCGAAATACAAAGGAAATGCGGGCACATCATACGAAACGGGCTTACATGGTAGGACCTGGCAAATGGCAGAGGGTGATTCAATCAGGACCATCAAATAAAAAAGGGAATGGACGGTGGAGACCTTCATTATTGGATCGCAATCAGGGAGCGGAGAGGAGGGGATGCGATGTGACGGGCGCGATGGGAGTAGTGCGATTAGCGCTGGACCATTGGATCAAAGGAGAATCAACGGCTAGGATTTGATTGAAAGATCACAATCGAGTGACACGACAAGATCTATGTGATTACGATGGGGGAAGGGATGCGATTCAGCGCCAACCATCGGATCGCAAAGTTGATCGACGACGGAGATTAAATTGGCGGGGGGGAGAGAAGGCCCAAAGGAGTGGAGCGGGAGAAAACTGGACCGTTGGATCAAAAGGAATGAACGGCCAGGATTGGATCGGAGGATCTCAATCGCAAGGTGCAGAAGGGGGGTGTGCTACGACTGGCGTGATGTGATGGAGCGCCAGCCATCAGATCTGGCAGGAAATCAATGGTTCAACTTTAATCGGAGGGACGGAAGGAGAAGGGCGACGAGCGCACAGCGATCAACGCTGGGCCGTCGGATCCATGGAGATCAACGGCAGAGATCGCGGCAGAGGTCTTATAGACCAAAAACCCATCGCATCAAAAAATTTTAGTTAACAGATAGAAATGCGCTCGCCTGATGGTTGCGATTGTGATAAGCACTTAAGACCTTAGCACCTAGTTCCGGCACCTGGGCATGTGGGGAAGTGGTTAAGGGGCTAGGCCTTAATATAAAGTGAAAAGTGGGTTTTTTCCCCTTTTAATGCATTTTGAGGTTGGGAAAGGGTAACGGTAGGGGGGAAAAGGAGAAATCGGGCCAAACAAGGGGAACTTGTAGGATTTAAAGGGAATTTGGTTATGATTTAGAGGGTAAGAAGGAAATTAGAAGGGGAGAAAAGGGAATGGAAACAAAGGTTTAGAAGGGATGATATAGAGGAAAAAAGGGGGCCCTTGGGCATTTCTTCGCAATCAGAGAGCCTTTATAACTGGACACAGCAGTGGGGATTTATCAAGGACAAGGGCATAAGGAGGCTTCAAGGATGATGTGTTCTCATGTGAAATGCATTCCTTGAAGGCCCAAAAACATTTACTCTGATGTTTGCTTGTCAAAAAATTCATAGGGGTCTAACAGGTTCTACCTTTATGCTCCTGCATCAGAATCCCAAGGTAAAAGAATTCATGACCTCCTGGTCATGTGTCTTCAATGCTTGAATCTTCCAAGATCCCAAAATCTGTTTTGTTGCTCTCTATAAGATGCATTTTCTTCACAATTATTTAGCTGCAATATTCCAGGCTCCCATACTTTGTACTATAGTTCTCCACTGCTTCTACCTTCACTATTCTTCATTTTCCAAACAATTCTAGAGTGGACTGCTTTCTCCATTTTTTTGTAACTCTTCTTAGGTATTTGCATTAACTCCCATAGTTCATCTATGGTTTCTTGCAATTCAATATTCTGCTGTAAAATATTCTTATTTCTAGTCCTATGCCAACACATTCTACTACAATCTATCCCAAATATTGCTGCAAATATTACTCCAGACATTGCTACCACCCAAACTTCCTGAATATCTCTGAAGATATATCCCTCTGCAACATCCCTCTTCTTTTCATTGTTTGAAAATTTAATTTCAAAAGGTAAATTGCCTTCTAATTCTTTGACTATAGTAATATATTTATTCACTCTTTCCTACATACTAGTATTCATCTCTGTTTTGACAATATTTTGAAACGGTCCCATCTTATTGTTTGCATTCTATTTCTCTTGCTCAAATGCTTTCAGCAAGCAACTCAGCCATTCACTAATTACTTGATTCCCTTCAAGTACCTCTTCAGTATGTTGTATTATAGTTTCAACATAACTCGCTTCCTCTTCCTTGACAACACTCCATTGTTGTCCTTATGTTTCTCGACTGGTCCTAATAGTCAATTCAATCTTTTCCAGTTCTAGGACTGCCTTTCCTTTAGCTGGAGACATAACTTCCTCACTTTAATATTTATGAATTTCTTCTTCCTTGTTACTAAGAAAAAACCTTTGTGACACTGCTTCTTCATATTTAATCAGAATAAAATCCCGATTCTCTATTTCTATGACAGTCTTAAATGTCCATCCAACAATCTTCCTTTGGCTATTTAAGCAAGCCAATTCCTCTTTTTCCTCATCAAGAACAAGTTTCATCTCATGAGGTATTACTACTTCATCTCCATTAAAGTTACTCTCTTCATTAAATAAGGAACTTATGAATTCCTTCTGCTGCAACAACTCAACTTGTTCTTCATCAGAAAGACACTCTTCATCATACCTTGCTTGACAATTTTCTTCCTCATTATACTTTGCTATATAAAATTCAGCTTTACTTGAGACAATTCCAAGAGATGGATTATCTTCTACACAACTTGCAAGCACATACAAATTGTTAGAATTAAACTCACAAGACCCAGTCGTCTTATTTGATGACTCAATCACCAAATATTTCTCTTATTGTTCTAAGTCTCTTTCAGGACTCAGAAGGTCTTCACTAGTCTTCTTTTCATCTTTCTCAAGCATAACATATGAATTCTTGGTATCATCTTTTTCCTCTTTCTATTCTTGGCCATCATCATAAGCCAAGTCCTCCTTGTTTTTAGCTTTCACAGTAGGCTAGAAATAATTTCCTTCGCTTAGTTGTGCATGTGTATGTATATGAGACTCAGCTGTCTCATTTTCTTCTTAAACAGAATTCAGATTCTTCCCTCCCCCTTCATCCTTTATGAGAACATTAGCAAATTTTCTTTCTTTACCGATTTCACCTGCAAACATACAACAATCATTTGTTTCAAAACAATAAGGATCCATAGCCTCTCTTGTTTTCTCAAAAATCAGCTCTTTCCATTGGTTCCCATCCTTCCAAGGATCCATGAAACCATCAACTGGTCTCACGTCTTCATCTTCATTACTACTATCACCAAGAATAGAACCTTGCTCAGGTTCACATAAGTAAAAATCTTCCTTAGCACACATCCTATGTTGTAACTCAACTCCTCTGAGCTCTTCTTCTATCTGAATTTTTGTGTCTGATCTCAACCTGCTCTGTAACTAACTCCACTTGACTCTTTTCTTCCGTAGAACCCAATCATACCATTGGTGTTCCATACTCCCTTGTATGAATTATCTCAACCCTTATAGTTGCACTTTTATCTCAGCTAATTCTCTATCCAGTTTATCCTTACTGGATCTTTCATAATCTCCCTTAGAACCTTTACTATGACTATCAGTAGCCATAGTCTTATTTCATTAATGAACTCCTCTTTTTTCATCATGGACTACAAACAATCCATCTCTACAAGTTGAATCCATCAACTTGTCTGTAGATACCACACCAAGCTTTTCCATGCTTAGTCTTTTACGACATATCTACTGACTTCTTTCTTTTGATTGTGACTCCTCCTTGAACCTTTCAAATAACCATCAGAAGTCATCTCTTCTAGGAACTCCATTTCTTCATCACATGTTATGATTACTACATATTCATGCTACCCTCCATCTTCCATGACAATTCCTAATGGGTTTCCTTCATCCTCCATACCTGTAATTTCTTCAATAGACCTCCTGTTAGTATTATTATAATTTTCTTCAAAAAATAATCCATGTTCCAGTTCATATGCAAGAACGTTATTTTCATACTTTTCTTCTCTGAGTAATGCTTCTTCTTCTTCTTGAGCATTCAAAATATGCTCCCTCTTCATCTGTAGCCCATGCCACTTCAATTTCTTCCTCATAACCCATCCACACCTTTGGTCTTCATCACTCCTCTATAGCAACTCCATCAATAGATCAATATGGGTTCTCATCTTAGCTATTTCTCTCTTATATTCCTCATCAGTTATCTAATTCCATATGCCATTGGTCTTGGCATCTTCCTTCTTCACTTTTTGTTTGCATCCTGAACCTCTTCTATGACTTTCAATAGTCATATTCTTGACTTCTTTCACCCTCTATGAGTTGCACTAGCCTCTGTAATAACAGTTCCACCTGCTACAACTTACCTCACTAAACTTCCTATGTGCTTGGTCTTTTGGCAAGTACTGGTATTCAATCTAAAACCCTCCTTGATCACTCCTATATTCTCCTTTTAGGCTCACCCTCACAACTCATCTGCACTTGAGAACACTTTTGTCCTCTTATATTTCAACCTCAGCTGAAATACTAGGTTCTGACCACACTTCTTCTTCCTAGAAACCCTTGCTAGCTTCCTTCATCACTGGCCTTAAAGGCTATAATCTTCTTGCTGAGATGTTTTCACTCCTGTTGCTACCTTATTTTCTGTGCTACTACTACATCCATGGTGATGTAGCTCTTATTATTTTTCATAAGCCTTCAGTCCACAGTCTTACCTCTTAAGGTTCACTCGATTACAATCAAAGAGAAATATTTATCAACTTTTATCAGTTCAAATTCCTTCACACTGCCTCTCATATATTTTTGCTCTTATACCAATTAATGCAACTGTAACTGCAATTTTAACATATAATCATGGACTTGTGGGTTAGGACCCACATAAAATTCTTATAAATAGCAGAATTACATTTCAGATTTAAATAATATACATACGCACACAATTAAAGAGTGCTTCCTTAAACAACCCCAGCAGATTACTTTACACAGACTACACCCAAAACCCAATACAAACATAAACACGTGAGTTTCTTACCTGGAGGGTTCCACAGCACTCTTCCAATCGAAATACATCACAATCGCTTGCCTGCAAACTTAACTCTTTACCAAATACGCTAAACCACAAAATATGTGAAGTGTGCTATTTCACCCTGCTGACACATGTCCTTCCCTCATCGCATCACAATTTTCAAGTCTTATCACATCGCGCTGCAAACAACTTACCTTGCGGACTCATAAATGGTAACCTCTAATTTTTGTAAAATGCGAAAATGCAATTCAGCATCTGCCGTAGATCTGTTGCACGATCCAATGGTCCACATCTTCTCTCCCCATCTCATCGCATCTCATACTGTCTAATTCGCGAAGTCATCACGACCGTCCATCTTTCATCTTTGAATTTGTGATTTAATAGCAGTCATCCACTCAACCTTCTCAACTCTTCTCGCCTCTTTTCCCACTCTAATATTCATCGTCAATCCTTAAATCTTTGACTTTGTGATTGAATCCTCATCGTCAATTCCTCCCTAGGATTTATTGTAAGTATTATATTCTTTGTTCAATTTCTCTTCTTTCAGATGTCGTTGCTCTGCAATACTGCTTCCTCCGTGTTCCTCCTTCTATCTTCTTTAATAATATCTCTCCCAAGATTTACTCAGCCTATAGATGCATGGATCCCTCCTGAGCTTGTTCTTCATCTCTCATCCCTCGGTCTCTGCCATAACTTTGTATACACGAAGTTCACAGGAACTTCATCCTCTTGCTCAATATTTCTATTCATTAACAGAAACAATATATACATATAATACTACGCAGATACAAAAAAAGTGTAATTCTTGAATTCGATAGGGAAATAAGTCTAACGTGTTAGAACAGAGAGCCTGATGAAAATCCAAAACACTTGGAATTATTTTATAAATGAAAATACATAGAACCAAGCCCGGGGATGGATGGTTTTTACATTTGTTAAAACTCTCTGGTCAACCCTCTTTCACACCTATTTCCCTCTCATTCTCTCTTTCTCTCTATGGATGGCAGAAACCCACAATTGTGGATTTGGTTTGGTTTTATCCCTTTCCCAGAATCCCCATATGGATGAGAAACTGTCATTCAGTTTCAAAATAGTTTATTCAACTAAATAATTAACTAATCCTAATTTAACCATTCTTTTATTCTCCAAATTACAATGGTTGTGTTAGCCCAAATTAACTTAACAAAATACTTTAAAAATAAATTCTTCAAATTCTTTGGACTGCTAGTCCTCTTCCCAAACCACAGCATGGGACCATCTTGTCACATTGTTGGCTCTACCTTAATGCTCTAGCATTAGTCATACTTCTTTATACTTGTAGCCATATTTCCATTCAGAGAAAGCGATTAGAGTTACCTCACCTTCTAATTGGGTTATTCTCCCGAAAGGGTTTCCCATAGCATATCTTGTGTGAAATGTGTGTGTGAGATGTTATTTTTCCATTCTCTATTTTTTTCCTAATTTTAATTCACATGTGTATACTATTAATATTAAATCTACAAACCTAGAAAACTAATAAAACTATAATAGTGTAGAACTTCATATTTTAAATAAAATTTTATTAGGTCTGTTATGATGAAATGTGCAGTGGAATATCCACAAAAGTAAATGGATAATACCAAAAATATAATTGACTGAGTCAAATGCCAAACATGACTCAATCAAAATGCACATCAATTAAATTGGAATTCTAAAAACTCCAATCAACTAAATACCAAATCCATACATAACAACACACCGTATCTTGATCCATCCACAGGTATTCTAAGTGCATATCCTCTAAAACTTTGTTACCAAATCAATCTTATTAACATGTTCAACCACATCAATGACAACCAAATTAAGAAATCAAATGTGAACTTTATGGACCAAATCAAACATGTCGATCAAAGTGAAAAAACCTTGGAAAATCATTGGTAAAGCTCGAGGTATTTGATTTTTTTTTTGTTATACGAGTAGAAACTATTTTTGGATAGATAATTGGGGTTGTGTATGCAGGTATATCACTAATAATATGGGCTTGCAACTCTAAGTTTCTTGATTTCTCCTTTCAAACTTGCATATTTCTATTAGTTTAGGAAAAATGCAAAATCTTCAACCCAGATCTAGAACCACAAGTTCATATCTCCTTCAAGTACCATGAAAAGAACCAAAATTCATGTGGACCATGCACACCAACTCTAAAATTGACATCAATTCCATTATAAGACCAATTCCATAGTTGACATCAATGCCAACACTAGGTTGCTGACAAAAGTATGCATCTGTTAATGGGAATTCATTATTTCACTGGTTTATTATCTTCATTGTATGGTTGATCAATCTGGCCTGCTTTGGCATCATAGTAAATTTTGTTCTAAAAGGATCTTATAGATTTTCATTTATGAATGTTACATGTACTATTAACTATCTGATGATTATGTTGTTCAACTAGTTAGCTGACACAACAGTATTTCTTCGGAAAAATTGCACTTAGTGGGTGTGATTCCTCAAAATTTAAGGGGCAAATAATTTTTTCTATAAAAATTTTCTATGTTGATATTTTTCCCTTTATTTTTCCTTTAATAAAGCCACAAGTTTAGAATCTAGCTTGGTTGATGAACCTTTGGTTTTCCTTCTGTATTGATAATGTTTTTTCATTAATAGAAGGAAAACTCAAGCCTCTCCTTAGAATGATTTTCCTCTCCCTGTATCTCTTTTATGTTTAATTTATGTGGTTGGTGATATTAATTCCCTTTTTAGCTTTGTTTTATTATCATTGGTCCATTCTTGACTTTATATGTTTGAATTCTCTAGCCAAAACTTATAGAGATAAGATCATTTCATGTTATTATGTGTCCAGAGCTTCTTTATACCATGCCTTCATTTGTTTGGGTTCTAATTTAAAGGATTATTATGGGATACTTATCTTGGTGGATATTTGGTTTCTCTAGCATTTCTATAATTGTTGAAATATATGTGCTCTAGATTTTTCCTTTATTTCCCTCTCTTTATCCTAATGCAACCTCTTCCTTTATGGTAAGGCTTCCATAAACAACTTCCTTGATTTTTTCCATTTCAATCTTCTCAATCCCATTTCCTTCCTTTCATTATGTTGTCCACTTCAATGGTTTCTAGATTGGTCTAAGATAATTTAGTTTAATTATCCTTGGATATCATATATGTCTTTTATTCTTCCCTTCTTAAAGTTGTTATCAAGCTTTGGTTAATCTATTTTAGGGCTTCCATCTACCCTCTCTAGTTTCTTTTAGTTGGAATTTAAACCATGCCTACAACATGTTGCTCAAGTGGGAGAAGGGGTAGGAATAGCTCAAGCCCCACCCCTCCCCCTTCGCCAAGCCCCCTTTTCTTAGAATGAATTAGTAGTAGAGAAATTTACTTAATTAATATATTACAGAAACACTCCTACTCAAGCTATAAGGGAGTTTGAAAAAAAATAATATGGTGTAAGGATAGATCATCATTTTATTTTAGATGTTAAATTTTAGTACCAAATTAGAAATTGGGTCTTGAATACAGGTAGCATCAGGAAGAGGATAACCTAGTATATGCAAACTATGAAAATACACTAGCAGTTGAAGACCATCATGGGTAGACTCTTGGTTGAGAGATTAGATGGGAAAAAGGAGATTTTTTTCAGTGTGGATGAAGTGAAAATTAAACTCTGGAAGTTAGATAAGAAGGTATTTGTCTTAGCAAAGAAGTTAGCAAATATATACATTATCGATTCTAGGGATGAATAAGTTCACTTCATAATATTTAGAATTGAATTCTCCAACTACTTAGCTTATGCCATCATGTTTGTCATGTCAGTCATTATTTCCAGTTTTCCTATATATTTTGTTATAGGAGGTTTCCTAGAATCAAACACATGACATAGTTGTCATCGTACCAAATATCTATATGGTTTTGTAGTTTTATTCAAATTCTTGACATGGTCTCACAAAATTATATTTTTTTTACTAGTCTAGTTTTCTCAGTGGTAAACCAATGGCTACAACCCAAATATTATATATAAATTTGTACTTGAATTTTATTATGTGAATGTTTCCCACCTTAGAAAAACAAAAACAAAAAAACCACAAAATGAAACAAAACAAAACTTTTTCTTTTAGCTGTATTTTATTATAAATACAAAAGACACAATACCATATAATTTTATGTTGTTTCTCAAATATCTTTAAATCTCTATAAAACAATTTACTTTCGTTATTTCTTATTCAACAACAAAATTACTTTTGTTTGATCCTATTTGACTGTAAAAAATTTAAATATAGTTTTTACATCGATGGGCACGACTCTCTACAACCCAGTGTAAAGGGAGAAAAAAATTAAAATGTGTGTGTGTGTGTGTGTGTGCACGTGCGTAACAACACTTTAAAAAAATAATAATAACATTACTTTATATAGTGAGATAGAGTAATTGAAATTAAAAGACTTTTTAGAATGAGGGATATATGTTATTCCTTCATTAAGTTGAGATTTAATGTCTATAGTATGCTATAAATGTGTAACATAAAGTAATTTTGATCAAATTTGGATCAAGGACCTAAGTGATATCTCAAATTTCAAATTGTTTGAAACTGTGTCTAACCTAAGTGACTGGATAGATCTCTTCTTCTTGATTCCGATGCCGCGAACGGTTTGAAAAATCGACACCGTATGAAGAAGCTATCACATTTTACAAAGTCCAGTAAATTGTAGATTTCGACAGTTGACTAGGGTTGACTGGGCACTTTTATAGTCATCAAAAAAGTATATTCCCCATAATATTCCTTCCGGGCCAGTCGCATGGTGACAAGTGGTAGGGTATTATTGGCATACAAATTTGTGGACCAATCAAAAGGTGCCATGTGGGAAGCCATGTGGCCAGCCATGAGGCCGCCACATGGCCCTTGAACTACCATGTATAATTTTGGTGGATCGAATAGGAGTTGACCCCACGACCTCCTCGCCATCATGCTCGCGCTTTACCATCTCTCCTAAGCTTTGGTTCTTAACCGTATAATGTTGCGGGCTAATCTTATGGTTTAACGGTAAGGCGTTTTGGGGATTGGGACCGCCGGCGGTCCCAACCCACCAGCGGTCCCGTAGATCACAGACACATGGCAAACAACCAATGATTATCACAACGGTCTCCGTTAATTGTCAGCCCAAACTCCGACAGTCTCTCGCAACATCTTTTGTGGTGTTGTCACATGGTACGGTTAACAATCTTGCGCAGCTTTCATTAACCTTCGGCTTATCTTCCCGGGGTCATCAAAATGTTAAATTGAAACCTTATTGCATGGAGGCATTAACATTAAACTCACCGCATGGTTTTCGTTAACCGCTCCTTAAACTGCAGTTTAAATCGGAGTTCCCTGATGGTTGTCGTTTGGAAGTCATGGTTTAGGGTTGGCATGTGGCCACCCCAACCACTGACCTTTAATGCTAACAATTATCCTGCCAAGTAGTATGGAAAAGCACACCTAAAGTGGTGGAGGAGCTAATTTAACTCTAGCTAAACTAAAGTTCTCCACATTTAGTGGAGTTGTTTTAGAGGTTACTGGGCAAAATTGATTATGCTTTATATTGAGCATTACTCAACCACTTTTGGAGTGTGAATTATCAATTTAGACTTTCTTGGACATTATGGAGCCATTGGTGAATTTTTCAAAGCCATCATAGGACTTCTGAGTGTGATTTTTCTTTAGAGAAGTTCTAAGGGTCATTAGGGGCCAGCAGGAGAATGAGGCCTATCCAGAGCAACCAGTAACCATTCTCAGCAAACCAGTAGTCTATTCTGACTATTTTGAACCTTATGAATCCAATGGAAGGATTTTCGGAATATTTTGAATACTTTTGAATTTTGATATGCTTCAGGGAATTTTTCAATGAGCCTAGAGCCACGGGGTGCCACCAGGTGTTAGGGGCATAACCAGAGTAGCCAGAGGCCAATTTTAGCAAGTGAATAGTCTATTCTGACTATTTTGGGCATTCTGAATACAATTTAAGTATTTAAAGATCCATTTGGAGACTTATAGAGCCAAATATTCCACATGTAAGTTTCAGGCAGCCTAGGGCCAATAGGAGTTGGAGGCTTAGATTGGGGAGCGAGAGCTCATTTTGAGAAAATGATCCATCTATTTTGGATGTATGATATATGATGGAGATAGTAGAAATGTTTTTAGGGACAGAAAATTATTTCTTAAGTATTTAGTGCCACAAAGAAGCTCAGGGAAGCTTAAGGGCACCTTCAGTAGAGGTCAAGTCAAAGGAAGCCTAGGTCCATCTTCAGAGGATGGCAGCCATTACAGGGGTATATGGTATTATAAACCCAATCGTATAGTCCAAATAACCATTGGATTTGAGTAATTAACTTGTAAAATAAATTTTCCATCATAATCCCAAGGAGCCAAGTCAATTCAGAAGGGCTCAAGGAGACATAGCCCACGATATTCGGGTGAAATCCTTCATTAAATTTGTTGTTATGTGTTGATGCTTATTTTATTCACTTTATGGTTGTTGTACATTCTTAATATCAGCAAAAATAAATGTTTAATTCCTCACACTTAAAGCATTAAAATAGTTTAAACACATACACCTGAATCAAGAATTCAATTATGCACATTCAAGTATAAGCAAGATCTTAATTTTTTTAACTAAGTGGGAGGTGCTTGCATAGCATAACAAGTAAGCCACCCATTTTAGATTAGGTGGAATCAGAGCACTAGGTTGCTTGCTTAATAGAGCACTAGGTTGCTTTCTTGACAGATCACTAGGTTGTTTGCTTGATAGAGCACTAGGTTTCTTGTTTGACTTGAAAGGTGTTTAACAATGAAAAGAATTTAACTATTTGCAAATTGAATGATGCTTACAAGTTTGAGTTTGATAGAGGAGAATGGGAGATATTTATTGTTAAGTCCAGAAGAGGACAAGAAGGAAGAAAACTAAAAGCATTCTCCTTACCCAAAGGACCTCAAGGCAACCCTTGAAGCACAAGAGGGATTATTTTCAAAAAGGTTGCTTGAAGAAGAGATACAAGCTACAAAAAAGAACTTGAATCTACAGCCATATTGTTAAGAAGCTTTGTCAATTTTTTTTGGAAGCTTTATGAATTATTGTTGAAGTTATTTAATTCATTTACATAATGATGAGAACTTCATTAAGTGAGGTTTCTAAATCCTCCTCTTTTACAAGACTCATTGATGAAGAGATGAAGTGGCACTTCTACATCCTAAAGGATATGGTGCAAAGTTTGTATGAAGATGTAATGGAAAGCACTAGACTTCATGAGAATTTTTTTTCTATGAAGCAAGAGAAAGAAGGACTTCTTCAAAGAATGCATGAGATGGACATGCAGCTCCATCATGCCCAAGAGGCGGTAAATCACTCAAATTTGTCTTCAAATTCGTATTCATATAGATGTGTAGGTTCATTTGAAAAACACACTAGAGTTATAGGGAAAAAATTGATGTTAAAAATGGGCTATAAAGGCAAGGGTCTAGGAAAACATGTACACTACATGATTGAGCCTATTATGGTTGAAGAGATGACTAAGAATTTTGGTCTAGGCTATGTTCAATCTTAGGGCGAAAACTGTAAAGACATGAAGGCACTTGAGGCATTTCCAAAAAGAACTTTTGTTATAGGTTCAAACCCACAAACATGTCAAGTTTGTTTTCAATATGACTTCCATTGTTTGAAGCCTATGTTGCAGCAAGATGTGTGTAGACATGCAGCTTATGGCGAGAAAGAGAGTTCTGACAGCTATCATGACATGAACAATGATGTTAGTCTTAAAAAGAAAGCTATAACCTCTTCAAGTTCATCTTCTCAAGAAGGTTAAAAATATGGATATGCAAGGCAACATTTGAGGTATAATACTTTCCATAGTCAAGTTGATTATGTTTACATTAAGCATGACAAATCTGCATGCATGAATGGAAGAAAGAGTTGTTTTTCGTACTGTGGTTTGTGTAACCATGAAGTTTCAAGATGTTGGAAGAGGATGAAGGAATACAAGAAACATTCAAAGCGAAGGAAATTTGATCAAAAGATTCAAAAGACTTGCACACATTGTTAGAAGAAGGGACATCTTATTTACCAATGTTGGACACTACATCCAACCAATCATTGCAAGAATTTGAAGCAAGAGCATAAAAATACTGGCGAAAATGGAACCAAATATTCCATCATCGATGTGAGTCCAAATGATTTACAAGAATAATGTTTTTTATTAGGAAAAATCGCCATGGAAGTGGCTTAGTAAAAAGTGGTTTGACTTCTTGACCTAGTAAGATATACATTCATTTGTACATATGCAAATTTCAGTCATGTATGCATGTATTTCTGCTTGAAAACTTACATTCTTTTGAGCCACCTTTGATCGATGATCAAGGAAATGATGTTCAACTACCTTCAATTGAAAATTTATTGCTAGAAACTTTTGAATGAGTTCAAGGATGATACAGTCCTTGATAAGAGGACAAGAGCATCCAAGAGGGGAAGTGTTGACTACCTTCGAGTTTGGGGCTCAAAGGCACTAAGCCAAGCAAGGAAAATTGAATGGAGGCTGTAAATGTGAGGGTATTGTACTCTCACCTATTGAACAGGTAATCAGTCTTTTTGGGTCCAAAAGATTCCTAATGGGGAGGAGTGATCAGATTTGGATGGATCTAAGTGATAGCCCAAATTTCAAAGTGTTCAAAGGTGTGTCAAACCTAATCGACTGGATAGATCTTGTCTTCCTGATTGTGGTGGCGCAAATGGTTCTAAAAACCGACACTGTATGAAGAAGTTATCACGTTTTGAAAATTCCAGTAAACTACAAATTTCAATAGTTGACCAGGGTTGACAGGGCATTTGTACAGTCAGTAAAAAATAATATTCCAAGGAATATTCATGGAATATTCTTTGGAATATTCCCTAGAATATTACTTCTGAGCCAGTCACATGGTGACAAGTGGCAGTGTATTATTGGCATACAGATTTGTGGACCAATAAGAAGGTGACACGTGGCCAGCCCTAAGGCTGCCACATGGCCCTTGAACTACCATGTAAAATTTTGGTGGAGTGGATAGGAATTGACCTCGCGACCTCCTCGCTATAATGCCCATGCTTTACCATCTCCCCTAAGCTTTTTTTCTTAACAATATAGTGTTGCGGGTTAATCTTATGTTTTAACGTTTCGGCGTTTTGGGGGTTGCGACCGTCAGCGGTCCCAACCCGCTAGCGGTCCCGTAGATCGTAGTCACATGGAAAACAACCAAAAGTTATCACAATGGTCTCCACTAACCGTCAACCCAGACTCTAACAGTCTCCCGCAATAGCTTTTGTGGTGTTTTCACATGGCACAGTTAACAATCTTGCGCAGTTTTTGTTAATTGTCGGCTTATCCACCTCGGGTCATCGCAATGTTAAGTTGAAACCTTATCACATGGCGGCTGTTAAGATGAATTCTAATCGCAAGTGTACGAAAAAAACTCACTTTAGCTGTGCATAACAAACAACCCTAACATCAAAGATGGCTGCCAATTTCTTTAGATCTACAGTTAGTTGACCAAGATAAATGCCACAAAATCTAGATCTATGTAGTAAAATACATTAAGCAGTAAATAAAAGCAAGAGTTTCTCCATGCATCCAATAGACAAGACAACCATTTTTTTAATTTTTTTTTGTATTTTTGACACCTGGGAAGGGAACATACAAAGACATTACCAGGCCCCCTTAATGGGATGGGTTCTTGTATGTACTCAGCACTTCAAATCTAAGATCTCTCTCTCTTGATGGTGTAGAAAACCTAGACAAAAAATGGAACTCAAAGGGAGCTCAAAAGAAAAATGGTAGCAAAATATGACAATGATGGAGGATCAAAGTTAGACCAAAAGTATAGATCCAGAGTGATCTTTAGGAAACAAAAGGTAGTGAGTGAATGGAAAAACCCTTGTATTTATAACAAAATATTGAGTTAGTCTAGATATTGGTGCATAGTTAAAATATTATTAACCAAATCTAGATCCAACTTTTATGGAATATTATATCATATTTATTGGAGGAAAAAATAATTTGAATTTGGCCAAATCCATTTATTTGTAAATAATAAATAAATAAATGATTTATTTATTATTTTAAGGATGTGGCTGAGTAATATTTAAATAAATAATTATTTATTCAATTATTTATAAATGATTTAGTCAAATTTAACAAGGAATATTATTTAAATAAGGTTTAAATAATTATTCCTAGAAAATAATAAGATAAATAATAATTTATCTAATTAATTTTCCTGTTTTGGGTTAAATATGACCGGGAATGTTAATTAAACTGTTATTTAACTAATTATTCCATGAGTAAAATCAAACAAATGTGGTTTTATTCAATCTTTCCTCATGGGGCTTCCTATTTAGACCATAAACAACTTAATAAATTATGGATTACTAAGTTATTTTTCATAGTGAAAGAAATTTTACTTAGGGTAAAATTGGTCTTACATAGTGTACATTGGTCCATCTAATAGTAACAGGTTAGATGACCAAAAATTGGTGTAACAGATTGTCGCCCAATGTGCGAGCGTTAGGATCTAATCGTATGATCGAAGTACATTGTAAGAACTCAATCACTAGACACTGAAGGGGAAGTCAGAGAGAGAGAAACATAAGGTAGGCCAAAGCGCTAGAGGACAAGACCCTGAGGAGGCGAGACTTACAGGTGCAGCAAGTATCTTTTATGAGTGAGTACCTATGCTACAAGAGGCAGGGGAGGCATACCTATGAACATCAAGACGAAGTACAAATAATAATGCGTCCAGTAAACAAGGGACTGAAGTATATAGTACTGTTGAACCCTTGGTTAAACTGAGAGGGGGGGGTGAATCAGTTTAATGCAGTCATGGTCTTGTAAAACTTTCTTTTACACTAATTTACATCTTCATTTTTTGATCAACTTAATATTCAATGAAACAACAATTTTAATAAGTGAGCAGCAGGTATTAAGCAGATTAGAAACACCATGTCAACACATAAACATCATGCACATAGATAACAGATATAAGTGGAAACTCGTAAGGGAGAAAACCACATCTTATTATTGTTGTGATGCAAAGGCAAGCTCCAACTCACTCTCACCACTGATTTTCTATAGGCTCCAGCCTACAAGAGGCTACTACCTCAATTCTGCAGGCTACAACTTGGAAGGAAGCTCCAACTCCCATCTATTTTCTGCAAGCTACAACCTACTGGAGGCTCCTAGCTCAACCAGCTACAACTAGACTTCTATCAAGCTACAACTTGACATGGAAGCACCAACTTCCTCACTGTACAATAAAATCATATGCTGATTTACCTGGATATCAACTCTGTTTTCCTCCTTTTTTACTGCTGTCATTCTAGCCTTCAAATTTTCTTTATATCATCTCTGGATCTTCACAACTCCTCTCTCTGCTCCTTCTTCTTCTTCTAATGTCTCACCCATTTCTTCATTCTCTCAACCTCTTTATGAATATGCTGGTAAAATTATTTATAGGGATCACCTCATAATTTTTTACATTCCACAGGGAATTCGAAATGAACAGGTATGACTCTTTGCCTTCCCCCTTCTCATTTTCTTGTCTAGCACTTTCAGAATAATATAATAGAATATATTACAGTGGAGTTTTTCCTTGCCTATGGAGACTTTCCTTTGCATCACACAAAATAAAAATAATTAAATCATTTACATTTACAAATACAATAATACATTTTACTCAACCCTTTCAACTCTTGGTTCACCATACTCTTGTATTTTCTATTGGTGTCCCTGTCTTTTCTGTTTCTGCTGTTATAGTCTAGCTCTGCTGTATAACTGCTCATTTTTTCCTAACTTGACCCATTCTATTTCTCATGCCCACAGCGTTCAACCTTCACCGTTCTTATAAACATTCGATTTTGCCCCCTTTTTTTGTGTCAGGTCCTTACTCGAGCCTTTCTACATGCATTCATACTTTCTTTTTGTTTTGCGTTGTAATGCTCCTTTTGCTCTTTGAAACGATTTATAAAAGAAAATCCACATACTGCCGGACTTGAAATGCTTTAGGCTTCGACTTTGTTCTTTATTGTGTTTGCTCCTTTTATCGCACTTCGGCGGTTCAGATATCCCATGTGCCTTTGTCCCTCTAATCTCTCGATATGAGATGTGTGATATTGCGTTGTGCCGCCATGTGTCCCTTCGCATCAGCACATCGCATCGCTTCTATCCATCGCATCGCAACTTTTCCTTTTACGATCTTCACCCCTCTGATCTTGCGATTTTCAATATGTGGGCCAGATCTACGTCATCTCCATGTCATCGTGCCATGCCACCTTGCCATGTCATCGTATCACACTTCGAATTTTTTGTGACCACTGTGTTTGTGAAATTTTCCTCCTGCCCCGATTGCGATATGCGATCGCATCGCATCACATCTATCGATTGCATCGCATTCCTTTAATTTCATCCGTTTGTTTACGCCGGTCCCACACATTTGATCATTCCTATCTTTATATATTGTTTTCTTTAAAACAAATCATGTCGAAAAAATGTATTGGCCCCACAATATGTATGGCACCGGATCTCAAAAGGTGCTCGAATTATTAAATTAGATTCATGGTACTGCAGAGGCACTCCTCGGTATGGAAATATCATCGGCCTTGTGCTGCCGCAGTTAATGACAGCCGTCGATCTATGGTCAATGCTTGATGGGCGGGTCAACTGTAGAGGCACCCCCTTGGGTTAATCATCGAACTGTTTGTGCCCCCGCAGTACTGTTGATCCCAGGTCAACGTTAACCATACTCATATGATGTGCGTGAGGTTTAGCCTTTGCTGCTGCCTTCACTGGTCCCACAACTTTTAAACCCCCACGCAGCTTTTAATGCGAACTCTGTCGGATCTTCCACAGATCTAATTAGACAACAATCATGTTCACTCGAGCCCAGAACTTTATCACCCAAAAGTAATGCGAAATGGGTGGTATTGTGCTCGTGACGTGTCACAATATCATTTGATCACGTTCGAAATGGGAAAAAACGCTCACAACTCAAAGGTTGTGTGACAACAGTGTCTGGTTTCCTTCAAAACCACTTAACCTGCAAACTTTGTTTAAATTTCGTTTGAAGCCGAATTTCCGCCAGATTTCAGTTTTAACTTCAATTTCTCTAGAACCTTCCTTCTCCATATTTACACAAAGGCTAATACAGATTCAAATCCTCCTCCACTCCATTGTATAGAAGTTAATTCTACACACTTCACAATCTACATAGAAAGACCATAAATTCAATGAATTCGAAGAGATGAACCCTTCGGGAAATTTGCCAAGTAAATACAAATACACAAAATTCTGCAATTTATAAAATAGAGGCCAAAATCCTCACAATATTTTCTTCTATGGTTTAACCTCTATATTCAATTTCTGTGGTTCTTATCCATCATTTTCCATTACAGTAAAACCCCAAATGGGCAGCCTCAACCCACTGATACATTAAACCCTGTGTGACATCTCTGCAACAATTCCGTCTGAATCTGATCTGCTCCCTTGTCTTGGTGCTGCTCCTTTGTGATCCTTTGCCATCAATGACAATATTTCCAACAGTCTCCCCCTTTGGCATTGATGGCAATACTCCAATGCTTCCTCCAGGACTTCCTCTGTTTGCCTTTTATAAGACCCTTTCTTCTTTTGCTTGCTTTTCCTCCCCCTTTAACATCAATGGCAAAGGTTTGCACTTTTCTAGTGTGGGTTCTATCTTTTCATAATAATCTGATCTTAATGACCTATTCCATGCACTACTGCATTTCTCTAGCTCTTTTGTGACAAATTTTATTGACTGCTCTCCCCTTGGAATGGTGCTTTCTTATCTGATATTGACTATCACTTGTCTTTTGTACTGATCTTGCTTCTTGTATGCAATCCCCTTTTTTTGTTGATTTTTGATTTCTGATCATGTTATAGAGTAACATCTACAGACACTACCCCTAGTTTGTCTCTTAGATATTTGAATGGTTCTTTAGCAAGAGGTTTTGTGAATATGTCTATTGTTTGTTCCTTAGTTGGTAAATATTCTAACTTCACTAATTTTTGTGCTACTTTTTCTTTGAGGAAGTGGTACTTTATTGGGATGTGCTTTGTTTTTGAATGAAGTACAGGATTTTTTGATATACTTATTGCACTTGTATTGTCACATTTGATAGAAATAGGTTCATCAATTCTTACCTTCATGTCTTGGAGAGTTTATTTCATCCACATTACTTGTGTGCAACATGCAGCTGCTGCTATGTATTCTTCTTCTGCTGTAGATAGAGAGATAGAAGTTTTCTTCTTGCTTAGCCATGGCACCAAACTTTTTCCCAAATAAAATGCACATCCACTTGTGCTTTTCTTATCATCCACACAGCTGGCCCATTCTGCATCTGTGTATGCTGTCAATGTGAAGCTTTTTCCTTTTGGATACCATAGGTGTTACACCATTTTTTGGTCATCTAACCTATTATCATTAGATGGACCCAAGTACACCATGTAAGACCAATTTACCCTAAGTAAAATTTCTTTCACTATGTAAAATAACTTAATAAAACACATTTATTAAGTTGTTTATGGTCTAGATAGGAAACCCCAAAAGGAAATATTAAACAAATCTATATTTGTTTGATTTTCCTCATGGAATAATTAATTAAACAATAATTTAATTATTATTCCAAGTCATATTTAACCCAAAACAAGAAAATCAATTAGATAAATCCCTATTTACCTTATTATTACAGATCATTTGTTTCTAAATGTATTTAAATAAATATTACTATTAATACTCAATTTAATCAATTAAATATTAAATAATTAATTATTCATTATCAATCAACAACAAAATGAAATAAATAATCATTTATTTATTTATTATTTTAAATAAAAGTTTGACTAGTCAAGTACATTCCCTCAACTAAATATAATAAATAGCTACATAAGTTGAGTCTGATTTGATTTATCTTATTTTAATCAACATAAAGAATCTGAATGAACACAATCTGCATTGTATAAATGAAGGGACATGCAGGATTCTTTTTTCTTCACCTATTTGGCTATTGATCCTGGATCTACTCTTGGTCTGACTTTGGTGACCATTATCATTGTCATTCCTTCTTCTTTGTGGCTCTTTGATTCCCTATTTTATACGTTTTACACACCAACGAGAAATTCTAGATCTAAAGTGCTGAGGACTTTCAAGAACCCATCCCATTGAGGAGAATTCGAAATACCTTTCTTTTTTTCCTCCCAGGTGCCCTTAATATAAAAATTCTTTCAAAAATATTGTTCTTGTCTTGTCTATTGGATGCATGGAGAAAAATATTACTTTTACTGCTTAATGTCTTTTTATGCATAGATCTAGATTTGTGCATTATTTATCTTGATAAACTAACTGTAGATTTGAAGATATTGGCAGCCATATTTGATGTTAGGGATATTTGTTATGTGTAGCTAAAGTGGTCTTTTTTCGTACACTTCGACAAAAGATAAATACTAACAATTGGCGACTCCACACGGGTTTTCAATTATGACCGCTGTCGTTTTTCATATTCCTACATATCTAGCTGCTTTAGATCCTAGGGTTTCTTTTCATATTTTTGTTTTTTCTATTTTTATGTCGTTTTTTACCTATAAAACCCTCAAACATTAAAATTTCTAACTTTCGTGTGTAACAGACATCAGCCGCAACTGAGAAGACAACTTTTTCTGAAATCTGCCGCCGAGACACCCAGAGCTGCAGGTCACACTTTTCGGCCCAGAACCTGCAACCTAAACTGCAGGATGCACTTTTTAGCCTAGAATCTGCGACCTGGACAGAAAATAGGTCAGAACCTATGACCTACACTTTTTTTTGCAATTTTCCAGCAATTTTTTTGGGTTTGTCTGAAGCTTCTGTTAGGGTTTTCCAGCCTCTGTCTCAGCTCGTTTAGACCTATTTCTGATCTGTTTTACTCAACTAAGTGGGAATATAGCCCCTTACGGCTTTAGTACCCTCCATTTTTTTTGGAAGAGTTTTAGCTATTTCAACCGTCTGAATTTTTAGAGTTTTAGCCTTTGTCTTTTCAGATCTGATCCCTCACTTTCAGATCCCTTTTAGATCAGCTCTTCTCCCTTTCAAATCACCTCATATAGCTTTGTTTGGGTTTGCCTATAGGGTCACCTCCTTGTCCCTTCTACCTTTAGCTGATTTCCTCCTTTGTTACAGCAACCTTGCCTCTGCCTCTTTGCTGTTTTCTGCACCTCTTTTCAGCAAATTTCTCCTTTAGATCCTTGTCCCTCCTGACCTTAGATCTATTGACCCCATTTTAGTGTGTTTTGACTAGATTTTTTTCCCTCTTTTAGACAATTTTTGAGAGACCCACCTTCCTGGGTTAGATCGATGCATTGTTAGCTGTTAATTTTCTGTTATTTCAGCATTATATACTATTCTCTGCAGATTTATTTTCAGTTACGCAATACACTTTTTTCTTTTACTCTCAAAACGTCTAGGTTTAAAAAATAAAATTAACACACGCCACACACAGACCCTAAGTGAAGAAGAGCCTGGTTAACACCGCCAGGAAAAGACTTTAAAATCAATTGACACTACACCTTTCTTCCCTTGTATTGACATTGTAATCACTTGATTCTGCACCTCCCTACCTTTGTTGGTCATTCTTCTTCCCTTTTTGCCGCCATCATCGTGCCCCCAAGGCGTATATCTGAGATACTTCTTGGCCTTCACCCTCAGTTTCTAGTTGGTCGACTTTCTCCTTCTCGTCATCGTCGAGTTAGTCCTCCCCCGAGTCTGCACTCTAACTCCTCTGCTGATTCCTTGGGTTCTCCCCCTAGTTCTGGTTCTCCCCCTGTGACCTTCACCATGTCTGGTCCAGGGCCTAACGCTAGCGGCAACCTCGACCCTAATGTTGGGAATGTTACTAGCAGAACCACCACAAGACCATCTTCGACTACCCCTTTGCTCCCCTATATGGCAGGTCTCAATCTCCCCGATTTTAATCAGTTGATCAATGATCCTATTAGCCACAATGTTAGTTGGCCTGCTATGCCAACCAAGCTCCCCTCTGACATTCCCAAGTTCGAAGGCCTTTCTGGAGAAAATCCCTCCAACCATATCTGATATTTTCACATGTGTTTTTCATCCAATTCCATTACTGATGATTCCATCCGTCTTAGATTGTTCCAATGCACACTTACATGTGAAGCTTCTAAGTGGTATGTTGATCAGACCGCCTCTTCCCATACCACCTTCGCGACCATTTCCCAAGCCTTCTTATCTTATTTCTAGCTCCCTCTCTGATACAACACTAGTACCGAACTCTTGACTTCTTTCCATCAATCCTCTGTGACCCGCCTTTCCGCTCATGTCCAGGAATGGCGGAGAAGAAGGAGCTTATGTCAGGCTCCTACCTTTTAAGAACGGGTTTACATGGATTGGTTCCTTATATCTCTCTTACCTGCCATCGGCAAAGATGTCGCATCCCAGTTCCCTCAAAACGAAGAATCCACCCTCCAAATAGCCTTGAAATATGACCTCGTCTATGCTCAGTTTGGTTATGTTTATACCGTCATTCCTGACCTCCCCAGACCCGGTGGCACTAACGCCCCGGGGGCATCTCACTCTACCAATGGTATCATTGGAGCTCTTTCACATGCATACACTCAACCTTTTATGGGCTATGGTTTCTCTCCGGGAGGGGCCAGCACCTCCAGCACTTCCCCCCCCCAGGTAGCATGTATCCAGGATACGGCATGCCTCCTCCTTTCGCCCAACCTCCTTCTTACTTCAATGTTTCCCAACCTAACCATTATCCTTATCCACAGCCTAGTTCCCCATCTCCTCTAGCATTTTCACCTCCACCTCCCTTGCCTTCTCAACCCCATCTACAACAACTACCACCCCACCTCGCCCCCCTCCCCCTGAGGCAAGTATTTTCACAGCAGGGCACGACTAATCCTCCTTCTTCTCAAAGAAAGCAGAAAGGAAATCAAAATCAATCTTCCCTTGGTAATCGTGGATCCAATCCTTCAGGTATTCACTCTAACACTGCTAACCAGCAACAGGGCACTCAGCCCAAGTTGGATAGGCCTCTTCGTACCAATAAGCCTTGTTCGTGTTGTGGTGTTTATGGTCATTACACTCACGATTGTCCCCTATTGCCACAGATGGAGAAGATGTGGGAGTCTTAGGCTACATTGCGAGGACAACACGCCTCCCCTATTGTTCCCCCCAATACAACTACTTCTCAACCGACTGTGTTTATTGATCCTTTCCCTCAGCAAGGATTTGTTGCTACCCAACCCCCTCACGTACCGGTAACCAATCAACCTTCCCCTTCTGGTTTCTTTGATTACCAGATTCTCATGATGAACTATTACCAACCTCTAACCGTCGACCTTAACCTTCAAACTCAGTCTCGTTAGTATCCCAAGCCTCCCACTCTGTCTGTCCCCGAATCACCTTCTTCAGGTCCTACAGAGCCTCTTTTGACACCAAATGGTCCTTTACAGATCCCTCAGCCCAAATTTGAGTTTCATACCAAGGTACCTAATGGCCCATTACGCCGAAATGCTACTTTTGGTCGAGCTGTTCATTTGTATAGCATAGTGGATGATTTGGCGCAGTCTCCTGCTGCCATTTCAACACTGGAACTCCTCCAGTCGTGTCCTTCTTAACGGAAGGCTCTACTATCATCCATGGGTGCTATAGATCCTGCTGATGACCAATTGATTGTTTTTTACACCCGTCAATCAGACCATCCTCCCCTTCCTGCTTCTGTTGCTTTCTAAATCCCAATAAAAATCCGAAACGTTAACGTGTCTCGGTGTATTATTGATGAGGGGGCATCTACCTATGTGATGTCTACTTCGGTTTGGAAACAACTTGGATCTCTTGAGTTGGCCCCTTCCACAATCACCCTTCATGCGTGTAATGGCCACGCCTCCCATCCCATTGGCCTCTTCCGTAATTGTCCTATCACTCTTGTGGGCAAGGCTATTTGCATTGATGTTGAATTCATCGATGCCCCTCTTGATTATAACATTATTTTGGGGCGTAGCTACACCTATGCCATGTCTGTTGTCCCATCCGCAGTCCACTGCAAGATTTTTTTCCCTCATAATGGAAAGATAGTCACCATTGACCAATTGACATATCATGAGCCAAAATCGCAGACCTCCCCTGAGTCGACCATCTCTTCTGTAGCCAATAAGCAAACCGTCGATTCTTTGACCAGCGTCACCCCCGACATCTACAAAGACTCCTCCTTGCTTGGAACCTTCCCTGGTCTTCCTCCTCCTCCTGTCTCTGACCCCAGCTTAGCGAATGTCTACATGATGCAATCATCTTGGGCTGACCTTAAGCGGCCTGCTCGGCTAGTCAGCAACCTCAACCGCGCCTGCCACAACCTGCTCCTAGCCCTTCGCCTCAGCCAGCTGGACCCCTTCCTTCTGGACCTTCTCATCCAGCTGGTACCCATGAGACTCTCTACCCTCCTAGGTCAATTTCCCCAGGTCTCAACCATCTTGGATCCGTCCCTCGTAGCCATTACCCCACTGGCCAGATACCTTTCCTTGCTCCCCCTCCCAAAGTCTATTCAGTCCCCATCATGGCCACCCTTTCCCTCCCCAGTTTGACCCTAGGAATTCCCATCTGGTATCTTGACCCTCCAGCCGCTACCCCACCAGGTCACCCCAAACTGTACCTTACTTTGACATCAGTTCAACTGGTTCCTCTAGCTTCTTCCATCACTAATGTGCCACCCACACCACAATAGGATCCTTCTCCTGTTATGCAAGCTCTGGGAAAGAAAGGCAAAGCTTTCTAGGGGGCATCCAAAGACAAGGCCACCTCGACTGACCCTACCCCTCCTCCACCCACCAAACCTTGTGCCTTGTGTGATGGTGTAAGTCATGCCACCCATACTTATCCCGAGTTGCCTCGTATTAAACCCATGGTTAAAGTCGTGTTCCTTGAGTCTACGGTCCCTGAACCCTCTGTTGCTTCCTCGTCCGTAGCGAAGAACCCAAAGACTCTTCGCACCAACAAACCCTATTCTCTGTGTGGTGTCCATGGCCATTATTCCCACCATTTTCCTCACCTAATTCATTACCGAGCCTCTTTAGAGGTCATCCGCGAGTATGAGGTTGAACAAAATCAATCCGCCTCTCCCATCCTCGCGCAGTATGTGTCAGGTCATCTCGAGGATCCCCCTACTACCATTGACATTCCCCCCCCCTGATGTTGAGATGATGGAACCTGCCACCCCTATCCTCTACCTATCATCATCCATGTGACCCTTGGAGTACATTCCCTCTGAATTCCCTCCTTCTGCTTTGCTTGATCTCCCTTCAATGACATTCTTGGGCTCCACATCATTTGACCATATTTTTACCTGTTCTTCTATCATCCCCCGTAACGATTCGTAAGTTCACCTCTCCTCCCATGTTGATGATTTAGGTAGATTTTCAGCATCATGTGGTTTCCCTGACCTTTTCTTTCCCACCCATAACCAGGATGATACCATTCGTATCTACGATGTTCTCCGCAGCATGAGCACCAGCTATCCCTCCCGTAGCCCTCATACATCACCCTCTAGTTGGTTTCTGAGTCATAACCATCCTATCCAGACTACTCCCTCCCGTAGTTGTCATTTGATGTCTACTCTGCACTCACGCTGCCATCATTGTTCTTCCACCACCCATTTATTGTCTTCTGACACTCTTCCACAAGACCTCCCGTCCACACCCTATATCAACTACGTCGATGGTGCAAGTCGTTATTACCGAAATATAGCCTTGATAGCTTGGTCCATCTTTACCCCCTTGCATACCATTGTTCTCTCTAATGGGATCTGCCACCAATAATCAAGCCGAATATGATGCAGTGCGTGGTCTTTTAGTCGATGCCCTCTCTCATCACATCCTCCATCTGCATGTCCATTTAGATTCCCTGCTTCTTGTCATGCAAATTAATGGTGTCTATCGTGTGCATAATCCTATTCTTTTTAGATGATATTTACGAGTGAAACGTTTGAGACATGAATTTAGAGTCATTACTTTCATTCATGTACCTAGAGAACAAAATCACTACATAGATAGCATTGCAAACCATTTGATAGATTGGAATTTATCACACACATTTCCCACAAGACAACAAAATTCAAAATCATCAAACCGATGCATATCCATAATATGTGTTGTACAACATGTTTTTAGATTCCATCTACTCTGATACATATGACATGCCCATAGCATGTTACAAAAAACAAAACTCAAAACTGGGGGGCACCATTTGCCCCTACATACACACTAGGGGGCACCACCTACCCCATGCCTAATCACTATCTGGAGGATCCTGAGCCAATGGCTCTGCTCTCGCAGCTCCTAGATCACGCACAGTCTGACCGGCCATCACCATGCGCCACATGACACCTCGCCATTTTGAGGGCAGCCCAATACATAGCTCTATGTACTAGTCGTCTAAGTCTTGCCAACCTCACTCTGAAACACCGGTCAGTAGCCCCTCACATATACGACGGATGTCCTCAAGGAGGGTGGTCATATCCTCATTCTATGCCATTCTCGATCCACTAGCACCTGTAGTTCCTGATACTGCAGGTCATCCCATATATCTGGCCAGTTTTACCAGAGCTATATCTGCCTACCAAAAGTGTAAGAATTAGTACCATATATAATATTCACAAACTTTAACATGCACATAAAAAATTAGTCACTTTTCACTTACCATTAGGCCCCCATACTCGACCAGGTGGAAGTGGCAAGTCTGGATCTCCACAATAACTCATCCCACTATAGGGATAGTTGTCTACGTACAATGACATCTGATCCCAATGGGCAAAGAACTCTGGTCGCAACACCCGTCTGACCGCCCCTCCTCCTCCTCTACATAGTAGTCGCCCCCACTGGTGCATCCTGGGTTCTCTCAGACCCCCATCTGGTAGTTGTACATGAGGTCACAAGGTCGGGATATTTTCAGAAAATAAGGAGCACAATAAGGTCCCATACGTGCAATCATGGTTCACTTGCCACTTGCAAAGCGACAACTGTCGTTTCAATGACACCAACATCATCTGGGCCCACCCATAGTAAGTCCCACTCAACACTTTTTCCAAAATCATCATCTACCCTCCAGTGATGTGATGGAGCACCTGGCTGCCCAGGATCCGCAACACTGTTGTCGCTACTGCATGGGTCTCTAACCTGTCTAGATCCCCAATCGATATCCGAGTCCCTTTGACTTGGAGGCCTGGTCGGCAATGTCGCTCTACAAACTCCATGATGTTACGCCCCCGTGGTAACACTGGCTGTGTATTTCCCACCATCCCTAATGGTGGGAGACCAGTCAGGAAATACAGATCCTGGACTGTCAACTCGATCCTGTGCCCCTACACTATAAATACCTCATGATCTGGATCCCAATAACTGACAATCCGTGCCAACAAGGGCTCCCCAGCTCTCATCAGAGGGTTCTCCATAAATTTCAGAACCCCAAACCTCGCCAGTGCACGACGGATACCCTGATCTGCTTGGATCTCTGACTGTAATGTACCCAGGTCTCTCTCTCTCCAGTTTATCCGTATATCTGCCATATCTACACAAAAACATCATCTTTGTCAGTATACAGATAGGAAAAATTGTATCCCATTACAAAAAACCCAACTCTCATCCCACAACAGCACTGAAATCACCTCCATCTGACAGGTCGCACTTTTTGACCAAATCCTGGGATAGGTCGCACTTTTTAGGCCAAAACCTGCTTCCCAGGTCGTAGTTTTTTGCCCAAATAGTGTGACTCAGCAGTGAATATGAGGGAGGGGTTGTTCCTGAGATTTAGGACCCTAATATGAAATTTCAATCCATCAAAAAGAAAGAGTAGGATTAGGCCTCTTACCTGCAACTAACGGATCTCGATTCCAATGGTTGATTTGTCCGCTACGATCGCCACAAGATTTAGGGCCTTCTCTCCTCTCTACATTCACCACAGCTACACAAGAAAATGAATGCATTTGGAGGGAAACTACCTTATTAGAAGAGAAGCCCCTGATTTTTATTTTGCCCACTATGACCAAACCATAGCTTCATTTGACACACTGTCTGCACCGTTGGAAAGCTCTCACCAAGCACTCAAATGGGTATCTATTAGTTTTTCTTGATTCGATACTTCACCAGGACACATTTTGTCCATGAAGGGTCTGTTCACCTCTCCTCTAAATTGAATTTCCTCACTTACAACACTTGTACTTGGGGCACCACTTTGCTTCCTTACTTGCCCTTGTTCGTGTTGATTTTCGTCATGAGATACCCCCTTGTACTCATGTTTTTATGGTCCCCCATTTGGACCTTTACTGTGTGGCAGCACCATCGAGTCACCCTTTTTTAGAGCATCCGAGTTGAGTTATCATCACATTCATGGAGTCTATCCCAAGTCCTTTTGTATCCCATCATAGTCCTCCATTCTTTACTACTTGGTCCCTCTCTCGTGTCGCACATTATGGCCTTCAGCCCCACTGTCCCCTATCCCTCACGATATCGTATCATTCGCTACCAAGTCATCCATGCCCTTTATGCTCTAACAAGGGAAGTCATCCATTCGCTACTCAGTATCCCCCACTTCATCATCATCATTAGTGTCAGTCTGCCAGTTGCTCTACTATTTTCTCCCGTGCCTTAGTTGCAGATCCCTTATTTCCTCACCTATGGCAGACCTCCTTCTGTCGACATCATCTCATTCATTTCAGAAGACAAGTCTAGAGGGCGGTGTACCTTGGTTCCAGCTTCCACACTTGTTCGGTGCCTCAGATCAGGCAAAGGGGATTTCTCATTACCCTTTGACTTGATTGTTTCTCAGCTCTAGCTCCTTTTAGCATGATCGAGATCTGTATACTTGATGGTCTATTGATGCAGCAACAAATATTGGTGATTCCTAGGTGTGTGTGAGATGTCTCAACCCTCATGAGGGGGTGGCCCTACAAGTAGCCCCCCACATGCCTGGACGACCCCTTCATTACAGCCTTTGATGCAGCTCCATATATTTGATGAAGTCAGCCTTAGCCACTTGCAACGCCTCTTTGATTTGCATGTATCAGTCATATTTTGCGATCCCTTCCCCGTTTATAGGGGGCATTTGGGTTGTATTTGTATCTCATGTACTCAGATATTATTGTATAATTCCTGGTTGTTATCCCAGGCATAGCATGTATGTGGGATTCATCATTCTATCTTTAATATGGCTCATTTTTATGCCAGCATGTACTTTACATTTCGGTCCCTTGTTTACTGGATGCACTATTCTTTTGTACTTTGTCTTGGCGGGCATAGGTATGCCTCCCCTGCCGCCTCTAGCACAGGTACCCTCTCATAAAACGAGACTTGTTGCACCTATAAGTCTCATCTCCTAAGAGTCTAGTTCTTTATCACATTAGACTACCTTACATTTCTCTCTCTGACTTCCCTTTTGATGCTTGGTGATTGAGTTCTTACAACGTACTTTGGTCATACGATTTGCTCCTAACACTTGCACGCTAGGGGGAAATCTGTTACACCATTTTTTGGTCATCTAACCTATTATTATTAGATGGACCCAAGTACACCATGTAAGACCAATTTTACCCTAAGTAAAATTGCTTTCACTATGTAAAATAACTTAATAAAACACATTTATTAAGTTGTTTATGGTCTAAACAGGAAACCCCAAAAGGAAATATTAAAAAAATCTATATTTGTTTGATTTTCCTCATGGAATAATTAATTAAACAATAATTTAATTATTATTCCAAGTCATATTTAACCCAAAACAAGAAAATCAATTAGATAAATCCCTATTTACCTTATTATTTTCTAGGAATAATTATTTAAATCTTATTTAAATAATATTCCTTGTTAAATATGACTAAATCATTTATAAATAATTAAATAAATCATTATTTATTTAATTATCATTCAACAAATTCCTTAAAATAATAAATAAATCATTTATTTATTTATTATTTACAAATAAAGGGATTTGATCCAAGTCAAATACCTTTTCCCTCCAACAAATATAATAAAATATTCCATAAAAGGTGGATCTAGATTTGGTTAATATTATTTTAATCATGCACCAAGATCTAGAATGACCCAATATTTTGTTATATATAGAAGGGTTTTCCCATTCATTTGTCACCTTTTTTTTACTATTAGATCACTCTGGATCTATGCTCTTAGTCTGACTTTGAGCCATTATCATTGTCAAATTTTCCATTACTTCACTTTGTGAGCTCCCTTTGAGTTCTATGTTTTTCTGGGTTTTATACACCAACAAGAGAGAGAAATTCTAGATCTGAAGTGTTGAGGACTTTCAAGAACCCATCCCATTGAGGAGAATTGGAAACAGCCTTCTTGTTTTCATCCCAGGTGCCCTTAATACAAAAATTATTTCAAAAATATTGTTCTTGTCTTGTCTATTGGATGCATGGAGAAAAATATTATTTTTACTACTTAATGTCTTTATATGCATAGATCTCGATTTGTGCAGCATTTATCTTGATCAACTAACTGTAGATTTGAATATATTGGCAACCATATTTGATGTTAGGGCTATTTTTTATGCGTAGCTAAAGTGGTATTTTTTCGTACACTTTGACAAAAGATTCATACTAACAATAGGCCATAATGTGAAGTACCTTGTAGATATCTAAATATTCTCTTGATTGCAAGTAAATGGTTTTGTTTTGGTGTTGCTTGATATCTTGCTACAAGTCCTACTGCCAACATAATGTCTGGTCTAGAGGCAGTTAGGTATAGCAGACTTCCTATCATGGATCTGTAAAGTTTTTGATCTACATCTGTTGATCCATCATTAGCACATAGTTTGCATCCAGTGATCATGGGAGTTGACACAGGTTTGCAGTCTTCCATTTGAAACCTTTTCAACATTTCTCTTAAGTATTTTTCTTGTGAAATGAATATTCTTGTGTTCTTTTGTTGAATTTGAAGTCCTAAATAGAAGGTAAGCTCTCCAATCATTGACATCTCAAGCTCTAATTTCATTTCTTTAGAAAATCCTTTTGCTAATTCATCTTTGTTGCTTCCAAACATGATGTCATATACATACACTACTACAATTAAGAGTTCATTTCCATTAGGCTTTATGTACAAATTTCTGTCTACTTCTCCTTTCTTGAACCCTTGTTTTTGAAAGTATTTCTCCAGCCTTGAATACCATGCTCGAGGAGCTTGTTTCAGACCATATAAGGCTTTCTTTAATCTGCACACATAGTCATATTTATCTGTTAATGAGAATCCTTCAGGTTGTTCCATGTAGACTGCTTCCTCTAGATCTCCATTCAAGAAGGCAAATTTCTCATCCATTTGATATACCTTGAAATCATGATAGCATGCAAAGGCCAAAAACATTATGATTGCTTCCATTCTGGCTACAGGGGCAAAGGTTTAATCATAATCAAGACCTTCAATTTTTGAATATCCTTTGCATACAAGTCTGGCTTTATTTCTGATTACCTGCCCTTTTTCATTCATCTTATTCTTGAATATCCATTTTGTGCCAATGACATTTTTCCCAGTGGGTCTTGGAATTAATTCCCAAGTATTGTTCTTCTCAATTTGGTCCAGTTCTTCATTCATAGCATTTACCCAGTTTTTGTCTTTGTTGGCTTCTTCGAACTTCTTTGGCTCTATTTGAGATAGCATGGCTAGGTATACTTCTTTTGTCTGTTCAGCAAGTTGTCTTCTTGTCTGGACTCCCACACTCTTGTCCCCAATGATTTGATCTTCTGGATGATTCTTTTGAGTGTGTCTTGAGGGACCTTTTGAGTTTAATTCAGTATCTTCTGTTGTCTTGCTCAGTTCATCATTATCTTGGTTCTCTTCTTCATGATCATCTAGAGGATTGCTGCATCTTGTGCTTCTTGTTCTGTTTGGTAGATCATCATCAAATCTTACGTCAATGCTTTCCACAATTTTGTGTAGTGTTTTTTTGTAGCACCTGTAACCCTTACTCTTGGATGCATATCCTAAAAATATTCCTTCATCAGCTCTTGCATCAAACTTCCCCAGTTTTTCATCATTATTTTTTATGAAACACTTGCTTCCAAATACTCTAAAGTGCTTGATTGATGCTGGTTTACCATGCCATAATTAGTAAGGAGTCTTATTTCAATTTGGTCTTAGATGAGCTTTGTTGAGAATATGACAATTGTGTGTACTGCTTCTGCTCAATAGGTTTGGGGAATGTTACTTTCTTGCATCATGGCTCTGGCGATCTGTTGTACTGACCTGTTTTGTCTTTCTGCCACTCCATTCTATTGATGTGTACCTGCAATTGTAAACTATTGTTTTATCCCATGTTCATTGCATAGGTCTACAAAATCATAGTCTATGAATTCACCTCCTCTATTTGATCTGATGCATTTTAGCTTGCATCTTGTTTGATTTTCTGCCAATGCCTTGAATATCTTGAATTTCTCAATTGCTTTAGATTTATATTTGAGAAATGCTACCCACGTCATTCTGGAAAAATCATCTATTATCAACATGAAATAAGATTCTCCACTTGGTGCTTTAGTTCTTGAAGGTCCACACAGGTCCATGTGAACAAGCTGAAGAGGTCTACTTAAGTGGCCTACTCATTGATAGTTCATCTTGTCTTGAAGGATGTGTGGGTTTGTTTGCCCAATTACAGATTTACATATGGTATTTGAAGGATTCTTTATTGCCGGCATATCTATGATCGCATTCTTCTTGCTCGGGACCGATGATGTGGTCAAAATTTAGGTGTCCCAGTTGTTCTATGCCATAACCATCGTTAGTATGATTATTTCTGTCAAAAGATCACTTTAAATATGCATATCAAGTAGCCCCAACATCAAGTATGGTTTCAAAAATATCTTTAAGTTTGCTGCATAAAGTTAGATCTAAGCACAAAAGACATTAAGCAGATAAATTGTAAAATGGCTCCATGCATCCAATGGACAAGACAAGAACAATATATTTAAAAATAATCTTATATTATATTAAAGAATGGGGCACCTGAGAGGAAAAAAAGAAAGGTGTTTTCCAGTTCTCCTCAGTGGGATGGGTCCTTGGAAGTCCTCAGTGTTTCAGATCTAAAATTCCTCTCTTTGGTTAATATGGGAAACCCTAACAAACATGGAACTCAATGGGAGTTCAAAATGCAAACAAATGGAAATGGTGACCAAGAGTAGATCTAGTGTGATCTAATGCAATGGAGGTGACTAATGAATGGGGAAAACCCTCCTATTTATAACAAAATATTGGGGCGGTCTAGAACTCGGTGCATGAATAAAATATTATTAATCAAATTCTAGAAGCACCCTTTAGGAATATTTTATTATATTTGTTGGAGGGAAAAGGGTTCTTGACTTGGGTCAATTCCTTTATTTATAAATAATAAATAAATAAATGGTTTATTTATCATTTTAGGGAAGTGATGGGAATATAATTAAATAAATAATTGTTTATTTAATTATTTATGGATGATTTAGTCAAATTTAACTAAGAATATTATTTAAATAATGATTTAAATAACTTGTTCTTAGGGAATAATTAAATAAATAAGGATTTATTTAATTAAGTTCCTTATTTTGGGTTAAATATGACCAGGAAATATAAAAAAATGAGTTATTTTATATGGTGAAAGCAATTTTACTTAGGGTAAAATTGGTCTTACATGGTGTACTTGGGTTCATCTAATAATAATAGGTTAGATGACCAAAAAAATGGTGTAACAGATTGCCCCCCAACGTACGAGTGTTAGGAGCAAATCGTATGACCAAAGTACATTGTAAGAACTCAATCACTAGACATCAAGAGGGAAGTGAGAGAGAGAAATGTAAGGTAGTCTAATGTGCTAAAGGACTAGACCCTGAGGAGACGAGACTTATAGGTGCAACAAGTCTCTAGTTTATGAAGTGGTACCTGTGCTAAAGGCGGCGGGGGAGGCATACCTATGCCCGCCGAGACAAAGTACAAAGAATAAGGCGCCTGGAAAACCACGGAACGCAATAAGTACAAAGAATAAGGCACCCGGAAAACCACGGAACGCAATAATGAAGCAGGTGTTGGCCAAAACATGAGCCAGATAAATAACATGATGAATCCCACATACATGCGATGCCTGGAATAATCATCAGGACTTATACAATAATATGGTAGTACATGAGATATAAATACACCCAAATGCCCCCTACACGCGGGGAAGGGCTCGCAAAATCTGACTGATACGTGAAAATCGAAGAGGCGCTGCAAGTGGTTGAGGCCGATATCATCAAATGAGAGGAGCTGCATCAAGGGCGGAAATGAAGAAGTCATTCGGGCATGTGGGGGGCTACCTGTCAGGCCACCCCCTCATGAGGGTTGAGACATCTCACACACGCCCGGGAAGTACCAATAGCTGCTGCTGCATCACTGGACCATCAAGTGTATAGATCACGATCACGCTGAGAAGAGCTGGAACCAAGGTACACTGCCCCCTAGACCTGGTTTCTGGAGTAAATGAGCTGATGTCGAACGAAGTAGGTCTGCCATAGTTGAGGCAATAATGGAACCCCAACTAAGGCACGAGGGAAAATAGTAGAGCGACAAACAGACGAACAATAATGATGATAATGAAATGGGTGATGATCCAAGGGGGACCATAAAGAACATGAGTACAAAATGGTATCTCATGACGGAAATTGACACGAACAGGAATGAGTATAGAGGCAAGGTGGTGCCCCCAATGACATGTGTTGTAAGTGAGAAAATCCGATTTGTAGGAGAGGTGAATAGACTCTTCGTGGAAAAAATGTGTCCTGGTGAAGTAGCAAGGTACTAAAAACTAAAAGGTACCCAAAGCTCATGAACAGGCCAGGTCGCACTTTTTGGGGTCTGTTCTGTGACCTGGGTAGTAGGTATTGGGCAGACAATTGCGGCATGTCCCAGGAAATGACTGGAAAAGTGCGACTTATCAGAGAAAGGGGGTTTCAGAGCTGTTGTTGGCTGAGATCTGGGATTTTTATGGTTGAGGGGCATAGGTGCCCCCAAGCATGTTGTGGTTATGCCAAAATGTATGTAGCAAAAGGGGGAATCTAAACACATTTTAATGATATGGTGTGCCATTTGTTTTCATTATGGGTATGCAGTTTTGAGAAAGGAAATGGAGGATTACCAATCGCTTTTAGTACTACATACATGAATCAAATGGGCTTTAAGTTTCTGGGTTGGCATACCTGGTGCCACTATCCCAAACAGAGGATTTGGAGATAATGAACTGATGCTCTCTTAGAAAACCTATCGGTTGGTCAACAACAATATCTAAACGATTGGGTTGCTGATGTAAGATGAAGGAATGATAAGGGGTATCATCCCTAGAGTGATCTGAAGTGATATGGGACTTTAGAGGTTCTTCTAAATGTGGAAGAATAATGGTACTAAAGTCGGCATGAGCAGATACACTAGGAGAGTTGTGGAGAATTGCTTCTCTTGGTCTCTCAAATATGGGTGCCCCCTTACCAGAACATGGGGTTTCAATGTAATGGCCACAAGGTGGATGTGGTGCGGACGCATGGGGTCGATGTAAGGGGGAATAGATAAAGTCAGGGGTGGTGATTTCTGCCATACTGTCGTCATCATGATAGAAGATGGGGTGACTGGTGGGAGAAAGACCATCTGATGTGGTGAAGCTACCTGACTCATCATCATGAGATGAGAGGTTCACATGTGTGTCATCACAAGGGGTGACGGAGGAGTAAGTAGATAAAGGATCTATCGATGTTGAGCCCAAGGTGATCGCCGAAGGAAGGTCAAGCGAAACAACAGGGGAGGATTCAGAGGGAATGTTCCCCGAGGGTCTTATGGATGATGATAGGTGGAAAATGATGGATGAAGGTTCCGTTAGCTTGACATCAGGAGGGGGAATGTCAATGGGAGAAGTCATGTCTGGTAGTTTTGCCGAAGCAAAATGCGCAAATAGGGGAGAGGTGGACTCGTTGCGCTTGGCCTCAAATTGGCGGACCACGGCGAGAGAGGTGCGGAAGTCCTTGAGGCGGGAACAAAGGTGGGTGTAATGGCCATGGAGATCACACAAAGCACAGGGGTGGTTGGTGTGAATAGGCTTGGGGTTCGTGGCCGCGGTCACGGAAGAAACAAAGGCTTCAGGGAACGTGACATTAACCATGGGCTTGATATGAGGCAGTTCAGGACAGGTATGGGTGGCGTGACCGACAAAATCACACAAAGCACACTGGGTGGTATGCTTTGGAGGCCGAGGAGGGGCAGGGTTTGTCGAGGCAACCTTTTCCTTTGATGCCCCCCTATGAGCTTTTCCATTCTTACCTGAAGCGGTCACAATAGGAGGTGGACCCTATTGAGGTGGCTGAGGCACTATTGCAGCGGGAGAAGTCATGGGGACCGATTGAACCGGGGTCAAAGCAAGATAAGGTTTGGGTTGACCAGGTGAGGTAGCGGCTGGAGGATCAAGGTACCAGGCGGGAATCCCAAGGATCGGGTTAGGAAGAGAGAGGGTGGCCATGACGGGTACCGTGTACACTCCTGGTGGGGGAGCTAGGAACGCTATCTAACCAGCGAGGTAATGGCCAGGAGGGACGGCTCCAAGACGGTTGAGACCTAGTGGAACCGACCCAGGAGGGTAGAGAGGTGCATAGGTATTAGCGGTAGGAGAAGGGTCAGAAGGGAGAGGTCCGACTAGCTGAGGTGAAGGGCTAGGAGCGGGTTGTGGCAAGTGAGGTTGGGGTTGCTAACTAGCCGAAGCAGGCTGCGTGAGGTCGGCCAGAGACGATTGCATCATGCAAACATTCCCTGACCTGGGATCCGAGACAAGAGGAGGAGGGAGACCAGGGAAGGTTCCAAGCAAGGAGGAGTCTCTGTAGATGCCGGGGGAGGTACTGGTCAAAGAATCGACGGTTGGCTTATTGGCTACAGAAGAGATGATCGACTCAGGGGAAGTCTGAGATTTTGGCTCATGATATGTCAATTGGTCAACGGTGACTATCTTTCCATTATGAGGGAAAAAAATCTTGCGGTGGACTGCGGATGGGACGGCAGACATGGCATAGGTGTAACTATGCCCCAAAATAATGTTATAGTCAAGAGGGGCGTCGATAACTTCAACGTCAACACAAACAGTCTTGCCCGCAAGGGTGATAGGACAGTTACGAAAAAGGACGATGGGCTGGGAGGCATGGCCATCCCACGCACGAAGAGTGATCGTGGGAAGGGCCAACTCAGGAGATCCGAGTTTTTTCCAAACTGAAGCGGACATCACATAGGTGGATGCCCCCTCATCAATGATGCACTGGTAAATGTGAGCGTTCCGGATTTTGACTGGGATTTGGAAAGCTACGGAAGCAGGAAGAGGAGGAGACTCTAACTGATGGGTGTCGAAAAACAATCAAGTGGTCATCGGCAGGATCTACAACACCCAGGGTAGATAGTAGAGCTTTTCTTTGAGAAGGGCATGACTGGAGGAGTTCTAGCGTTGAAATGGCAGCAGGAGATTGGGCCAGCTCATCTACTATGCTATATGCATGGGTAGCTCAGTCAGAAGCAGCATTTCGGTGTAATGGTCCCTTAGGAATCTTGGTATGAACCTCGGCTTTGGGAGAAGGGATAAGCAAGGGACTATTAGTTGTCGAAAGAAGCTCTGTAGAACTGGAAGAAGGTGACTCAGGGAAAGATGGAGCAAGAGGCTGGGGGTACGGACTGGACGGAGTTTGAAGGTTAAGGTCGACGGTTATAGGTTGGTCAGAGTTCATCATGAGGATCTGGTAATCAGAGGTACCAGATGGAGGAGGTTGAGTGGTTACCGGTTCGTGAGGTGGTTGGGTAGCCACAAATCCTTGCTATGCATACACCTTCTCTTGAGGGGGTGGTGAATGTTGTTGCAGGAGTTGAGAAGACAAGGGAGGCAGGGGTGCAAATGCTGGAGGAGCTGGAGCACTAGGCTGTGGGTATGGATGATAATGAAGTTGGGTAACAGTGTGGTAAACTGGAGGTTGTGCAGAAAGAGGAGGCATGCCGGATCCTGGATGTGTGCTACCGGGTGGGGAAGAAGTGCAGGAGGTGGTGCCCCATCCCCCAGGAAAATCATAGCTCATGGGAGGTTGAGCGGATGGATGAGAGAGAGCTCCAACAATACCATCAGTGGCATAAGGTGCCCTCGGTGTGTTAGTGCCACCGAGTCTAGGGAGGTCAGGAAGGATGGTATAAACATAACCAGATTGATCATAGATCAGGTCATATTTCAAGGCTATTTGGAGGGCGGCTTCTTCAGATTGAGGAAAATGGGATGCGACATATTTGCCGATGGCAGGTAAGAGAGATCTAAGGAACCAGTCCATGTAGACACGGTCTTCGAAGGTAGGGGCTTGACATAGGCTCTTTCTTCTCCGCCATTCTTTAACATGATCGAATAGGCCGGTCGCAGACGATTGACGGAAAGAAGTCAAAAGTTCGATACCGGTGTCATAACGAGGGGGAAGCTGGAAATAAGATAAGAAGGCGGGGGCAAGGGTCGCAAAGGTGGTATGGGAAGAGGTGGGCTGGTCAACATACCACTTAGAAGCTTCGCCTGTAAGCGCGCGTTGGAACAACCGAAGATGGATGGAATCATCGGTAAGGGAATTGGATGAACACCACATGTGGAAAGATCGAATATGGTTAGAGGGATCTTCACCAGCAAGGCCTTCGAACTTGGGAGTGTCGGAGGGGAGCTTGGTGGGCCTAGCAGGCCAACTGACATCATGGTGGATAGGATCATTGATAAGCTGATTGATGTCGGGGAGACTGAGGCTGGCCATATATAGAAGTAATGGGGTAGGCGAGGTAGGTCCTGTAGGGGTTCCACTGGAAGCGGACCCAGCAGTAGAACTGGGGTTAGGGCTAGGTCCAGAACTAGACATGGTGGAGGTAAAGGGGGGAGAACCAAAAGGATGGGGAGAACCCGAAAAATTAGAGGAAGATTCGGAGTGCGGACTCGGGGGAGGACTTACTTGATGATGACGAGAAGGAGGAAGTCGACCAACTAGAAACTGAGGGTGAAGGCCAAGAAGTCGCCGGGATAAACGCCTTGGAGGCGCAATGATAACGGGAAGAAGAAGGACCGACAAGGGCAGCAAGGTGCAAAAGCAAGACACGACAAGGGCAAGGAGGTGCAGTGTCGATTAATTTTAGAGTATTTTCCAGGTGGTGTTAACTAGCCTCTTCTTCACTTAGGGTCAGTGTGTGGCGTGCGTTAATTTTAATTGATTAAACCCAGACGTTTTGAGCGTAAAATAAAAAGTGTGCTGCGGAATGTAAAAGAAATATGTAGTAAATAAGACTGAAAGAATAGAAAATTAGCAACTAAAAAGGCAGCAATTGAACCCAAGAAGGTGGGTCTCTCAAAACTAGTCTAGAAGGGGCAAAGCACGCTAACAATAGACCAATAGATCTAAGGTTCAGAGGGACTGGGATCGAATGGAGAAATCTACTGGAAAGTGGTGCAGAAAGCAGCAAAGAGGCAGGGGCAAGGTTGCTGCTAGAAAATAGGAGATCAGCTAAAAAGAGGGTGTCAAAGGGGTGACCCTAGAGATGAACCCAAACAAAGCGAAAGGCAGTGTATAGAAAGGGAAGAAAAGCTGACCTATGAGGATATGAACAGGAGGTATCAGATCTGAAATAAGGCTGAAACTTCTGGAAATTCAGACATCTGAAAACAGCAACAAACTCTCCCACAAAAAGTGGAGGGAACTGAAGCCCTAAGGGGCAAGAGTCCCACTTAGGTGAGTGAAATAGATCAGCAACAGGTTTGAACAGGTGGAGACAGAGGCTCGAAAACCCTGACAGAAGCTTCAGTGAAACCCAGAAAAAGTGCTGGCAGATTGCGCAAATTTTATGCGGGTCGCGAGGTTTGGGCACATTTCCAGACCCGGGTTACGGGTTTAGGGCGGAAGAATTACCGCCTCAAGACGGGTTACAATTTTTAGGCCGATGGATGCGACCATGTCCCAGACTCTAGCGGCATATTTCAGAAAATTTCAACCGTCTAATGAGTGATGTCGGTCTGCGCAAAAAGGCTAGAAACACAGAAAGTTAAGAATTGAATGCGGGGTTTTGGGGGAAAACTAGCATAAGAAATGGAAAAAATAGGGAAAAATAAAAAGTGGGAGAGAAACCTATAGAATTAAAACAGTGGATAATAGGGAAGATGAAAGCAGCGGTGGTGAAGAAAACCGTTATTGGAGTCATTAGTATGATTCTTTCGTGTAAAAGATCACTTTAGCTATGCATATCAAGTAGCCCTAACATCAAGTATGGCTGCAAAATATCCTTAAGTTTGCTGCATAAAATTAGATCTAAGCATAAAAGATATTAAGCAGATAAGATATAAAATAGCTCCATGCATCCAATGAACAAGAGAAGAACAATGTATAAAAATAATCTTATATTATATTAAAGAATGGGGCACCTGAGAGGAAAACAAGAAAGGTGTTTTCTAGTTCTCCTCAGTGGGATGGGTTCTTGGATGTCCTCAGTGTTTCAGATCTAAAATTCCTCTCTTTGGTTAATGTGGAAAACCCTAACAAACATGGAACTCAATGGGAGTTCAAAATCCAAACAAATGGAAATGGTGACCAAGAGTAGATCTAGTGTGATCTAATGCAATGGAGGTGACTAATGAATGGGGAAACCCCTTCTATTTATAACAAAATATTGGGGCGGTCTAGAACTCGGTGCATAGATTAAAATATTATTAATGAATTCTAGAAGCACCCTTTAGGAAAATATTTTATTATATTGTTGGAGGAAAAGGGTTCTTGACTTGGGTCAATTCTTTATTTATAAATTAATAAATAAATAAATAGTTTATTTAGTTTTAGAAGTGATGGGAATATAATTAAATAAATAATGGTTTATTTAATTATTTATGGATGATTTAGTCAAATTTAAATAATGATTTAAATAACTTATTCTTAGGGAATAATTAAATAAATAAGGATTTATTTAATTAAGTTCCTTATTTTGGGTTAAATATGACCAAGAAATATAAACAAATGAGTTATTTTATATGGTGAAAGCAATTTTACTTAGGGTAAAATTGATCTTACATGGTGTACTTGGGTTCATCTAATAATAATAGGTTAGATGACCAAAAAAATGGTGTAACATATGATTCATCAAGTTTTCTTATGTGGCATGCTTCATTATCTTATTCCACTATATAGACATTACTTTCTGTTCTAACGCCTTTGATCAAGCTCTTTCCTATGGTGCTTGATCTTACCTCACAATCTTGGGCTCTGAAAAGAACCTCACAACCTTTATCACACATTTGACTAACACTTAGCATATTGGCTTTCAGCCCATCCACAAATAGTACATATTGAGCCTTTCCTCTTCCATTATTCAGACTGACTGAGCTTTTTCCTTTGATTTTCCCTACTTTATCATTGCCGAATGTTACATTTCCAGATTTATTTTCATCAAAGGTTACAAACTTGCTTCTATCTCCAGTCGTATGCTTTGAGCATCCACTATCCAAATACCATTGTCTTTTCTGATCTTGGGCTATTAGAGCTAGGAACACTTATTCAACTTCTTTTTCCACTACAGACATCTATTGGTTTGGCACCTTTTCTGAGAAGATGGACCACATTCTTTGAGAGGACATTTGGAAGACATGTGTCTGATTTTATGGCATACAAAGCATTTGATTATATTTTTAAATGGATTCTGTGTATGAGTGAACTTTCCATTGTTCATAAATGTCCTTGGGGGTTTGAACATCAGTCTTTGTCCATATGTTCTGCACTCCATTACTTTATGGCCGAACCCGTTACAACAAAAACAATACCCATGGAAACGATTAGTGTACCTAGTGAACGGCTGTCCTCTCCATTTGTTTGATTGAGGTATTATTTTCAATTTCTGCAATTTTTGTTGGTTGAAATTGATTATCTTTGTCTGATAGTATGCAGCAATATGTCCCAACTTGTGGCAGACAAAACAAGTGATATTTCTCATAGGAGGAAAGAATCCCTTTTGACAGCCTCCGAATTTATTCAATTCATATTCAGGATTTTAAGAGCCTTTTTCAGCTGTCTATTTCTGCATTTTCTTCTTTGTCTCTTGATGTTGCTGCTTGTTTTTGTTTGTTTCATCACACATCAAGTTCTTGTTGGCTTCTACTTCTGTAGTTCCCTTTTGAGCTGCTTCATTATCATTTTGCAGCCTTTACAAAAATGATATTCTTGTTATCTTCTATCTTGGACTTACTGGTTTCTCCTTCAGATCCTATCCCAACCTTTATGAGAGGATACCTTTGAAAATTAAGAATATTTTCCAACTGTTCAGTGCTTGTCATTCGAGAAGTGTTCATTGACAATTCCCTTTGGGTGTTTTCTAGTTTCTTTCTCAGCCATACTACTCCTTCCAATTTCTCTTGCTCCTGATGTTTATCATTAATTTGTTTTAGTATAATGCCTTCCACCTTCTTAGATTCTTCAACTTCTACTTTCAATTGAATGAGGTCTTCTAAATTTGGTACTTCTTTTACATATTTGAGGAGAATGTCTTTTTGTTTCCTGCACTTGAGTTTAATTATGTCTATTTCCTCCAGGGCACTTCTTAGCTCCCCCTCAAGATCTACCTCACCTTATTCCTCATCTTCTAGAAGGAATCCTTCAGACTCTTCCTTGTCCATCAACACAAATTTAGAGGTTCCTTATTCATTTGAGGATTCATCTGAGTTTTCAAATGTACTGCTATCTTTCTGAGCATAAAATGATCTTCTATTGAATCTCTTCCCTTTCTTCCAGTTATTTGTTTTGGTTTTCTCTGTCTCTTGATTTTTATTCTTTGTTTTCTTAAGAGGATACTTAGATGCATAGTGCCCAACTCTTCCATAGTTAAATAATTTAAATGTAATTTTACCTTTATACTTGCCTGAGCCTCTATCCAATCTTCTGACAAATTTGGCCTCTTCTTCATCAGAGTAGGAGCATGTATCTTTTTTTCTTCTTTTCTCTTCTCTGACTTAAAGGCTGCCTCCCTCACATTTGACTTCCTCTGTGGAAATCTCATCTCATAGGCTATTAAGTTTCCAAGTAATTGGTTCATGGTCAATGTTTCCCAATCAGTTGTTTCCTCTATGGCAGAAACCTTGGGGTTAAACCTGGATGGTAAAGATCTCAATATATTTTGTACATTTACACATTCTCTAATGGTTTCTCCTAGAGCTTTCATGTTATTTACAATTTCCGCAACCCTTAAGAATAATCTAGCAACATCTTCTTCTCCATTCATTTTTATTTTTTCAAATTGAGCTCAATAGACTTGCAGCTTGGCAACCTTCACCTTTTTATCTCCCTCATGGATATTTTCTAATGTATCCCATTTTTCTTTGGAAGTCTTGTTGTGCATTACTTTAAGAGAGCATTCATGGCTTTTGCATTAGCTACAAAATCTATTTTTCCATCTTTCTCTCAGTCAGACTCCTTTGGGGCATATCCCAATTCCACAACATCCCAAACTTCTATTCCTAGAGACATTATGTACATCCTCATTCTTATACTCCAGAAGGCATAATTTGTGCCAGTAAACATAGGGGATTTATTTGTTGAGCATCCTTCTAGACTAGCCATCTTGGGGACCTATGATCTCCTTCCAGCTATTAAACTGATATAGAAGGAGCCTACTCTGATACTAATTATTGAAACCTTGGTTAAACTGAGAGGGGGGGTGAATTATTTTAATGTAGTCATTGTCTTGTAAAACTTTCTTTTACACTAATTTGCATCTTCATTTTGTGATCAAATTAATATTCAATGAAACAACAATTTTAATAAGTGAGTAGCAAGTATTAAGTAGATTAGAAACACCATGTCAACACATAAACATCATGCACATAGACAACATATATAAGTGGAAACCCATAAGGGAGAAAACCACATCTTATTGTTGTTGTGATGCAAAGGCAAGCTCCAACTCCTTCTCACCACTGATTTTCTATAGTCTCCAACCTATAGGAGGCTACTACCTCAATTCTACAGGCTACAACTTGCAAGGAAGCTCCAACTCCCATCTATTTTCTGCAAGCTACAACCTACAGGAGGCTCCTACCTCAGCCAGCTACAACTAGACTTCTATGAACCTACAACTTGACATGGAAGCACCAACTTCCTCACTGTACAATAAAATCATATGCTAATTTACCTGGATATTAGCTCTGTTTTCCTCCTTCTTTACTATTGTCCTTCCAGCCTTCAAATTTTCTTTATATCATCTCTAGATCTTCACAACTCCTCTCTCTGCTCCTTCTTATTCTTACACTATCTCACCCATTTCTTCATTCTCTCAACCTATTTATGCATATGTTGGTAACATTATTTATAGGGATCACCTCATGACTGTTTTCATTCCACAGGGAATTCGAAATGAACAGTTATCACTCTTTTCCTTCCCCCTTCTCATTTTCTTGTCTAGCACTTTCAGAATAATATAACAGAATGTATTACAGTGGAGTTTTTCCTTGCCTACAGAGACTTGCCTTTGCATCACACACAATAAAAATAATTAAATAAGTTACATTTACAGATACAATAATACATTTTACTCATCCCTTTCAGATCTTGCTTCGCCATACTCTTGTCTTTTCTGTTGTTGTCCCTGTATTTTCCATTTCTCCTGTTATAGTCTAGCTCTGTTGTATAACTGCTCATTTTGTCCTAACTTGACCCATTCTATTTCTCGTTCACACAACATTCAACCTTCATCATTCTTCTAAACATTCGATTCTACCCCCTTTTTTCATGTCGGGTCCTTACCCGAGCCTTTCTACATGCATTCATACTTTCTTTTTGTTTTGTGTTGTAATGCTCCTTTTGCTCTTCGAAACGATTTATAAAAGAAAATCCACATACTGCCAGACTTGAAATGCTTTAGGCTTCGGCTTTGTTATTTATCGCGTCCGCTCCTTTTATCGCACTTTGGCGATTCATATATCCCATGTGCCTTTGTCCCTCTGATCTCCCGATATGAGATGTGCGATATTGCGTTGTGCCACCATGTGTCCCTTCGCATCAGCACATCGCATCGCTTCTATCCATCGCATCGCAACTTTTCCTTTTACGATCTTCACCCCTCTGATCTTGCGATTTGTGATATGTGGGCCAGATCCACGTCATCTCCATGTCATCGTTCCACATCACCTTGCCATGTCATTGTATCGCACTTCACATTTTCTGTGACCACTATGTTTGTGCGATTTTCCTCCTGCCCCGATTGCGATATGCGATCACATCGCATTCCTTTAACTTCATCCATTTGTTTATGTCGGTCCCACACTTTTGATCATTCCGCTCTTTATATATTGTTTGCTTTAAAACAAAGCATGTCAACAAAATGTACTAGCCCCACAATATGTATGGCACCAGACCTCAAAAGGCACTCGAATTATTAAATTAGATTCACGGTACTATGGAGGCACTCCTCGGTATAGAAAGATCATCGGGCTTGTGCTACCCTAGTTAATGACAGCTCTCGATCTGTGGTCAATGCTTGATGGGTGGGTCAACTACAGAGGCACCCCCTTGGGTTAATCATCAGACTGTTTGTGCCCCCGCAGTACCGTTGATCCCAGATCAATGTTAACCACACTCATATGATGTGCACGAGGTTTAGCCTTTGCTATCGCCTTCGCTGGTCCCACAACTTTTTAACCCCCACGCAACTTTTAACGTGAACACCGTCAGATCTTCCACAGATCTGATCAGACGGAAATCGCGTTCAATCGACCCCAGAACTTTATCACCCAAAAGTAACGCAAAATGGGTGGTATTGTGCTCGTGACATGTCGCAATATCATTCTATCGCATTCGAAATGGGAAAAACCGCTCACATTTCAAAGGCTGTGCGACAACAGTGTCTGGTTTCCTTCAAAACTACTTAACCTGCAAACTTTGTTTAAATTGCGTTTGAAGCCAGATTTCTGCCAGATTTTAGTTTTAACTTTGATTTCTCTAGAACATTCCTTCTCCATCTTTACACAGAGGCTAATACAGATTCAAATCCTCCTCCACTCCTTTATACAGAAGTTAATTCTACACACTTCACAATCTACACAGAAAGACCATAAATTCAATGAATTCGAAGAGATGAACCATTCGGGAAATTTCCAAGTATATACAGATACACAAAATTCTGCAATTTATAAAACAGAGGTCAAAATCCTCACAATAAATTCTTCTATGGTTTAACCTCTATATTCAATTTTTCTGGTTCTTATCCATCGTTTTCCGTTACAGTAAAACCCCAAATGGGCAACCGCAACCCACTGATACATTAAACCCTGTGTGACATCTCTGCAACAATTCCATCTGAATCTGATCTGCTCCATTGTCTTGGTGCTGCTCCTTTGTGCTCCTTTTCCATCAATGATAATATTTCCAACAAGTACATGTTGGCATGAATATGAGCTAGATAAAAACATGATAATGGATCCCACATGCATATTTCTCCTAGGATAACAGACAGACGTATAAAATAATATCTGAGTAAATGGGATATAAGTACAACCAAAGAGGCCATGTAAATAGGAAGGGGCTCTGAAAATCTGAATGATACATGCAAAATAAAAGGTGTTGCATGCGGCTAAGGCTAAAACCATCAAGTCTGTGGAGTTGCATCGAAGGTTTTAATGAAGAGTTCATCCATGCATGTGGGGGGCTACCTGAAGGGCCACCCCCTCATCAGGTCTGAAATGTCTCACACACACCTGGGGATCACCGATACAATCTGCTGCATCACTAAACCATCAATTATATGGATCTAGATCATGTCGTAAGGAGATGGAGCTAAGAAACAATCAAGTCAAATGGAAATAAGGGGTTTATTTTCTTGATCTGAGGCATTGAACAAGATTGGAAGCTAGAACCAAGGTACACCACCCTCCAGACCTGTCTTCTAGAATGAATGAGCTGATGTCGATAGAAGGAGGTCCACCATAGGTGAGGCAATAAGGGATCCTCAACTAAGGCACGAGATAAATAGTAGAGCGACTGATAGATTGACATAAGGATGATGATGGAATGGGGGGTACTAAGTAGCGGGCTGACGACTTTCCTTGTTAGAGAATGAAGGGCATGGATGACCCGGAAGCAACTGACACAATATCAAAGGGGACAGGGGATAGTAGGACTAAAGGCTATAATGTGTGACACGAGAGAGGAACCAAGCAATGAAGGATGGAGGACTATAGCGGGATACAAAGAGACTTGGGATAGACTCCATGGATGCGATGATGACTCAACTCGAATGCTCTAAACAAGGGTGACTTGATGATGCTACCACACAGAAAAGGTCTAGTAGGGACCATGCAAACATGAGTACAAGATGGTTACTCATGACAAAAATTGACACGAGCGTGGACAAGTATGAAGGCAAGGTGGTGCCCCAAGTACAAGTGTTGTAAGTGAATAAATTCAATTTTGAGGAGTGTTGAAGTGACCCTTCTTGGAAAAAATGTGTCCAGGTGAAGTATCAAATCACAAAACTAACAGATACCCATTTTAGAGCTCGGTGAGAGCTTTCCAATGATATGGATGGTTTGTCAAACTAAGATATGGTTTTTCCGTAGCAGGAGAAAGAAAAATATGGTGTTTCTCTTTTAATAAGGCATTTTCCCTCCAAATTCACTCATTTGCAAGTGTAGCTGTGGTGAATGTGGAGAGGAGAAAAGGCCCTAAATATTGCGGTGATCATAACGGACAAACTGAATGTTGGAATCGAGATCTGTCAGTTGCAGGTAATAGGCCTAACCATACTCTTTCAATTAAGGGGATTAAAATTTCAGTTTAGGTACCCAGAGCTCATGAACAGGCCAGGTCACACTTTTTGGGGTCTGTTCTATGACCTAGGTAGCAGGTACTGGGCAGAAAACTGCGCCTGTCCCAGGAAATGACCTGAAAAGTGTGACCTGTCAAAGAAAGGGGTTTCAGTGTTGTTTTTGGCTGGGATCTGGGATTTTTATGGTTGAGGGGCATAGGTGCCCCCAAGCATGTTATGGTCATGCCAAAATGTATTTAGAAAAAGGGGAATCTAAACACATTTTTATGATGTGGTGTGCCATTTATTCTCGTTATGGTTATGCAGTTTGAGAAAGGGAATGGAGGATTACGAATCTCTTTTGGTATTTCTTATATGAAGAAAATGGAATAAGTTTCTAGGTTGGCAGACATGATGTCACTATCCCGAAGAGTGGATTTGGAGATAATGAACTCATGCTCTCCTAGAAAACCCATAGGTTGGTTAACAAAAATGTCTAGGGGACTAGGTTGATGATGTAAGATGAAGGAATGATGAAGGCTATCATCCCTAGAGTGATCTGAAGTGATATGGGACTCTAGAGGTTCTTCTAAATGGGGAAGAATAATGGTACTAGAGTTGACACGATCAGATACACTAGGAGAGTTGCGAAGAATTTTTTCTCATGGTCTCTCAAATATGGGTGCCCCCTTACCTAAACATTGGGTGTCAATTTAATGGCCAAAAGGTGTATCTGGTTCGAATGTATGGGTTTGATGTAAGGGGGGGTAGATAAAGTCAGGGGTGGTGACTACTTCCATAATGTCGTCATCATAATAGAAGATGGGGTGACTGGTGGAAGAAAGACTACCTGACGAGGTGAAGCTACCTTACTCATCATCATGGGAAGAGAGGTTCACATGCGCATCGTCACAAAGGGTGATAAAAAAAAATTAGATGAAGGATCCACCGATGTTGAGCCCAAGGTGATCGTTAAGGCGAAACATAAGGGGAAGTCCTAGGGGGGTCTTCCACTATGGATCTCATAGATAATGACACGTAGTGGACAGTGGCCGAAGACTCTGTCATTTCGACATCCGGAGGGGGAATGTATATGGGAGTGGATGTGTCCTCTAGTTCTGCTGAAGCAAAATGCACAAATAAGGAAGCGGTGGAATCGTTGCGCTTGGCCTAGAATTGGAAAACTGCTTCCAAAGAGGAGCGCTACTGTTTGAGGTGGGGACATAGGTAAGTATAGTGGCCATGGAAATCACACAAAGAATAAGGTAACTTGTGCACAAAGTATTAAGTTTCTTGGCTGAATCAAGTAAAGTAACATGGACTTATGGGATATCAGACTCAAGAAATGCTTCAATGACCATGGGCTTGAGACGAGGCAATTCAAGACAATTATGGGTGGAATGACCGACAACATCACAAAAAGCACGCGAAGGTGTATGCTTTGGAGACTGAGGAGGAGTAGGTTTTTTCGGGGTGGCCTTGTCTTTAGGTGCCTTCTTGTGAGCTTTTCCCCCTTCACCTGACGCTGTCGCAACAGGAGGAGGTTCTTGTTGAGGTGGCTAAGGCATGGTAGCAAAGGGAGGGGTCATGGGGACCGATTAAATTGGGGTCAAAGCAAGGTAAGGTTTGGGCTGAATAAGCGGGATAGTAGCTGGGGAATCAATGTACCAAACTGGGATCCCCAGGGTCAAGTTAGGAAGGGATAAGGTAGCCATAACAGGTACCAAAAAAAACTCCAGGAGGGGGAGCTAGGAAAAGTATCTGACCGGAGGGTAATGGCCAAGAGGGACAACTCCGAGATGGTTAAGGCTAGGAGGAACTGTACCAGGAGGGTAGAGAGGCTCATGGATACCAGCTGCAGATGAGGGGCCTTGAGGAGGGCGTCCTGAAGGCTGGGTCGAAGTGCTAGGATAAGGTTGCAGAGGGTAGGGCTGCTGACTAGTTGAAGCGAGCCGCTTGAGGGAAGCCCAAGATGATTGCATCATGCAAATTATCGACAAGTTGGGATCTGAGACATGAGGAGGAAGACTAAGGAATGAACCAAGCAAAGAGGAGTCTTTGTAGACTCTGGGTGAGACATTGGTCAAAGGTTCGACAGTTTCCTTATCGGCAACCGAAGAGATGATGGACTTAGGGGAGGTCTGAGACTTCGGTTTGTAATATGTCAACTGGTCAATGGTGACTATATTTCCGTTATGAGGAAAGGAAATATTGCGGTGAACCACAAATGGGACATTATACATCACATAGGTGTAGCTACGACCCAATAGAATGTTGTAATCTAAGGAGGCATTAATGACTTCTAAGTCAACACAAACAGTCTTTCCTGCAAGAGTAATAGGACAATTGCGGAAAAGACCAATGGGATGGGAAGAGTGGCCATCCCATGCTCGGAGGGTGATAATGGAAGTGGCCAACTTAGGAGATTTGAGTTTCTTCCAAACCTAATCGGACATCACATAGGTGGATGCCCCCTCATCAATGATACAACAGGAGACATTGGCATTCCGAATCTTAACGAGGATTCTGAAGGCGATGGAAGCAGGAAGGAGAGGATGTTCTGACCGGTCAACACTGAATATGATCAAATGATCATCTGAAGGATCCACAGTCCCCATGGAAGTTAGTATATTTTTTCGTTGTGAAGGGTATGACTGGAGGATTTCCAGCATTGATATTGCAGTAGGAGATTGCACCAAATCATCTATTATACTATACGAATGGGTAGCTTTTCCAGAAGCAGTGTTTTGGCGTAATGGTCCCTCAGGGATCTTGGTATGAACCTCGTTGTTGGGTGGAGGGGGATGCATGAAATGCCATTGGTTGTCGAGAGAAGCTCTGTGGAGACCTTAAGAATGGGGCTCGGGGCGGACGTAGTGGGAGGCTTGATTTTCGTGGCGACCGAGTGTTGCACTGAAAATTGTCATCTTGACATTCTGCTATTTTTATGAGCTCATTATCACTCATACTTCCTCCTTTGCAAGTCTAACACATCAGTTCCTCATGTAAAGCCTTGAAAATAAGAGAAACGTTCTTAAAAATCTCCTTAACTCTGGTATCTCACTTTCTCTTCATATTGCCTATGGCCCTGCACCTAATGTTCATGGCTTTTGCATACCTGAACGCACTTTTTCTATGTTATGGGTGCAAACCCCTGTAAAAGATTAAAAAGGTGCAAGTAAACTCAAAAATATCACTTTCAATAAATTCTAGAAGCCTCTAGAAAGAATCTTGTCGTGGCATAGCCACTCTTTTGAAGTTCATGTATCCATTACCTTAAGGAGCTAACCCCTTGATGTGAGGATATTATCCCTTTGAAGGAGGATTCTATCCCTTCATAGTTGGGACTGAAACCTCCTCGTTTGCACTATAAAAAGAGGCATTGGGTAGCCTCAAGGAGAGTAAAAGCTTTAGAATTATTTGAGGTTAAGTGCTGTTGGGATTCAGACTCATTTAACTGAGATTTTTGTGAGGATAGATTACATACCTCTATCTGTCTCAGTTGGAAGAGTGCAAGGCTTGTCAGAGTAGAGGAGATTCCTGCTTCAGACCCCGGGAAGGCCTTTTCAAACATCAAGGCTAAGGTTGTAAGGTTCTTCGGTTATTTTAGATTAAATATACAATCAAGTTTTGTTTTTCTCAATAAATTGTCATTCGATTGTTTATTTCAATATGCTATCGTTTGATCATTTATTTCATAGATTCCTTGATCACTATGATAGGTATGTTTTATAATTATTTTTTATACAGGTGCTATTTAATATTTGTTTTCTTTTGATTGGAGGTATTTTTAAGATGACAATTTGTTGCGACGGAAGCTTTACGACTGCAAATAAGCATTTGGATCTTAGGATCGACACCTTCATAGCATTTATTTGTAAAACGAATATATTTAGAGAAAGATAAACTTAGTTGTTCGTTTGTTGCTAGATTGTCTTCTGACACTAGGGAGATCTATCTTGTCCGCAAGATTGATTTTTCCGGCCAACAAATTGGCAACTCCACTGGGGAAAGAATTCTTGTTTTTGGTTTTCCTTTTTTTTGACTCGAGAAAATGATTTTTCAGGTTTTTGATTGATGGATACTTGCCTGGGTAGCTTAGCTTTACTTTGTTTTTAAAATTTTTGAAGTTTGTTCTATTTTTCTTGGAATTTTCTGCGGACCGCACTTTGTTTTCCTACACAGTGCGGGCAGTTTCGCACTTTCCGTTAGTAACCATTGCGGGACCGCACCTATTACTTCTGGAGCCTGCAAACCCTGTTAAAATTTTTGAATAATTCCAGATTTTTTCTTCCAGTTTATCTTTAATTTGATTTAGGGTTTCTAGTCTCTGCCCAGATTTGTATTGTTCCTGTCAAAAACCTCTTGTAAGTAAATTTCAACAGTATTTGTGTTTTGGGTGATTTTCTAGAAGTTTTGCATACTTGGATTGGTTTTCACTTGGTCTTTGTAGTGGCTCAAAGATTGGAAGCTTGAAATACCTCAGATCACACTAGTCCTTTTGTCTTCTTGATGAGTCTGACTTGGTTGTGAATTCCATCCTTTTTTGAGAAATAGATCTAGTTGTCTCTTTGCAAATCTTCGAACAAACTTTGTTATCAGTTTTGAATTTCATTTTTACAAAAGGAAACATATCTGGATGTTTTTTGATTTGTTTGTTATTCTGGACAAATGAATGCTTAGTTTACTGAATAACTAAGAAAAACATTCTCAAAAAAATTAAATCTTTTATTCAATTAGATTTTTCAAAGTTTGTAGATCTCAAAATTAGTTTTTCGTAGTTTTGAGTGCTTTTTAGAACTTGTAGATCTCTTTTGAAGAAAAGTTGTTTTTGTAGTTTCAAAGTCTTGAAAGGAAAAGGGATTTATTGTGAGCATTGATTATTTGTCTCGTTTTGAGTTCTTATTGAAAAAAAAAAAAAAAATCTTCCATTTATTCTTCATGTTCAAAGAAAGAATTGTCTCTTAAAATAATTTCATTCTCGAACTCTTTCTTTAGCTAGAATTTCATTGAAAGAAAAACGAATTGATTATCATTTTTAGGTGTATTTTTAGTGTTTTTTGGAAGTGAAGTCTTCACACCATCAAAGTTTCATTTCTATACCTATTGACTTAAAGAACAGCCCATAAAAACAACGCTTAATTAAAATTGAACTAGTAATCTTTTTATTTCTAGGGCTCTTATCACCAATATAGCTTAGGCTAGTATCTCGGAGTAGGGAGTAATTAACTCTCCAAGATAGCAAAAACAAACAAGTAGATAAATCTTGTTGTAGGAAATAAATCCAATTGTAATTGGCACAATCTGGGAAGCTTCTCTTAAAGGAGTTAATCACGAGATCATGTCCGAACCTTTGAGACAATCAATTCTATTTCATTGGGAAAGATAGAAAATTTTGCGCGCATTACAAATGGTAAACCTCGGATTAACCATTGTCGAGGAGCCTGGGGTCACTTGTCGGTAAACCTCAGATTGACCATGTGAGGAACCTTCATGGGGATTGAGCTTTGTTACTCTTCCCTTGCGCGTGGAATCAGATCATAGACTGTTCCCCCAGTTGTATTTGTTATTGTTGGTAAACTTAGTGTCCATAAGCTTAAGATTATTTCCTAAGGTGACGGTGAAGGAAAGATCTCACTGTACCTGGAGCAGACGTCGACTAGACTCACTTGGACTCTCTAGGGCGTTCTCTTCACTCGAGATGGTTTTGTGAAGAAACTTGTGCCAGTCTATTTCATTAACTAGGTTTTTAGGGTAACTGTTCCAACCGCCCTTTCTATATTAAATTTTTACTAAGTTGGATTTCACCACCAACTAGTGTTTTTAGTACGGGAAGTTACTGTTTGTGTGTGGTTTGAACTCTTAGATTTTTTAGGCGTGTGATTCAGTTGTTTGATTCTTTAGAGACTTAGGTGTTTTTATTGAAATTTTCTTTGTTTGTGTGTGAATAATTAATATTTAAACATGGCAGAATTATCAAGACAATCCCAAAGACTTCAGGGGAAGCCCCCTAAATATACACCAAGTCAGCTTGAAGGGCTGTGTGCTCTAGTATCATCTAGTAGTGGTATAATTAGATCAACAGAAATTGGAAGTTAATCTATAGTTGTTCATCCTGATCATCAAACACATTTCTGAGCCAATTCCAGTTTCTGAAGTTACTAGTAGTATTTATCCTTCTAGTGAACTAGTTCAAGAACCTGAAATCTCTGAACCTAACACTGAATTTTCTGTTTGGAAACATCCTCAGGATTTAATACTCCAACTTCTAGCGATCCTGGTTCACCTAGGGTAAGAAATATTGTTACTTGAGATCTTCCATCTGGCCTTATTTCCATTGAAGAACTTACTAATCCAGATGAAGATGTATCTCTTCCCTAATCCCCACAGTCTTTGAATCTTAGGGAGTGTGAATCCATTTTCAACAGCCCTATTAGGACTGACGCTTGGTATCTGTTAGGTCCCTATATTACTAGTATAGTCCCTTATTGGTGTTAGTGTAACCCCCTTATTGTTATTATTATACCCTTGTAACCCCCATATTTTTATTATTGTGCCTTTAAATTATTATTGTTAGGTCGACTAGGATTACATTGTGGCCCCACTAGGATTACATTATGGCCCCATGGACTCCTATATATAGAAAGGAGGTTTTGTAAATTGTATCATCCAAGAATTTTTCATTCATGTAATGTATTGGAAGTTGCCCCCTCGAAGTGGCTTATTTCTAAGGCGTTGATATCTCTTTTCTTCTATTTTTGGAGCTGGTTTCACAACATTTGGTTTCAGAGCTTTGGATTCTAGGGTTTCGTTGCTCCAAACAGGTCATCATGGAATTTTCGCTATAAATGTTTTTCTACGAAGTTTCAAAAGTTGAACGTTTTAGGGTGTGAAGCTGAAATCCGAGGAACATTGTCAAAACATTTCAGAGCTTGGTTCACAATATTTTCGGAGATATGATCTATGAAAGTTAGGTCTTTTTTCAGGCTCCTAAACAGGTCATTGTGAAATTTTCACTATAACATTTTTTATACGAAGGGTAAAAATCTGAAATTTTTAGGGTGCAAAGCCGAAATCCTGAGGAAATGCGTCAAAAAATTTCAGAGCTTGGTTCGCAATATTTTTTGAGATATGATTTGTGGAAGGTAGTGCTTTTTTCAGGCTCCCGAATTTCATCTCAAAGAGGTGACCGTGGGAAAAGATTCATAACTCTCTCTCTTTGCATCGGATTGGAGTGCCGTAAAAATTGGTCACAAGTACATGAACTTTAGTTTCTTTTCTATCAATGTCAGAGCCAAAGGATGAAAATAGTGACACGTGGAAAGTCTTATAAGTTCTCTCTACTGAACTAGTCCATAATTAGGTCATTGTGAGAGATTGGACACAACTTTGTCTTGGAGAATCCAAATTAGGTCAGACCTGTGGCATTCGAAAGATAATTCAGAGGGCTACGTTGGTACCAAAATTCAAATATTGAAGTGCTGCAATCACAGAGATAATCCAATTTCAATATCGAGCTCCTCAAAAGCAAGAAAAAGGTGTGTATTTTTTTTTTCCGAATTGCATAAGTCTTGTTTGAAGAATAAATTTGAATTGATTCCAAGGGCATATTGTAGAATAGATATCAGTATTGGGTTCTAAAAGATGCCCCATAAAAATAATTCAACACCCATTAAGCCTTCAGAAGGCTCTATTATGACTCATGAAGATGAAGAATTGCAACATGATCTATCAAAATTACAAGAGCAAGTGCACCAAATTTCGCTCTCGCAAAGAGCAACAAAAAATGAAATGGAAGTTTTAAAGAAAGGCGTGGAAGCTAAGATGGATGGCATGGAAGATGGCATGGAAGCTAAGATGGATGACATGAAAGACAACATGGAAAACATGAAGAATGATCTAAAAGCAGACATGGAAGGTTTGACAAAGTTGATACAAGAAATGTTTCATAATGGTGAAAAGATAGTAGAAGAAACTCATGATGAGAACAAAATAAATTAATCGTGATTTCACAAACTCTAATGTTGGCAGGAAGAACCTGTTGAATTCTTAGTTAAACTGAGAGGGGGTTGGTGAATCAGTTTAACACATACATGAGATTTTTAAATTTTTCATCAACTTATTTACAACTTACTTTTATAACCAACCTTAGTATATGAATAGTCTTAATATGTTGCAGCAAGTATTAAATTAATGTGACTTCAACCTTATTATGAGAGCAGCAAACATTAAGTAGATTTGGTAAATCATCTCAGCACACAGGCAACACAGATAGAGATAGCAGATATAAGTGGAATCCCATAAAGGGAGAAAACCACATCTTATTATTGTTGTGATGCAAAGGCAAGTTCCTACTCCCTCTCACCACTATTTTTCTACAGGCACCAACCTACATGAGGCTCCAACCTCAATTCTGGAAGCTACAACTTGCAAGGAAGCTCCAATTCTTGTCAATTTTTTGTAGGCACCAACCTACAGGAGGCTCTAACCTCAGTCAGCTACAACTGACATCTATCAAGCTACAACTTGATAGGGAAGCTCCAACTTCCTCAATTTATCAAAAGAAATTTTTGCTGATTTACCTCAGATATCAGCTCTGTTCTGTAGCATCTCTTTCTGCTCCTCTCTTCCTTATCTTCTCTGCTTCAATCTTCTGTACTTTGCATTCTCTGTATTTACTCTCTCTAACCTCTCTAAGCATATCAAGATGATATTATTTATAAATATTTTCTTGTGACTATCGGTATTCCTCAGAGAATTCAAAATGGATAACCATACCTCTTAGTCTTCTACCTTCTCATTTCTTTTCCAGCTCACTCAGAAAGATATAACTGTATGTACTAAATTTAATATTATAGTGGGATATTTGTTCTCTTCCGGAGACTTGCCAATGCATCACAACAATATAAATAAATTAAAAAAATTTACATTCAATTACAATGAAAACTCCAGCTCACTCATTTAGCCTCTTCGTTCCCTGCGCTTGTCTTTTCCGTGACTGTGTTTGGCCCTTTTGGCTCTGATTGATTTCCTACTTACTGTCGCAGTGTAACTGCCATACATATGTAACTGCCCTTTTCATATATCACAATTTAACTCTCGCCATGATAAGAATTGTTTTTAACATACACACTGTCGTATTATATAACTTATGTAACTTCCGGCGATATAATACTAAGGGATCATTTTAATACATAGAATGCCCTTACGGGCCCACTCACCGAACTTTTCGATGCGATGTATCACTCCTCAACTTCTTCCGATTGCGATTGATCGCAATTGCAATTTCCATTTGAATGTACCGATACTCTACTCCTTCTGCGATGCGATCAATTACTATTCATTTTGAAATGCCGATGCGATGTATCACCTTGCAAATATTTCTGATTGTGATTAATCCCAATCGCAACTTCCAGTTGCATGTTCCGATATTCCAATGCTTCGATGCTCCAATTCCGATGATTCACTATTACGCAAGAACTCAAACACATATCAATCATGGTTTATAAACCCATCGGGTCGGGACTTTCATCGCAATTGCAATTTTTGTTAACCTGTTCCGTAGTCAACTTTTCTCCGATGTGATTGGTGAGGGTCCCATAGTATAAGTCTTTGGTTGTATTATACCCGAGCTATAGAGTACTTCACATATATATATATATATATATATATATATATACATTCCAGCCTTACCCTTTGAATCATATATATACATAAGCCTAAGTCAATCTTCAACCATGGCTTTAACCCTCGACACATCAACATTCTATATATATTCACATAACCTTTGATTTTATCACAAATTATTAACTTTTGGATTCCAAACAAACCAACGCATCATGTTACAAAGAATCTGGGCCCACAGCAACATATCTTGCTTAACGTGTACACAACTCCACTTGGATCCAATGATTCACCTGCTCTCGCGCTCCATACAACCAATCTGACGGTAATCATGTTACATACTTGCATGAAATGTAGTTCTTAAACCCATGTGATGAAACTGGGTCCTAGTGTTAACCTACCCATCTCATCTGACGGTGGACAGCACGTCGCACTGCTTCAGATGATCCAATGTCCTCAATCAAATCTCGCGTGACTTAGATGCATGGGCTTTTAACTCGTGATGAGAGTGGTATCTCCAAACCACTTAAGGCCACGTGTTAGCCTATGGCATTGATTGCGTTCGAATTGGAAATACAACTTACCATCTTGAACTTGCACGAAAACCACTGGGTTGAACTCCAAACCTTCGTTACTGTTCCTTCACGATTCCACCTTCATTTAGGGTTCCGCCTCTGCCCCTTTTATACGGGTTCATTCACTCCTTTCATATATTAACCATTGTTCTGTCAACACTTCAACACGGCACTTCCACATATTATAACGCATGGGTTTATTACCAATCTTTTGCATTTCGATTCATAATTCCTTAACACAGGGTTTATTTCTTATTTCTTAAATACTTCAATATATGAAGCCTATTTCATTATTTCGTTAACTCAACATTGATCATTTCACTCTTTGATAACGGCTCTGCCTCTGCCTCCACTGCTCAACTGTTTCTCTACCTCTGTACATATCTTGTCATTGTATTTCCACTTCCCTGCCAAATTTTCACTCCTGTCACTGTATTTTCCTTAGCCTCTATTGCTCGACTGTTTCATTTCAACAGTCTTCTTCCGCCTGTCTCCTTTGCCATCTATGTTGTCTCCTTTGCGCTGCTTGCTTCTCTTTTTGCTACCTTGTCTCTGTAAATATACTTTCCCTCTGTTCTTCTCATGCTCCCTATAAATATACCCTCCCTCTGTTCTTCTCTGTTGTCTTCTCCTTTGCTTCTGCTTCCTCCTTTGCCATCAATGACAACATTTCCAACAGTCTCCCCCTTTGGCATTGATGGCAATACATTTCCTCTATTTTCCTTTTAGGACCCTTTCTTCTGTTGCTTTCTCTTCCTCCCCCTTTGACATCAATGTTAAGGGGTTACTCATTTTTCAGTGTGCTTTCTATCTCTTCATTTCCTCTCTCTGAGATGTGTTTGGGCCTTCTTCTTCTGACTTTGTACCCTGCTGCTCCAAACTAATGTACACGATTTTTTGAGAGAACACTTTTGAGAATATTTGAACTTGTCTATACATAGGTGATGACAACCACATATAATCAGATTTGTTGAGGAAGTTGTAGTTGGAGTATGTATTATTCTACAATACACATCTGTAGTACCACACATGTTCAATTATGATAAGGATGCCAATATATCTTTTATAGCTGTGATTCACTTTTCTTGCCTGTTGGTGATGACATGAGCTAGCATGCTGATAATGTTTCAAGAGTAAACAAAAATACTAATCCTTTAGCCTCTTCATTGATTGTTTTATGCTGGATGTACTCTTGCCATAATCCTTTGATCCTGAGGACCTGTTTCATGCTTCCCTTGCTAGTTGATCTCCCCCTGGAAGGATATTTTCATTTCTGTTCTCCCCCTGAAACTGTGCTTTCTCTTCATATCAGAGAGTAGCATCTACAGATACTACGCCTAGTCTATCTCTCAAATATTCAAATTTTTCTCTAGCAAGAGGTTTGGTAAATATATCTACTGTCTGTTCTTTTGTTGGTACATACTCCAGCTTTACTACCTTTTGAGCTACTTGTTCTCGGAGAAAATGATACTTGATTGGGATATGTTTATTTTTTGAATGAAGCACAAGATTTTTTGATATGCTTATAGCACTTGTATTATCACATTTGATAGAGTTAGGTTCATCAATGCTTACCTTCATGTCTTGGAGGGTTTGCTTCACCCACATGACTTGTGTACAACATGCTGCTGCAGCTATGTATTCTGCTTCTGCTGTAGATAGAGAAATAGATGTTTGTTTATTGCTTAGCCATGCCACCAGACTTTCTCGTAGATAGAATGCACCTCCACTTGTGCTTTTCATGTCATCCACATAGCTGGCCCAATCTGCATCTGTGTATGCTATCAAAGTGAGGCTTTTTCCTTTTGGATACCAAAGTCCATACTGTGCAGTTCCTTGTAGATATCTAAATATTCTTTTTACTGCTAGAAGGTGATTTTGTTTAGGTGTTGCTTGATATCTAGCCACAAGTCCTACTGTTAGCATGATGTCTGGTCTTGATGCTGTCAGTTACAACATACTTCCTATCATGGATCTGTAGATTCTTTGATATATATCAGCAGATCCATCATCAGCACACAGCGTGCATCCTGTGATCATGGGAGTTGACACAGGTTTGCAGTCTTCCATTTTGAACTTTTTCAACATTTCTTTTAATTATTTTTCCTATGATATGAATGTACCTGTGTTATTTTGCTGAATTTGAAGTCCTAAATAAAAAATCAGCTCTCCAATCATAGACATTTCAAACTCTGATTTCATCTCCTCAGCAAACCCTTTTTCTAGCTCATCTCTGTTGCTTCCAAACATAATGTCATCAACATATACTACAACAATCAGGAGTTCATTTTCATGGGCTTTTATGTATAGATTGTTGTCTACTCCTCCTCTCTTAAAGCCTTTCTTCTGAAAGTATTTATCTAGCCTTTAGTACCAAGTACGAGGAGCTTGTTTTAGTCCATATAGAGCCTTCTTTAGTCTGCATACATAGTCTTCTTTGTCTGTTAATGAGAAGCCTTCTGGTTGTTCCATGTAGACTTATTCTTCTAGATCTCCATTCAGAAATGCAGATTTCACATCCGTTTGGTATACCTTGAAGTCTTGGTAGCATGCAAAGACCAGAAACATTCTGATAGCTTCCATTCTAGCTACAGGGGAAAATGTTTCCTCGTAATCAAGTCCTTCAATTTATGGATATCCTTTGCAAACAAGTCCGGCTTTATTCCTGATTACCTGTCCTTGATCATTCATTTTATTTTTAAATACCCATTTTGAGCCTGACATTTTTCTCAGTGGGTCTAGGGAGTAATTCCCAGGTATTTTTCTTCTCAGTTTGGTCCAATTCTTCATTCATAGCATTCACCCAATACTTGTCCTTGTTGGCTTATTCAAACTTCTTTGGCTCTATTTGTGATAACATGGCTATGTATACCTCTTATGTCTGTTCAGTTAGCTGCCTTCTTGTCTGGACCCCTGCTCTCTTGTCTCCAATGATTTTATCTTCAGGATGGTTCTTTTGAATGTATCTAGAGGGGGCTTTAGAGCTCAGTTCAGCATCTTCTGTTGTCTTTCTTGTTTCATCATCATCTTGGTTTTCTTCTTCATGGTGGTGTGAAGGACTGCTGCAGTCTGTACCTCTTGTATTGTTTGGAATTTCTTCATCAAATCTCACGTAAATGCTTTCTACAATTTTTCTAAGAGTCTTGTTGTAGCACCTGAACCCTTTAATTTTGGAAGCATATCCTAGAAATATCCCTTCATATTCTCTTGCATCAAATTTCCCAAGCTTTTCCTCATTATTCTTTATATAACATTTGCTTCCAAAGATTCTAAAATGCTTGATTGAAGCTGGTTTACCATGCCATAGTTCATAGGGAGTCTTGTCACTGCTTGGCCTTAAGTGAGCTTTGTTAAGGATATGCATGGCTGTGTGTACTGCTTCTGCCCAGAAGGTTTGAGGAATATTACTCTCTTGCATCATGGCTCTGGTAATTTGTTGTAAATATCTGTTTTGTCTCTCTGCTACTCCATTCCACTGAGGTGTCCTTGCAATAGTAAATTGTTGCTTTATGCCATGTTCATTGCATAGGTCTGCAAATTCATAATCTGTGAATTCACCTCCTCTGTCTGATCTGATGCATTTTAGCTTGCATCTTGTCTGATTTTCTGCTAAAGCTTTGAATATTTTGAATTTTTTCAAATCTTCTGATTTATTCTTGAGAAATGAAACCCAAGTAATTCTGGAGAAATCATCTATTATCAGCATGAAGTAGGATTCTCCACTTGGTGTTTTAGTTCTTGCAGGTCCACATAGGTCCATGTGCACAAGCTGGAGTGGTCTTCTTGTTGATAACTCATCTTTGGCCTTGAATGATGTGCGGGTGTGTTTGCCCAATTGACATGATTTGCATATGGTATTAGAAGGCCTTTTTATTTCTGGCATGTCTCTGACAGCTTTCTTCTTGCTCAGTCTGATGATATGATTGAAGCTGAGATGTCCCAACCTCTTATGCCATAACCATGACTCCTCAAGTTTGCTAAGATGGCATGCTTCATTTTCCTCTTTCACTATGTAGACATTACTCTCTGTTTGAACACCTTTGAGCAGAGTCTTACCTATGGTGCTCTATCTGACTTCACAGTCTTGTGCTCTAGAAAGAACTTCACAGCCTTTATCACACATTTGACTGACACTCAGCAAGTTTGCTTTCAGCCCATCTACAAATAGTACATCTTGGGCCTTTCCTCTGCCATTATCTAGGCTGACTGAGCCTTTTCCTTTGATTTTTCCTGATTTATCCTTGCCAAAAGTAACATTTCCAGATTTCTTTTCATCAAAAGTTATAAAATTGCTTCTGCCTCCAGTCATATATTTTGAGCAGCCACCGTCCAAATACCATTGGCTTTTCAGGTCTTGAGCAGTTAGAGCCAAGTCACATTTATTCACCTTCTTTATCCACTGGAAGCATCCTTTTGTTTGGTATCTTTTGTGAGATGATGAATTATATCTTATGAGAGGACATTTGGAAGGCATATGTCCAATTTTATTGCATACACAGCATTTGATTGTGATTTTTGCAGAATTGTGAGTATGAGTAAAGTTTCCTTGATTCATAAACCTCCTTGAGGTGTTGAGCATCAACCTTTGTCCATATTTTCTACACTCAATGATTATATGGCCAAACTCCTTACAATAAAAACAATAACAATAGAAACAATTTGCATACCTAATGTGAGGTTGCCTTCTCCATTTGTTTTCTTAAGGCAGTCTCTTCATTGTTTGCATCTTTTGCTGGTTTGAATTACTCCTCCTTGTATGAAAATATGCAGCAATGTGTCCCAGCTTGTGGTAGACATAATAGGTGGCATTTTTCAAATAAGGGAAGAATCTCCTTTGATGGCTTCCAAATTTTACATACTCAGGGGTATATGATCCTTTTTCTATTGTCTTAGTATTTATTCCATTATTTGTTACTAGAGTTTTCTTCTGATCTCTGTCTCCCTCATTACATGTTTCTTCTTTTGTAGGAATTATTTGAGCTGCTTCATCAGCCGTCTCTGCTTTTACAAAAATAATATGTTTGTTTTCCTTTTCTTTGCTTTTACTTGATTCTCCTTCATATCCTAGTCTAGTTTTTATAAGAGGAGATATTTGAGCATCCAGAATTTCGTTCAACTTACCAGAGCTTGTTGTTTGAGAGGAATTTGTAGACACTTTCCTCTGAGCATTTTCTAATTTCTTCCTCGGACATACTACTTCTTCTTCCAGGTTCTCTTGTTCTCGAGTTTTATCCTTGATTTGCTGAAGTAACATGTCTTTTATCTTCTTGGCTTCTTCAAGCTCTACCTTCAGCTGCATGAGGGCTTCTGAATTTTTCTCTTCTCTTACATACTTGAGGAGAATGTCCTTTTGTTTTTTCACTTTAGTTTGAGTCTGTCAATCTCCTCCAGGGCACTTCTTAGCTCCCCCTCAAGGTCAATTTCGCCTTCTTCTTCATCTTCTAGAAGGAGTCCTTCAAGTTCTTCTATGGCCATTAATAAAAATTCAGAGGTTCCTTCTTCACTTGAGGTTTCATCTGAGTCTTCAGATGCACTACTGTCTTGTTGAGCATAGAAGGATTTTCTACTAAATTTCTTTCCTTTCTGCCAGTTCTTTGATGTACTTTTCCCTGATTCTTGAGCCCGATTCTTTACTTTCTTGTGAGGACACTTAGAAGCATAGTGTCCAACTCTTCCATAGTTAAAGCATTTGAAAGGAAGTTTACCTTTGTATTTACCTGAGCCTCTATCCAGTTTCTTGAAAAATTTATCCTCTTCTTCATCAGAGGAAGAACATGTATCTTCCTTTTCTTCTTTCTTCTTTTCTGTTTTAAACATTGCCTCCCTCGTACTTGGCTTCTTCTGTGGGAGTCTCATCTCATATGTTGTTAGATTTCCAAGTAACTGGTTCATAGTCAAGGTCTCCCAATCAGTTGTTTCTTCTATTGCAGACACCTTGGGATTAAACTTGGATGGAAGAGATCTTAGAATATTTTGCACAATTATACTTTCTGGTATGGTTTCTCCAAGAGCTTTCATATTGTTAACAATTTCTACTACTCTTAAGAAGAATTTGCCAACATCTTCATCATCATTCATTGTTAAATTTTCAAACTGGGCTCTATATACTTGAAGTTTGGCAATCTTTACCTTTCTATTTCCCTCATGGATATTCTCTAGAGTGTCCCACATATCTTTGACAGTTTTACTGTGCATTATTTTGATAAATTCATCCTCACAAAGTCCACTTAAGATTGCATTCATGGCCTTTGAATTTGCTACAAATTCTTGTTTAGCTTCTCTTTCTGGGTCAGTTGCCTTTGGGGCATATCCAAATTCTACAGCAGCCCATACCTCTATTCCTAGAGACATTATGTATGCTTTCATTCTAATTTTCCAGAAGGCATAATTAGCACCAGTGAAGAAAGGGGCTTTATTGGTTGAGCTTCCTTCTTGACTAGCCATCCTGGGGGCCTAAGATCTCCTTTCAGTGGTTAAACTGGTACAAAAGGAACCTACTCTGATACCAATTGTTGAATTCTTAGTTAAATTGAGAGGGGGGGGGGTGAATCATTTTAACACATACATGAAATTTTCAAATTTTTCATCAACTTATTTACAACTTACTTTTATAACCAACATTAGTATATGAACAGTCTTAATATGTTGCAGCAAGTATTAAATTAATGTGACTTCAACCTTATTATGAGAGCAACAAACATTAAGCAGATTTGGTAAATCATCTCAGCACACAGGCAACACAGATAGAGACATCAGATATAAGTGGAAACCCATAAAGGGAGAAAACCACATCTTATTATTGTTGTGATGCAAAGTAAAGCTCCTACTCCCTCTCACCATTTTTTTTTTTTGGGCACCAACCTACAGGAGGCTCCAACCTCAATTCTGCAAGCTACAACTTGTAAGGAAGCTCCAACTCCCATCAATTTTCTGCAGGCACCAACCTACAGGAGGCTCCAACCTCAGTTAGCTACAACTGACATCAATCAAGCTACAACTTGATAGGGAAGCTCCAACTTCCTCAATTTATCAAAATAAATGTTTGTTGATTTACCTCAGATATCAGCTCTATTCTGTAGCATCTCTTTTTGCTCCTCTCTTCCTTATCTTCTCTATCTCAATCTTCTGTACTCTGCATTCTCTGTATTTACTCTCTCTAACCTCTCTAAGTATATCAAGATGATATTATTTATAAATATTTTCTTGTGACTGTCGGTATTCCTCAGAGAATTCAAAATGGATAGCCATACCTCTTAGTCTTCTACCTTCTCATTTCTTTTCCAGCTCACTCAAAAAGATATAACTGTATGTACTAAATTTAATATTATAGTGGGATATTTTTTCTCTTCTGGATACTTTCAAATGCAACACAACAATATAAATAAATTAAAAACATTTACATTCAATTACAATGAAAACTCCAGCTCACTCATTCAGCCTCTTGGTTCACTGCGCTTGTCTTTTCTGTGACTGTGTTTGTCTTTTCTGTGACTGTGTTTGGCCCTTTCAGCTCTGATTGATTTCCTACTTACTTTCGCAGTGTAACTGCCATACATATGTAATTTCCCTTTTCATATATCACAATTTAACTCTCGCCATGATAAGAATTGTTTTTAACATACACATTGTCGTATTATATAACTTATGTAACTTCCAGCGATATAATACTAAGAGATCATTTTAATACACAAGATGCCCTTACGGGCCCACTCGCCGAACTTTCCGATGCGATGTATCACTCCTCAACTTCTTCCGATTGCGATTGATCGCAATTGCAATTTCCATTTGAATGTACCGATGCTTTGCTCCTTCTCTGATCCGATCAATTACTGTTCATTTTGAAATGTTGATGCGATGTATCACCTTGCAAATATTTCCGATTGTGATTAATCGCAATCGCAACTTCCAGTTTCATGTTCCAATATTCCAATGCTCTGATGCTCTGATTCCAATGATTCACTATTATGCAGGAACTCAAACACATATCAATCATGGTTTATAAGCCCATCGAGTCCGAACTTTCATCGTAATTGCAATTTTTGTTAACCTGTTCCGTAGTCAACTTTTCTCTGATGCGATTGGTGAGGGTCCCATAGTATAAGTCTTTGGTTGTATTATACCCAAGCTATAGATTACTTCACACACACACACACACACACACACACACACATATATATATATATACGTTCCAGCCTTACCCTTTGAATCATATATATACATAAGCCTAAGTCAATATTTAACCATGGCTTTAACCCTCAGCACATGAACATTCTATATATATTCACATAACCTTTGATTTTATCACAGATTATTAACTTCTGGCTTCCAAACAAACCAATGCATTATGTTACAAAGCATTTAGGCCCACAACAACATATCTTGCTTAATGTGTACACAACTCCGCTTGGATCTGATGATTCACCTGCTCTCGCGCTCCATACAACCAATCTGACGGTAATCACGTTACATAATTGCACGAAATGTAGTTCTTAAACCCACGCGATGAAACTGGGTCTTGGTGTTAACCTACCCATCTCATCCGACAGCGGACAACACGTCACACTGCTTCAGATGATCTAACGTCCTCAATCAAATATCGTGTGACTTAGATGCATAGGCTTTTAACTCGCAATGAGAGTGGTATCTCCAAACCGCTTCAGGTCACGTGTCAGCCTATGGCATTGATCGTGTTCAAATTGTAAATACAGCTTACCGTCTTGAACTTGCACAAAAACCACTGAGTTGAGCTCCAAACCGTCGTTACTGTTCCTTCACGGTTCCACCTTCGTTCAGGGTTCCGCCTCCACCCCTTTTCTACGGGTTCATTCACTCCTTTCATATATTAACCATTGTTCCATCAACACTTCAACACGACACTTCCACATATTATAATGCATGGGTTTATTACCAATCTTCTGCATTTCGATTCATAATTCCTTAACACAGGGTTTATTTCTTATTTCTTAAATATTTCAATATATGAAGCCTATTTCATTATTACATTAATTCAACATTGATCACTTCATTGTTTGATAACGACTCTGCCTCTGCCTCCAATGCTCGACTGTTTCTCTACCTATGTACATATCTTGTCACTGTATTTCTGCAGCTCTGCCAAATTTTCACTCCTGTCACTGTATTTTCCTTAGCCTCTATTGCTCGACTGTTTCATTTCAACAGTCTTCTTCCGCCTGTCTCCTTTGCCATCTATGTTGTCTCCTTTGCGCTGCTTGCTTCTCTTTTTGCTACCTTGTCTCTGTAAATATACTTTCCCTCTGTTCTTCTCATGCTCCCTATAAATATACCCTCCCTCTGTTCTTCTCTGTTGTCTTCTCCTTTGCTTCTGCTTCCTCCATCAATGACAAGCTGACAGCATTTCCCACATACAACTAATTATATGGTTGTTTATAGAATTTTTGAGATTAGGAACCCCACTATTTTTTGGACCTTTTATGCTGCCCATTACATAAATTTAATGCTTGAGAACATTGGTAAACTTCATTGGATACATGAGGTTGTGAAGAAGACAAAATTCATAACCAAATACATGTACAACCACACTATTGTCCTATACACCATGAGAAAATACACCGAAGGAAAAGAAATTATTCGACCTATAGTGACTATATTTGCAACAAATTTCATATCTTTGCAATCTTTGGTTGAACAAAGGATATCTCTGAAGAGGATGTTCTTGGTACCTGGGTGGATGACATCTAAACATTTCAAGGCCATTGAAGGCATTTAAATTTTTTCAATTGTGTTTAATAATGTGGTTTCTGTAGTCCCTTGTCAAAGTTTTCATGTACTTCAAGTCTTTTAACTTTTTCATTTTTAAAATTTCATTTCAAGATTCTTTTTATTTTCAAAGTTGCATATTTTATAAATTTGAAAGATTGAAGCCTTGAACTTTCAGAATGGTTGATGGTGACAAAACCACTATGGGTTACATTTATGAGGCGATGGATCTCGCAAAGGAGGCCATCACAAGACGATATGGGGATGAGGCGGCAAAATATCTGCCTCTTTGGGACATTATTGATGCATGTTGTGAAATGAAATTGCATTCCCCCTTACATGTTGTTGGGTACTTCTTAAACCCACTATATTTTTATGATAAGAGAAAATTTAATGAGGATGGGGAGGTTTGTAGAGGACTTATGACATGCATTGAAAGGTGCTTCCCTGATCTAGAATTCTAAAGATGCGTCTTTTCCCAACTATAAGATTATAGGGCGCCAACTAAATTATTTTCCTATACTGGTGAAATACGAGAAAAGACTAAGATGTTTCCAGGTACCCTTTGAAGGTTGAAGGCTTCATCAATTCATTAAATTTGTTTAAACATTATTTTGTATGTTAAATGTTTTATTAATAGAGATGGGGGTATAGAAGTAAGCAGGAGTTCGATACCCTTACTCACTGAGGATCCCAAACCCTAAAACCTAGGCTAATTCGCTTACCCTCATCCTCTTACCCTCTCCCCCCCCTCCCTTTTCTCTCAATTTGTACTTTCCCTCCTGCCCTCTCCCTCACATTCATCCCCCCTATTAAGATTTTCACTATATTTCCGTTCTACTTATTCCTTCCATACCATCTTTAATAAACCCTAAACTTAATTAATAGAAAAAACAATTCAACTCTATAATAATAACAAATACTAACATTCTATCACAAGATTAAAGTTAACAGTTTATTAATAATGACTATTAACTTTATTCTTTATATTAATATTTGGGGTAAAAATAATCTAGCATATCCATTTTAAACATCATTAACATACACTCATAATAATTAACCCTATCTACTCTAATAATAAACTTTATTAATAATATCATTAATTAAGTCTAATAATAATTTTTATTATCTTATAAAAATAATAATATTTATTAGCTTTTTTATTGTTATTACTAATTAATTTTATTATTAAAATTAATTAGCAATTTATACTAATACTAATAATAATAATAATTAGTATTAATAATAATGATTATTATTAAATTTATCACTAATAATAACTAACCTTAATTAACAACCTAATAATAATTAAAAATAACAATTACTAATACATTGTGTGGAGTAAAATCTCCATATTAATAAAAAAAATTCTCCTTGTAATTAAATTTAGGGTTGGTTGGTCAACTCATTCTCATATATTATCCTTCCATTCCATATTTATTATCCTTCTTTCTTTCTTTTCTTTGTGGATTTTGTCTTGATGATGAGTCTTGTTATAGACTTGAAACATCGACTCAAAAATTGACACTGTGGAACTATTTCCCAATACTCAAGAAACTGAAGTTTAAATTGTTTAATGAAGCAGACACGAGTGCATCTCAGTGAACTGATTGGATAGTGCACAAACTGACCACTAACTTACATCCGTATCATTGGTTTGATCACTTTTCAAAGGAAAATGGCTTATGTGGATGAATGAGAGATGGGGAAATTTCTTCCAGTTCATGGCATAGGGCATTGTACATTCCTGACAATGATGTTATTTTCAATGACAAAGATCTTCAATTTACTAAGTTTTTAGCCTTTTTCAGTGAGAAAGATCTTCAATTTACTAAGGTTGTTAGCCAACGTGATTGTTCAGGGACACATGTTGTGTGGAATCCTGGTACAAAGTTTTCTATTTGTGATTGCTCGTGGTCTATGATGGGAAATCTATACAAACATGTTATAAAGGCTAGTAAGGTTTATTGTATCACGATTATCATATGGCTAGATCATGAATGGCACTGCAATGTCTATCATCAACCTCTACATATTGTGTTGTAGTGTCCACCAAATGGTTCAATTTCTCTTTACCATGCTATAATGTTAGCCATTCTTTTGAAGTAGGATCCTAAGAGATTATTAGGGTCATCAAACAAAAGAGGCACAAACCTTCCACATTCTCGAGTTACTAGGAATTGGGTTTGCAAGAAGACTAGAACTAAAATTAGTGAGTCTTGTAGAAGAAAATAATGATGTAGTATGTGGGAATATAGTTTCAGTGGTGGTGACCATGAAGCTATTAGTCACAAAATTTCCATAGAAGAAAACACTGAAAAGAGCACACGAGTATAAGGATGAGATTTGTGAAGATGGGAAAATAATGACTAAGGGTACCTTTTGTATGGATCTTAATGATTAACATATTTCTGATATTTTTTACAAGTTTTAATTGGAAGATTCAAAACATTGATGACTTCGCTGATTCTAGTTTGTTGTTTTAATTACCAGGTATATTGCATTTCCTTTTGTGGTGAAGCATATCGTAATGGAAATTCAATTAGTGGATTATTTGTCAGAGCTGGACGTTACCTTTCTTAATGACTACCCGTCTTCCCCACAAGTAAACGCAATATCTTTGATATATGTTCAAAATTTCAGCTCTACCTATTGTTGTGCAGAGCTTTTGGTCTAGTACTAAAATAGTGGAACATGAGCTTTTTGATAATGCAATGATATTTATCATGGATTTCATTTTGTAATATGATGAGGGAGGCCCGAAGATGGCTCTTGCAGTGTGACATATCAGAATAATGATAGATGGGTTTAATTTGTACAAATTGAAATATAGGTAAAATTTATTCATTCATTAAATGATGTTGAGTATGTGAGGTCTTTCTTCTTTCTTTTTTAGAACATAATAATCAATTAATTTAATTATTAATGTCATTTCCAGTAATTAAATTGAAAATTTATTATTAAGTGATTTGATTAATACGATAAAAACTAAGTGATTTTGGGTATCCATTTGTGATTTTCCTTTGATTTTGATTGTGAGCACTTTGAGTTTGAATGTAAGTGTGAACCCATGCAAGGATTACAGTTTTGGTGGTGTGAGATCCATCGTCATTGGTCTGGTTAGATTTGTTTCGATGTTGCAACTACACACCCTAGTTAGTCGATAAGGAAGGATCACTTCAAATCTTTCAATTGTGCTTCGAATTAAAGGAGAAACATGGATCACACCGATACACTCACAAGTTCTTAATACAAAAAAATATTTGCAGGTGTTTGTATAGCTAAAAATGGGGACAAACTATCAGTACATATCTTTGAAGCAAAATATCCATTTGAGGAAAAACATATTGTTCAACTGTAGAACTGTTATAGCAGTTAAACTAGCCAACCAATTTTACTATCTAGTAGTAGCTTAAGTTGTTGGTGGTCGAGATTCCTATTCTGTAGTAGTAACTTGTTGGTCTTGTAGCAACTAAATGGAGCAATGGATGTTGAGTAGATTTCAGGTTCATTAAATAAATACTTTTATGCACTCTCTTAGCTTCATTTAATATAGTCACCTGATGGTTTTAGATTTATGCAACAAATTATGTCTTTACTTTCTAAAATTAATTGAGCAAGAGTTTTCATTCATTGTTCTATTTGCAAAATATTTGTAATATTGTTTACACATAAAATCTAGAAGGCTTTGGTAGTGATAATACTGGTGTAATTATCCCTAAGGGTACATCACATAATTTGCAATTGGTTGAAGAATTTTCTTTGTTGTAATCATATTATACTAGTCACTTGATACGAGGATACGGGGATACGAGGATTCGAGGAATCGGGTCGGAGTGCAGTGACCCAGAACGGGATACTTCGGGATATGATACGTTATATATATATATATATATATATATATATATATATATATATATATATATATAATTAAATATTTTTTACACAAATTCATACAAAATTCATTGATTCAAACATAGATACTCATGAGTCATACATGATCATTAATACATTGATACACCATACATGATACAATTGTCAATTTACTTTCGAGAAAGACAAGATTGAGGTGATAAGACACTATAGTTTTCTCATTAAGTCATCATAATCAAAATGTGTTACATAAGTACGCGATACGATAGAAATAGAAAATACAAAAAAACTAGGTCTGCAAGACCCTACAAACTTTGAAGCCTCAATGAGTCAAAGAATTAGAAGTCGATGAGTCATCAATCCTCATCATCATAATCAACATCAATTTGTCCTCATCTGATCATCATGCTCACCACTACTCTCCTCACGGATTACGATGCATCTTCCTCCTACGCCCATCTGCGCATCTGGCAATTGTGGAGGATGATGCCTCTACTCCATCATCAAATGTGACGAGGCTCTAGCAACAGTGCGAATATAGAAGATTAATGTATAGGATGCTCGAATCTCTTGAAATAACTCCTTTTCTCCTTGCTCACACTTGCTCCTTGCTCACACTAGCTCCTTCTCACTTCACAAAATGAAATGAATTGAGAAACAATGAAAAAACCTCACTTTATAAAAGAAACAAAACGCTTTTTTTTTTTTTTTTTTGACCGGCGGGTACGGCCATATACGATTCTTCGGGTACGGTGTTTGTACGGGGATACGGCTGTGCACGTACGGATACCTTGTGCCGGTGGTGGGGAGTGAATCGGGTGCGGGTCGTATTAGATGGGATTAGAGATTCGGTGACCCTTTTTGTCGAATCCGGTTACTTAGCATATTATTTATTTACTTACAAGGGTTGATGAAATACTGGTGTATTAAATGTTTGACAAAAATTATAAACAAAAACCTAGAATTTTGGAATGAAAGGTGTGCTTACCTCAGAAAAGGGGTTGTTACTATGGTATCAAAGCTATGCATCCTTCCAACATGAGTGGTTTATTAGTGGAAGGAATATTCCATGTTTCCTTTGAAATGAATTCAACAATATGTTGATGAGTTCCTAGGAAAAGACGCTAAAGCAATAGGATGAAATTTTTAATATAGGAGGCAAGCTTGGTCATTTGTATCCATCAATATATACCTTTCTTATCTCATTAGAGGAGGAGGTAGAGTGTTTACATAAGGTGGATTGGACACCTTCCCAACTAATCCAAGCAATTATGGTTCCAATAACGACATATTTAGGTGAGCATAACTTAGTAAGGCATGAGGATAAAAAGGTAAGACTTATTGTTGTACATTGTTTAAGTGAAATTCTTAGGGTTACATCTCCTATCATTTCGTATAAAGTGAATATCATTAGGGAGGAATTCTAATTAATTATTAAAAGTCTTCATTGGCTAGATGACAACAAAAGCCCCTCCTTGAATAAGAGGGTTAAGGTCTTAGAATTTATGGCAAAGGTGAGATTATGTGTTATAATGGTTTATTTAGATTGTGATGATATTATACCATAGATGTTTTATTATTTCCTTGATCACAGTGAGGATCATAACAAATCCATTTATGATTACATAAGGAACACTATCGTTGCAATTATCTATAAAAGTGCTATTATTTTCCATACTATTATATATTTGTTGTTGGTTGTTTTGAAAAAAATTAAGTGACTTGAACAATTACTTACAACTTGGCATACAATGTTGTCAAACAATATGAAGGGAATTTGTAACCTCACTTGATTGATGAGGAGCTAGTGAAAGAAGAAGAAACTTGAGGAGATTTGTGTGGTAACACATTCTTTGTCATCTACAAACGTCATCACACAAGAGGATGATAGTAGTGTGAAGTATACTATCATTGATTGGAGTACCAATTCACCGATGATCTCTTCTACAAGGCTTTCAAATGATAGTCACCAAGAAATTAAAAATCTTACAAACGGCCTTTTAGCAATAAAGGAGAGAACTAGGATGATTAAGAGCACAATATTACAACAAGACAATGAGCTTAAAGACTTTGGAGTTAGGTGTGTTGGGAAAACTTTCAATCTTGCCAATGTTAAGGAACAATTAGAGTTGCTATTGGGACAACAACATAAGTCTATTCTTAAGTTGCGAACCAATCTCTTTAGAAATACATAGACAAGGATTGTAGGAACATAAGTCCACCTGAGAAGTTGTTCAAGTAGAATATGGATGATTTGATGACACATAAGAAGAGGATGGATGGTTGTTATGACGAAGAAATAACCCAATATTGCAAGTTGTTTTTATAAGACGACGCATATATTGGGATGTAGGATTAAGAGATATCTTGGGCATGTTAATATTCTAACTATAATGAGAGTGGAACAACTTCAACATGGTGGAATTATTTATTGTGCTTTTCAGGTGTTGTTGATGACTAATGGAATAAACATTCTTTGCGAGGTCATGGACTCCATAAGTGATATTGTTGTTGTTAAAAACTCCTATTTAAGAAGTCCATTTCAATTGTATTGGAGCGGGATGATGAGAGATTATGAGTTGGTATCATATTGAGTGGGTAGTCTTTGGATAGACATTTCTAGCCAGGGGTATAAAAAAATATGAGCCCTTTGATATTTGGGATGATAGATTCCCAATTTGGTAATGGGATCTTGGTGGATCATTTCATCATGCGACAGAGCTTGACAAAGTGGTGGAGCACAAAGTGGAGTTTATTGAGGGAGAAGAAGACATTCTGGTAGAGACTCCTTTTGGGGGGAGTATGACTATGGATTTGATAGCAAGTCTATCAAAGTTGTAGGGGAAAAATTTCAATTATAGAGTGGTTGAGAAGTTGCTCAAGTTTGTGCATTCCTTTATGGTTCCATTAGAGTACATGGCAACATGACTAGCATGGTTGTTTTTCAGGGAAGAATTTAGACTTCATGAGTTGCTTAGGTACATCATCAGTGATTAAGATAGTAGGACTCTTAGTGCACTTTATTATGAGTTATTCAAGATGGATGGAATTGATATAACACAGTTGTGTGCTTTTTATGGTGATGATGTTGTATTATTAGCATGGGGCCTTCACTCAATGAACGTCAAACATATCACATGTGTTCATGACATATTAAAGGATACTCTTAATTTGACTACATATTGGAAAATACCTCTAAAACTCATATTATTTAACCCCCTACCAATACTAACCCAATATACCTTCCCAATTCAAAAAACCTCTACTTTCACAAACTTTGAGCTCCATTTTTTCTGCCTACCAATATAAAAACTCTTTACCCCCTATATATTCACCAATATATTATGTCATTTTTTCCTCAATATATATTCCCAAATATGAATGAATGTGGTATGGTATTGCTCCCCCAGTGAATCCCCTATGATCATTGGTGGATTTGGCATCAGGGTGATGGGTGATTATTCCAATAGTGATACGCCCATTGTCTAATGGTGATATATGTCGTTTCGGTTAACTAGGGACTTTATGAGGGAAGGTGTTATGTAACCAGATCAGGACTCTTTTGGAGATTTGGGGAAATGGGAGACTTAGATGTTTGAACATCTAGTGAGCATAATTGTGAAATTACATCTCATTATTGTTTGTCCAAAAGCTTTGTCATACCATTACAGCTGATTATATTACCAGGTTTCCCACCGATACCCCTTAATTCAATATCCCTTCCTTTGTAGAAAATTTTCAAAAAAAAATCTTGAAAATTAAAAGCTCTCGTCCCCAAAGATGGTAACCATTGGAATCCTAATACAACATCTGCACAACCCATTGTAATGGAGATCATTGGACTATTCAATACATATTCCCCCATGGTTAGATTTATATTATGGAATTTCCCTGAGCAATTTATAGTTCCTCCATTTGCAACCATCACTTGAGACTCTGGGGTTGAGTTTAAAAAGCAATTCAAATCCTTAGCTGTCTTACAATGAATAAAACTATGGGTACTACCTAAATCAATCAATAATATTACCTTTTTCTTCTTGATATATCTTTCAATATTGAGAGTTTGAGGAGTAGTAATTCTTATCAATGCATTAGAAGATATGGGCAGATTCATTTCTTCTTTTTTATCCCCTTGTGTTGGTTCTTGGTGTATATATTCTTTTGATGTTTCTTATTCCTGTTCTTCCTCATATTCACAATCTATATAAAATAATTTCTCAACACACTTATGACCCTTAGTTTATTTGTTATCACAACAGTAACAAAGCCCTTTTGATTTTTTTGCCTCCAGTTGTTGTGGTGTTAACCTTGTAGGCTGTAGAAGGTTAGGAGCAACAACACTTATCTTTATAGTTGTGAGTGCTAGACCTCCTTGTTTCCATAATTTTATGCTCAACTTTTCTTGCCACCCTAAATGCATTCTCCAATGACTTAGGTTCCCAAAGGAAAACTTCATGTTGGATATTATCCTTTAAAGTCCCTATGAAGACATGTTATCACCGCTACAACACCCTCCAAAAGTTTGGCCTATATCCAAATTTTGGAGCCTAATTTGACCTTGCATGTTGTCATTTCTAAGAGTAAGAGTTATTCCATGTGTGTTCTTTAAGTTTTCAAGTCTCTTTTGGAAGAAAACTAAAGTGTCATATTTTGTCATGGGAAGGGTCACACATCGCATACGTGGAGTTATAGTTTGTTTCAAGGGGTAACTATGGTGTTAATAAGTCCTATTTATGATATAGACATATGTCAGGCCCATTCCCAAAGTTTTATGCATTGTCACACAAGTGTCGTCACTGTTCTCGCAAAGTGTACATTTAGTGTCACACTTGTAGGAAGTTGTTGTATTGTCATCGCATTGAGTGGATCGTGTTGTTCTTGTCTTTTGGGTGATCAATCTTGTGTCATCAAATTTTTTGAGTGTGTGACCATGTTCAAGTTTTGTCCTTGGTCACTATGACCTCATTGATCCCACGCTTGTCAAATCCTGGAAATTGTTTTCCTAAGCATCTTGACTTCACTCAGCCCTCTGGAACTGCGCACATCGCAATATTAACCCTCAAAATTGACCCTTTCCTCTTGGAACTACATAATGTGCAGTTCCTACTGGTCTGTATATTAAAACTTGAAGGTTTTGATGAAAGTTTGCAAGTGAAATTTTATGTTTTTTTCTGCAATTAAACAAGTTTCCATACTACATAAATTAAGTTTTAAACCCAGTTTTGCAGCATAAAACAGAGACAATAATACCATAACAGAAACAAAATACAACAAAATGATGAAGGATTTCACCCCTCCTGGGCTACATCTCATGCTCCAGCTTCCAATGTTGGGCCTCTTTCATTATGTGCTTAAAATATGTGTTTACATGGATTTGTAGTGTTTAAAATGCAAAAATAATGTCTCCATTGGCCCCAGAATAGTTAAGGACCCCTATTTGGGCTCTTTCTGCACTCAAATTGGTAAAACCTAAGTGATGCTTTGGAGTAATTTTCTGCTAACTGTTCTACAATCCACACCCACTTGCCTATCCATCCTACAAATTCCACCAATTTTGGCAATGTGGAGCGAAACATTTGCTCTGTACCGAGGACATTCGTGCCGGTTCATGTGCAAATTTTTGAATGGTTTAAATGTGCAGTGACCCCATGAACTGACGGATTAGGGCCACATGGCGAAAACCATGTCGTTGGATGTGGACTGGTTCAAAACTACTGTACCAAAATCTAACTATTGTTCTGAACTGTGGTGGGGTTCCAAACTCGTGCCATACCATAACTCTACTCCGCATAAACCATGGTTATACCTCACTTCATGGGTTCGGTTAAGTTTAAAATGTGCGCCAAATCCTAACTCCAACCATGCAACAAACTGTAGTAAGGAATGCTGGTTAAGTTTAATGTTACTATCGGTTCATTGACTGTGACTGCAATTGTGGTTGTGTTGTGGTTTACCACCGGAGTTATAACTTGCGCCAAATATTTGAACCATTCTTGTTGACTGTGGTATTGTATTTAGCTGTGACTTGGGTCGGCGTTAACCCTACGCCCTCGGTGCCCAGTGACGGTCTCATGGTATGGGTGGACCGGGGCCAGGGATTAACCCTGACCCTGACCCCCAACATTCCATTCATTAAACTTTATATATGACTCATGAACTATGACTATTAAGTCACACCCATGGCACGACGATAAGGCTCTGTGTTGCTCCCCTGTAGGTCGCCCGTTCGAATCTCTTGGAGGTAATTTTGGCTGATAACAAAATTTTAATGCACAGTTCGGAGGCCATGTGACATTCATCCATTAGCCCACGTGGCCCTCCACCATTGGACCAACTCAACGAACCAACAACTAATCAAAAACCACAAATATTCAAACGATCCGAATGAGACACTTGGCGCTCAACCATTGGTCCTGAAAAACACATTAAACCGGCCCAGTCACCTGCCTAGTCAACATATAGACTTTTGACTGTGTGTACTTGCAACCCAACTACAAAATTTTTTAGTTGTTTGGGAAAATGGTCAGAACACGATATTGGGAGCATACGATTTCGATTTTGAGCCATTTTAGTTGTGTTGGATTCAGGGCGGAGAGATATTTGTTTTGGCACTAGTTTCAAGCACTTTTGAACATTGAATTTTGAACAGTTTACTGATCCACTGGATCATTCCTCCCCACTGGAAGCTTTTGGACCTCCAAGATCTCATTTTTAGTTAAAAAAAAGATGAGGGTATAGTTCCCTCACCCTTCCAATCTCAATCCATTTGGCCTTGCTTGTATTTGTTCCTTTGAGCCCCGCACAAAGGTACTCCACATTCCCTCATTTTTAAGTCCTTGTTTTGCTATCAAGGATGGTGTCTTGTTGCATTTTTTCAAGATATTCAGAAAATAAAACTACCCATGAAGGAATTTGAACATTCTCTCCTTGATTTTCAATCAAAGGAGACTTATATAATTTCAAGTTCACTTCACCTTGAAAATTATAATGATGCTTAGCATCGCCAGCCTTCCACTTGGCTTGACTCTTTACCAAATGTTATTACCATCGCCATGCACCATCCTTCATCAAAGCCAAAAAATTATGAAACTCGCAAGATCTCTTAGAACCAATTTCCTCTTTTTCCAATGACTTTTGCATCTGCATTTTGATCCCTGCATTCTTTAACACTGACATCTTATTCACACCAATGTTCAACAATGATGCATCCTGCTGCAATTTCACTTCATGTTGTTTTCCTCTTTTAGGAGGCAACATATTAGACTCCTGAAACAACTTATCACATGAATTAACAACCACAATCAAATCAGATTTCAAACTTGATTCATATCCTTGAAAGCATTTAGATTCCTCAACATCTTTGTGTTTGATCATTAAAAATGAAAAAATCTGACTAGCATTAACAAACTTCTTCATTTGTCCAGCATTCACAAGAGATAAAATCAATTTCTTGCTATGTGCTCTAACAATGTACTCAATCCCATTTTTAAACAAATGATATTTGTTCTGATGGCAATAAAAAATGGCTCTCATATCATATAGATATGGGCTTCCCAAAATAATACCACATCAAGTTCTACCTCATCAATGAAGTTTACAGTGATGGAAAATCTAAGTATGCATTTTCTTGTCACTTGCAATTTTTCATTGTCACATACCCATCCTAAAGGATAAGGTTTAGTATGAGGAATGGTTTCCAAGTTTAGTTTCTTGACAATGTCTTCCGAAATGAGGTTTTTTTGTGATCCACTATCAAACAAAGTATTTATCTTGGTATGTTTTAAACTCTAATGTGGAAAAGTTATATTCTTGTTTTTCATATTGAATTTCATTGAGGCTACTAGAAGAACTAGTACTTGTAATAGTGTCCATACCTTTCAATCCCATGGTTGTGATTTTTGTTTCATCCTCGAAATCAGAATCTAAATCTTGTTGTATAGTTCAACAACCTTTTCTTTCTCCTTGTTAAAATTTTTGGGTCTCATCTCAGGATGAAGTTTCCAACAATTTTCTTCATCATGGCCTTCTTTGGAACAATGTTTACATGTGAGATTTTATCCCTCTTTTTTGATGGAAACATTCTTCTTCCCTTTTTCTTAGAACTTCCCCTTTCCTTTGTCTCCTGACTCAAATGAGTTCTCACTAGTTTCTTCAGAAACATTCTTCCCTCTTGCTTCTAGATGTGTTGCATGTACACAAACTTCATCTAAATTTGTAGGGTTAAACATGAGAATAATGTCTCAAGTAGCTATGTAAACCTCCAATGTATTTGAGTAAAGTGTCTTGAGAGGATAAGTTTACATCCAATATCAATGCTCTCTTTCTAAACTCTTGGGTATAACTTTGCACACTTTGACCCTTTAATTGCCTAAATTTTTTCCAATCCATTATAGCTTCTCCATGTATGCTAAAGGATAAAACTGTCTTCTTAATGCAGTCACAAAATCGGACCAAGAGGATAAAACCTTACCATGTTTCTTCATGTTCTCTTGAGTTTTGGCTTCCCACCAAATGAGTGTTGCACTTTCAAACCTTAATGAATCAAGTTGAATCTTGGTCTCATCATCTTTGACCCTTTGTATCTTGCAATACACTTCAAGCTGGCGAACCTATTTATCTAATTTCTCATCATTTACCACTCCATTATACATAGGCAATTCAAATTTTATGTCAAATTTTAAAAATGGAGTTTTACCATGTCCCTTTGGAGAATGTGGAGGTGTTTGTGAAGGAGTTGATGTAGAAGATGATGATGGTGAAGATGAAGGTGAAGATAAAGGTGGAGGTAGAGGTTGTTTATCACCATTTTCTCCATTCCCTTTTGGAGGCTCGTCTCCATTTCCCTTTGGAGGGTTTGAGCTCTCACCTTGCAATCTTGAATTCCTTTCCCCATAAAAAAATTTCACCATCTTAGTCATATCAAAGAATGATTTTCTAAAAGTCTTTTCATCCTTAGTCATATTGTAAGGCTCTCCTTGAAGTATCTTGAGGAATTTCTCCCACAAACTTTCCTTCTCCTCGGTATTTTCAAGCTCAGTTATATTGTACTCTCCTTGAAGTATCTCAAGGACTTGCTCCGACAAGCTTTCCTTCTCCTCTTTTGAGATTCAACCTTGTAAGCATCAGAAAACCCTTACAACAAAATTAAACCCTTAATACAACCAAAGAACCTATGATTTGATACCAAACTTATATGTATATGAAAACTTGAAGGGTTTGAGCTGTCACCTTGCAACCTTGAAGAAAGGTCAGGGTTTGGAAATTTTTGGTCGGCGAGTGGACATGCAAGGGAAAATGAGAGAGGCTGGGTGGGTGGTAGGGGAGGGAGTCGAATTTGGGAAGGAATGGGAGTTCATTTTGGGTTGGATTGAGAGTGAAGGTTAGCTTGACGATTGTTGTAGAGGAGACGACGATGTGCATTTATTCTATCCCTGTTAAGCGTGTAGTGGTGTCGTCATCGTTCCTTTTGCAAATTGTTCTGTGGGGTAGTTTGCATAGCTACTGCAAACAAGACATTTTTGTCAAAATCAGAGGTGTTATTGAATTAGGAGGAAAGGAGATTCAAGAATGCATATGAAGATTTTTTTGTTTGTTTGTGTGAAGTTTAATTTTTTTTGTTTTATTTGTATGTGTTACGTTTTTCATTACAAAGCATAGTAGTACATATATGGTGCGAGTGTTGTTTGAAGCGAAATTGTGTTCACTACAGGATGCACCAAAAACGGATTGTAGGTGCAATATGAAGTCGGGTGCAAGTGTTATTGATTATTGTGTTTGCATTGGTTCGAATGTAAAGATTGAGTGTTGGGATGTTCAAATGACTGCTATTAATTTTGGAAGCAAAAACATTATGCATGTTTGGCCTAGAATAAAAGAAGCCCATTTGTGCATTCGACCATAATTAGAAGAATTATTTGTGTATTCATATGTGCATTCATTTAATGTTTATGTGTTGCACAGAAGCTGAAATAATGAAAAATGCCAGCGAAATGAAAGTGAGCGAATGTTCATATATTTATAAGAGACATTACAAGTGAGTGAATGGAGATATATACATAAGGAAACAAATGAGTGGGTGTCCATATGTTCACGAGAACCATTACAATTGAGAGAGGGCCCATATAATTATGATTAAGCATAACAAAAGCAGGAAGCATCGTCGAAGATGAGGTTTAGAAAAAAAGTAGAGTTAGAAGTGCATACAAGAGGTTTTGACAAGGTGCACAAGGGAAAGTGAGGTTTAATGAGAGTGAAGCGGGGAAAAGGAGTTGGAAATAACGAAAGGGAGGGGCATAGTAGGGAATTTGTTTGCAAGTTCAAGGATCGGTATCAATGGAGAACGGGGGGTCTAAGAAAATATGTGTTAAAGGGAAAGGGTGTATAAAACGAGAGCATGGGGAATAGCGAGGGAGAGGGGAAAAGGCATGCTTACAACCGGCGAGAAATTTTTTTTGGCTTGGGAAGGAGTGGGTTGTAGGTCTTGTAGGAGGAGAGCTGATGCAGTGGCGTAAGGGAGTTCTTCAAAGTGCATGAGAGTTGGGCGTAGACATTCAACTTCATTGAAGGTGGCTATTCAGAAAGAAAGTGTGAAGAGGAATTATTGTTCTTTGATCTTGTTGTATATGTCTCTAACAGTTTCTGGTTTGGTGGAGAGGAGGAAAAGTTCCTATGGATATGCCCAACTAGTCATTTGCGGCTTTGTCGAAAGCAACCACATTTTCGAGATGGCCAATGTGGTCATGAAATTCGAGTCGGAGAACATAGCGATAGTCACACTTGAGGAAGGAGCCTTCACATTTTGAAAAATGCCATGTGTTGTCAGCTTGTCGTAAAGCCTTTTTCATGCATTGCATCCCGTCAATGATAAAGGGGCATGCAAGGAAGTGGAAGTCGTCCATGTTTATTGTTGTAGTGAACATGGTGTTGGTAATATGATGCAGAGTGTTGTCCTTGATGGCAACCCACTTGATGAAGACGATGGAAATCTACTTAATGAAGTTGTTCTTGATGCTTGATAAGTTTATTAATGATGTAAATCCGATGTTCTACAAGTAGTACAGAAGTTGCAGAAGAAAGAAATATCAGTATGTGCAAGAATAATGATGAAAAAGGTGTGTTACAAGGCATACGCGGGTTTGTCAAGGAGAAGGCGCGTATGCACGCAGAAAAGTACGTGCCAAGTCGCGTATGATCAATTGCGCTCTAAAAGTGTAAAACCAGGGGTTAATACCATGGTATTAACCCATTGTATTGAGCGCTGGATTGTCTATGAGATCCCGTCCAGGAATACCATCGGAAGTGATGTGGTTTTGGCTCATGGTATTGACAAAGGCTAAATCTATATAAGGAGAAGAAATTAATTGTGCAAGGGGGGTGCATGAGTCTGGGTTTGTATGAATACTTCACTCTGAAGTATGTCTGAATGGAAAGGGTAATAGTTTGATGATAGATCTGAATCTATGATGCACCTATGAAGAAAATGTTGAAGAGGGATCTCTAGATCTGAAATGTATATGTATCTTCTGGATCTGTTTATGGAATGTTTGGGGACTGAGATGAGGCGAACATCCTATTCGATGTAAAGGGTAAAATCGTAACCGAATATCTCGATCCGAAGAAATACGCTCGTTTCTATAATGATTAAATATCTATATGCTAGTTTGTTGCGTAGGAAGCGCGTATATATGCGGTTTAATTCAACGAAAGCTAGATGGTTGTGAAATTAGTTCAGAATATGTGCGTATGTATACGCGGGTTGGTTTGGTATGGAAGCTGCCATGAGGTTGTCGTTGTGATCGCTGGAAAGGAAAGCGCGTATGAAAACTAGTGGTTTGTCAAGTCCGGGAATGAAATGTCCGATCTCGTTTCGTCGGTTTGCTGCTATCTGTTGATGATGTATGATTGAGCTCAAATGTATGGAGTGGGTCCAGTCTGAAAATATGATGAAAAGTGGCCTGCAAGTTGTGCTCTAAAGAAAGCTTTTGGATCCAGTGTGAAAATTGATGAAACGTGGTCCATGGTGGTGCTGAGGGTTGTAGCCTTCAGTCAGGGGGTTGTAGCTCCCTTCTAGGTGAGGCTGGTAAACGAGAGCAGGGGGTCGTAGCTCCCTTCCAGGAGAGGCTGGTAAACGAGCGCAGGTGGGTGCCTGCGTGCTGGTAGGAGGCTGCGCCAGCACATATGTTGTAAGATGTTTTCTCTATAATAAAATATTGAAGGCCGAGACAACGACAGCGGTGGTTTTCTCCCGACTTGGGTTTCCACCTAAAATCCTAGTGTTCATGTGTGTTGCTTATGTGTGATGGTTTATTCTGTTATTACTGCTCATGCTTACTGTTTATTGAACATCTAATGAATGAATGATGGAATGATATAAGTGAAGAATTATCTGCATAATAAGATTGCTGGACATACGCATGTTTTATTAAGTATATCCACGTGTATATGCGAGTTGGCTTCAGGAAAGTCGCGTATGTGTTTTGAAGTAAGAAAAAGTAAAAAGTTTTGAGTAAGTCCTAAATACTGATTCACCCCCCCCCCCTCCCCCCCTCTCAGTATTTTTCCCAACAATTGGTATCAGAGCAGGTTCTTCTGCAGAAGCTTGATTGCTTGAAGGAGATCCGTCGCAATGGGAAGTCATGAAGGGGTAATGTCTATAAGGCCACCTCTATTCAATGGAGATAATCTGTTATTCTGGAAGATACGAACAAAAGCATATCTGCAAAGTCTTGGTGCAGAAGTATGGGCTATCGTGGAAGAAGGTTATCAATATCCAGCAAGTATTCCCACTGATGCAGCAGAAAGGAAGAAATATGAAATCAATGCCAAAGCAGTCAATGTCCTATTAGGAAGCATGTCTGAACCAGAATTTGCTAAAGTGATGCAGCTAAATTCAGCAAAAGAAATATGGGACAAAATCATTTTGAGCTATGAAGGAGATACAAAGGTAAAAAGTGAAAAACTCCAAACCCTCAGAATTGAATATGAAAATTTGAAGATGCATAGTGTTACACAAGTACTTGTCACCGTCCCCGCAATTCCCATCTCGCCCATTGAGTGGTTGTTTCTCGTTACCAATAAGCAGTGTCATGCCTTGCAAATACCATCATTGCATCCCTTTCCATGAGGACAACATTTCTCCTGTTTATCATTTCCTGAGCAGACCCCTAAAAACACATGTTTTTTCATTGGCACTGGTAGCCCGTTATGTACTCGCGCC